>PDGT01000019.1:4790098-4946910 GCA_003671415.1 Megathymus violae | reverse complement strand
TATATATATATATATATATATATATATATATATATAGATTCATAACATACAGAAACAAAAAAAACGTGGAGCGCAATTCTAATCTTATTCTCAAGATGGAACAAAGTTCCGCATGTATGAAATTAAAATATGAAGGTGTTTACAAAAGGAGTAACAAATTCTTAGAACAGTGTAACCTATTATACTCATATGTCCACTGTGGGACACGGATCTCCGTTCAAAACTAAAAAGGCTACAGGCTTACTACTATCACATATCGCTGACGTTTTGCAGAAAAACAAAAAAAAATAATCGCCTTATTATATTGAATATGTACGTACGCATTGTAAGGGTAATTTAAACAATCAAATCTGTGTAAATACAGAAATCGTTACGCACATTACCCTACTTCTAATCGATCTCTTCTATGGCTTTACGTGGGCTGTAAATAAACTTCACTAAATAAACCTTGACATTTTTATAGTGAAACGAAAGACAATAAAATGGTTTGTAATATTATTTTATTTCCAGCGTGTTAAAAGTTGTGAGGTTAAGAAACATTTTTATTTATTTATTTTGTACACATAATAAAATTAAGGGAAACAGAACATGTGTGCAAATTTTGTGCAAGGGCATTACTTACTCCTAAACAGAAATTTCTTCCAGTACACCTAAAAAGTGGAAAAGTGAGGCAAACTTAGTGCATACCTAAATAATAATATATCATTAACACAAAGAAGTTATATACAGTTATACATATATCACATCACTTTACATATATATAAAACTATTTTATACATATTAATGATTGTTTAATAATGATTTTATCTAATCATTGTTATCAAGCGTTAGCCAAGTGGGAATCTGTGAAAAGTCTTTTAAGTATCGAGAATGTTTCAGAATCCCTTACAATAGACGGTAGTGAGTTCCACAGTTTTCAGTTTTTAGGTGTGACCTGCATGATACACCTAGAGCATGAGATAAGGTAAATGCGAGAAGAAATTCAATGCAAGATCTTAAAGAAGAGACACAAGAGTCGAGTGTTCTTGTGAAGTCGAATTGGGAGCCACTAGAGACCCTTGCAAAATTTAGATATTCGAACTCCAAATTCTTATGGCGTTTAGAGTAAGCTTTACTCTAAAACTGACCATAAATCATAATCCATCTAGATGACGGCCAGTCTTCAGCTCTGATGAAGTCCGGAATTTTTGTTTTTAACCAAGATTGGGTGGATCGAGCTATAGGACCCGGCGCCGAGTCTTACTGAAAGGACCATTCTTGGTTATTGAACATGGTGTTGTTAAGGGGCTTAACTACATTCTCAAGAATGGTATCTTGATACACTTGTGCCGATGTTTTGATACCTTTTTCACAAAAATATGGCTCAGTCACTCCGTCGTCGGATAGTGCCCACGTTGTACTCTGTTGGCTAATAAGGAAGCTTCTTTAGAGCTTTCAGCGTAAATATGGTCATTTTGCTCGTTAAAATATTACTCAATTGTAAAAATTTTTTCATCCGTAAACAAAATTTTTCTGTAACCTCCCTTTGCCGCTTAAGTAGTTGTTTTGATTTTATCACCCTATTCTTTTTTAAATTATCAATTAAGAAATGACCAGTGCGTCTCTTATAGGCTGCAAGTCCTGAGTCATCGTTTAATATACGCAACATGGTTCTAGGTACCACCTTCATCTCCCGAGATAAAATCTTTTGCTTTCGGACAGGATTTCTTCGAATTCTTTCCCTCACTGCTTTGATCGCCTTTTTCGTACGAACACTACGTGGACGGCCAGATCTTTTTCTGTCATAAACAGAGGAGGTTTCATTGTATCTATCAATAGCCCGGTACACAAACATTTGACTAATACCAAGAGTTTGGAGGATTTTAAAAACTGCATTTGGCTCCATACCACTTTATGTAATGCAATCACAGCGATTCGGTGCTCTTTATTACCCCACTCCATTTTAATATCACAAAATATTTTACAATATATTGGCGCGGAAATAAGAAAACACAATGAACATTGTAACATTCATTGTAACAGTATTTATAGCCGGACTAAGTATAATAATTTAAGCAATTTATATATAAAGTGATTATCTAATATATTGTTTGTACAAAGACTGTGGTTATTGGTTGGTGTTAAGTTGTATTTAGTATTTTGGAACAACACAGTACAATTAAATTATTTACTTAGTAAAATAGCAGTAAAGCCATTATGTATTTTCCACGCAAGTCTTCAAACAAATCATCCAACTATTCTGTTCGGATTTAAAAACAAATTTTTGGTAACACGAAATTTCGTCTACAGCTATCAAACAAAACAAATAAAAAAAAACTGTTAACAAACAGATTACAATATGTTCCCGAATTGTTTTGTCTTTACCTATGTACATATTGTATTGTGCAAAAAACTTTTTTCTAATCTTTTCATTGATAACGTTATAGCTCGTCAATAACTGGGTACAGAACGAAAAAAAAAACAAAATTGGTTGATTAACAGGGATGAAAAGGCGGGAAAATGTTTTCTCATCACGTATTCATAATAAATACTCTTATAAAGAAGTCGTATTATTAGCAGCAATGCATCTTAGCTATGCGGTGTTATTTATTTATAACAGGCACTCAGAGTGGCTCGTGACAGCAGACGGAAAATGATATCTAAAACTTATAAGTGTGTATTTATTTTATTTACTCGTATTATAACCCACTTTTTGAATATAATGTCACTTTATGATAAGTGGCGATTTAGCCTTAGATGGTAATAGTATTAATAATAACATTCCTTATTTCAGATTATACAGGTCCATATTGTTTTGTTTACAAACAAGATGAAAAATATAAAGAAACTAAAAAAGTAAGTTTATTAAAATTACGTAACTAAAACTAAAAACTAAAAAATGGGTTAGTATTTATAAGAGAGTTAGTATATAAAATGGAACTTAAATGAAAAAACTACAAAAACGCCTGTTCGGTCGAGTGTGTGCATCATACCAGTGCCTCAAGAGTTGGCTGTCTATATTGCACGCCAATGTCTGATCGTTAAAGCGTTAAAGCGCACTAAAACATGTAAAATAATAAATTTAGATATGCTTTTAATATAAATTTCAATATAGATCTATTATCTGTTCCATCAGACATTGAAGCTACTCCGTTCTGAAGGTCCAAATTATGTATCGACAGGCACGGGGTCCTCAGGTGGTGTTGAATAATTGTAGGCTTCGGTTATAATGCGTTTCATACAGACGATGAGCCTATTTATAACAGCAAATTTTTTAGAAGTTATTTCGTAGAAGAGTGCGTAGAAGTCAAGCGATATACAATTAAAAATATAAGGGGGTGATTTTCGGTTTCCCAAAAACGTTTAAACTTGCATCAATCGATGTTGATCATTATAATATAGATTTGAACGAAATCACAGATGCGTAAGACATCAGGACGTTCCGTTACGCCGCAACATTCTATCATTTTATTGTCTAGGCTATTTATTTTATAAATGTAAATAGTTTCGGTTTATGTATAAGAATAAAAAAAATTAATAATTCAATTCTTGGCCAGTGCGACCGCTATTTTATCATGGTTAATTTGTAAATGTGATAATAATTGATCAAGTCATTTGGAAAGTAGTCGATAAATGACAAACGCACTAGAGACTGTTTATGTAGATGTTTTTTAATGACATGGAAGAAGCAAAGGGACATACACACACCTGGAATTAGGTCATCGCTACAACTCATATAAATTTATTATCAAACTTTACTAATATTTTAAAGAGAGACTGCGAATTTTGTAAATTAGTGTATACGCGTAATCTGCAGAACCACAGCGCTTATTTGAAATTTGTTTTACCGTGTATCATATACACATTTATATAAATTAACTAGAGCCACGATGATATTCGCTTTGTTTTATACAATTTAGAGATCAGTATGAATTATACATACCATTGTTTAACCTACACGAAGTCGAGGCTGGCCGGCAGTCTTAAATAAACTGAATTCGTGTTTGAGGTTATTTAACACGACCAATAACTGCTTTGTTACTGGGATCGGGTTTATACTCAGAATTAGGTAAGAGACAAAGTCATAATGCACCACGCAGGTTAAATGTGGGTTGGTTAACTTTGCAAACTTTTGACAACATCCTGAAGAACTCTCGGGTAACTAGTTAGTTTATACACACACTAGTTTGAGAAAATTATAGGTGTGATAAGAACTTGAAACCAAGAATCCGTACAGGGTCTCTCCTGTACGATCGTCTTTCAAATTACTAGACTATTCTACTCTAATTTGTTTTCTTGATACCTGAGAAAAACTCTAATTTGTGTGAGTAGTCGAAAAATTCGTTTGGCTCGAATTAATATGTACCGAAGATATACATATGTAGCGGTAGTCTGCTTCAGGTGAACGGTATAAAGTTTAAAATCAACATTCTCTTCTTGTAAGGTAGCTGGGCTCAGTGCCGGCCACTTTAATCAGACATTACTCGTGCTTGGTGGTATTTTTCATTACGTGACTGTCTAGCTGTCACTCTTCTTCTGGAATTAACTATCATACCTTTTTTATGTGATTCGGTTTCAATGTCAGAGAGCTAATGCGTCGTTGATACCTTTGGTTTTACGGTCACGAATAGGCGGTGGTGACCACTTACAATCAGAGTCTGCTACTTTGTCAGCTATTTACATAAAAATAAATTTTGATTTTGAATATTAATTTAAATGAAATCAAATTAGAAACAATATGACGATATTCATCATGTGACATATCAAATGGTTCGAGGTACCGTTTATAGACATATGTTTTATAATTTTAAAATACGTAATTTAAAGCATATTAAAGAAAATAATAAAAAAAAAAAAACTTTTAATCCCCTTATGTTCGAAATTACTGTCCATGATTCTGAAAAGCTAAATCAAAAATAATAAACGCTTACGAACTCACACCCCGCATTCGGATTCCCTGTGTTACGCGTGACATGGATACACACGATTAAATATCACAGACACCTACGACCCAAGAAACAATAGTTATCTGTCACATAAATGCCTGTCCCAGTTGGAAATTGATCCCGGGACTACCAGTTTTCATTACCAGTTGTGCAACAAGGTCAAAAACCGTGATTATACGTGTATATATTCATGTGTTTTAGGAAAATCAACATAAAAATACTAAGTTCTTAATTTTTTATAGGAAACCGAAAATTACTTCTGATATATGACACATTACATTGACACAGTACAAAAAAGTAAATCACATGATACCGTTCCGGTCGTAAACAGTTGTTTCTTCAATAATTATGATAAAAAACTTCGTAAATATCTTCATGGTTTACGCAAAATGGTAGATACGATCGTGCTAGGTACCATTATTCATTCCCTTTTATAATTTGGCTTCGTAAATGATGACTTCTCAGAATTTGTCCTAGTCACGATTAAGATCTGATTGGCGATTCTTATGAAGTTCTTGAATGTAAAATATTATTTAATGCGTTCTAGTTCTAATGATCACCATAATATTATTACGTGTCAGGATACACGGGTTCGAAGAATGCCAAAGTTGTTTCGCAGAGACTTTATTACACTACAACACTAATAAACGGTCGCACACGCACTCGTTAATCGCAGGTATTTCGCTTCGAAGTGCTCTTCACTTTCGTATTCGAGATTCGAATTTTCTGCGGACGGCCCTACCCGCTATTTACATCGATTTTCGGGCCTTCCAAAACTTTATATGTCTTTTGCGTCAATATCCTTGTAAAACAAGAGAGCATACATGAACCGGGTAATAAAGAAAACGTGTAAGCGATATTCGCCCTTTTTATTATATACATACAAGGGCGAGAGTCGCTTAAGAAGCTCGAGGTAGTTCTAATCAGTACCTGCTATTTATAGCTGCTATTGTGTTCCGCCGAAACTTCGCGAATCATCGTTACTACATACACAGTTAGCGTTTATCTGTAATGCCTGTTATTATTAATACCTATTATTATAATAGCAATTTGTGTAAAATATTTTGTGTAAAATATCAATATGATGATGATAATATTTGAAAATAAAAAGACAACTTTTCTCCATCTGTAAATAATATTAAACGGTTGCATTATAGTTATCTATGAATAGTTTTTCAATCTACGCTACAGATTTCGATGCAGGTTTCATCATTATTTAGACTTAATAAATTAGATTGTTTCTTAAATGTGTATGATATTAAATTCATGAAATAAATTAAATATAAATCTCTATATTACATCTTATATAAAATCTTCTAGAGTAAAACCGGTGTCAGTTACAGACATACATAAAACACAAAGTATTTAACAAAATTAAAACTATTATTAGGTACTTAAGTTAAATGACGATAAGGGCGATATAATTACGGGCGTTTGAATAATATTTAATATTATGCTACTATGAGGTGTCACAGTCCATGTTAGTCACGGCGTTGTCGAATATGGAAATGAGTATTTGTACAGTCGATACCCCGACGCCACATTGTCGCAATTGACAAGGTTAAACGACTGTTTGCAAGAAAAATTACTTAGAAGTAACATTAAATACTAATAAATACGTAAAATGTCGCAGAAATGTTTTTAAATAGATATATTAAATTATGTGTTATTTCTTTAATTTATTTATGAACTTTTTATATACTTTTAAAATCATTAAGATCATTTATATGACACTTATTATTTATTGTCTCTGTCTTACAAATCAAAAGTGTTGAGTAATTTTTTTAATAGTGTGTTAGCCAATTAGCACTCCCGTGGCATTTCGACTTACGGCTCTATTATCGGATTTTCGAGTGATTTATCGAAACGATGTATCGAAAGCGTGTGTCGAGATCGGGAGAGTATAATATGGTTTACATTTAAAATTAAAAACTATGTTATACCTAAGGATTAAATTTATTAGCGGTGTGCGTCCCGTCCGTAAAATCCATACTATAGAAGAGACGAATAGGATGTTTAGGACATTCAGAACGTTCGATATGTCCAGTATTTCCATAACAACTCGTTATCGTTCCACTGCTGTGCTCGGGTCTTATCTCAGTCCTTACGGTGTGTATAGTTCAGAGGAATTTTTGATGAATTGTCACGATTGAAATTTTTTTCATTCGGTTTTCCCTAACCACATTAAGTGATAATTAATGTCAAAGGTGTATAATAATAATATTTTTATATAATGTTACTTTTCTTGTATGCGTTTAGAAAGAAAAATAATTGTGAAACCGAAATTACCACCGGGATACAATTATAAGAGAATTTTTTTTTATTGTTATATTATTATAAGTTTGTATAAACAAGTAAATATTTTGCCAAAGACAGCCGATTTCAATCTGAAGAAGGGGAATTTCTGGGTTTCATCTCCTATTTTTAATACGCTTTTATTAGCTCGGGTTGTATGTATGTATGTATGTATGTATGTAACGGAATCTTTGAGCTTAATTTTCACTGGTTTCTAAAAGTCTGATCAACTTGAAACTTTGCACACATATCAAGGGCCGATGACAATGCAATAATTTGATAACAGTTTCCCATTATCCTTATTAGGACGGCCAGGATTCATAAATTCTTTTTTAGATCCTCTGTAGGAGAGTGAGAAAGATAGAGCTAGCGCGCGATCTGCGCATGCCTGCACTTCCAGTCAGAGTTACTCTTACTGATTTCTGGAGTCTACGACTTACTCTTTCGAACTTGCTAGGGGACGCGGTATTNCTCAACGGGGACNAAAATGTCTTTAGGATAGTTGCATTCTAACCTTGTTTATTCCTTACACATGCGTGGGTANTAATAAGTCTCATAAACGCAAGTTACTCTATTTAATATTCATATAAGATGTTATATAATAACCGTGATTTATAAAAGCTTCTTATTAATTACAATAAAATAATCAGAACATAAATTTTGAAATTATTTTACAGAACAAAATTCGACAAGTAAATAAGATATTTATCGTGATCAAAATCTTTTAATTAATAATTTAATTGATAAAAGTACAATCAACGAAAATCAATTAAAATAAATAATAGTTTAAAATAAATAATAGTTTAAAAAAACTAAAAAAACACGCTTTTATTGCTAATTGAACTAAAAACTGGAAAATAAATAATAGTTAAAAAAAACTAAAAAAACACGCTTTTATTGCTAATTGAACTAAAAAGTAGAAAATAATTTTTAATTACAAAGAGTCTTTATTACAGTAGTAGAAGGTCAGACAATCAATCATAATTAATTACCCCAAATAAACATTATAATAAAATTTAAGTTATTAACAAAATAATTCAAATCAAAGTAAAAAGCGTGGGGTGCATTTTACTTCATTTTTATAACTTTTCTCTCATAGATAGTTGCCAATAGAATGATTGTGTCATATTTAATATATCGAGCACCCCACGCTTTTTACTTTGATTTGAATTATTTTGTTAATAACTTAAATTTTATTATAATGTTTATTTGAGGTAATTAATTATGATTGATTGTCTGACCTTCTACTACTGTAATAAAGACTCTTTGTAATTAAAAATTATTTTCTANTTTTTAGTTCAATTAGCAATAAAAGCGTGTTTTTTTAGTTTTTTTAANCTATTATTTATTCACTCTTAGGAGTGATATTTTTTTTCAAATTTAAGTGGGATAAAGGAAAGTATATCTTGTCAAAAAATAAAAGAAATTTTCTAAATCGGTTATTTAATAAAAAAAAAACAACGTGATAGTTTAATGATTTCATTTTAATATTCATTAGGAGGCCAAGTTAATATGAATTTTGATTCGAGTCAATGATTTCAAATGTAAAATATAAGTTTCTTACATTGAGAGAGATCAATACTTCATAATATATAATCTAAGTACATAAAAATTGCGCATTCCGATTTACCGAATACGTGACCTATAAAGTTAATACAAAACTTAGATAAGGTCATAATGTAATCCACAGTAGATTATTTAAAATCAAGAACTAACCATTAATTTAAAATGTGTAATGTAACNTTTATAACAGTAATGCAACTGCTATGATGATAAATAAGTGATGACAGCCATAGATCACTGCAACCTCGCCCGTTCTGTTATTACGTTTAATTGAGTGGAGTCATGCTGCGTCCAGTGATATGCATCGTAAATAAGTTTAATTAAGGATAATGTTAATATAAACGCTNAGACTTAATATATATCATAATAAATTTCTTTACTTAATAATTGGTTNTTGGAGATGTTGTATTTTATTANATAACGTGTTACATTTGTAGCGTTATATATAGGCTATATAATTATTCGATTGGGAAATATGCAGAATGTGACTGGTCCGGCATCTAGTGCACGAATAAGTATTATGATAAATACAATTATAGTAAATGGATGAAGAAAACATTTACGCAATACGCGTTTACGCAAATAATAAAATAGTAACGGAGTCAGATTTGTACATTTCAAATCTTTTGAAAATTTTAATTTTATTTGCCACTATAAATGCAGGGATTACAACGTATTTTTTTGGAATTTCAATCTGACTGTTTGTACATGGGTAGTTCTAAATTAGTTTTATTCTGTTTAGAGGATAGTCGATAAAATTTTGACTGCCCGACTGCAGCTATTGCATTTAATAAATATGCATCTTACTCACAGAACTGGAAATCCCCATTCCTAAAACAATGCGAGTACTATTTGTAGATTCACTCTACACATTAATTTTTGTCAAACTCACAGTTAATAGGTATCTTGAGATGCTATAAGTTGTGCTGAAGTGAAGTTATTAACATTTTTTTATTGTTTAGGTTTTTTGCAGAACAAGTATTTGTGCCTTATATCACTTTGTATCAGGAAANACTAATAAAATTTCAACAAATAAATGTGTATGACAAACAAAATTAGGCAAGTAGGCTTGGGTNTGCCCTTAAGAAATAATAGTATGTTATGATCGTCACGCTGGCTCTTAGATATGTACCTAGGTTGTTTATCTTTTTTTGTTTATTTTTATCCAGTGTGTTTTCAATCACCGAAACAATTGTTGATCAGTANATACATAAANAAAAACTATATGTCGCGATTCGGCATTNGATGCATTATTTTGAATTCTGTATGAACTTCTGATATTACATTATGTACGTGGGGAAAATACATTATCACTTACTCTTGTGAAGGACAACTTCGTGAGGAGAAACGTATCTCGGAGCTTACATAATGTTTGTGATGGTTTATGAAGTCTGTTTGTTTGTGTTAAAGGTGTGTGATTTTTAACTTNACTAGTGTGCTCTAATACCGTTTATTCTGACAGAGTATCCGATTTTGTGTTAATAAGAATATGTTGTACCTAATTGTTAAGTAGTTACTGTAACTATGGATTGATACTACAGACACCTACTACATCGCAGACGCCTTGCAGCCTAGAAGGAAGTCGCTTTTTAGCAACAAAAACACGTTACACGTTTATTAGTTCATTCTAATAGGCTGACAGCTATCTGGACTGGTAAAATTCCTACAACCACGCACCAAAACCGTCGGTATTAAACTAGGTGATGTAAAGCCCAGCGACCTCTAGAGCAGGATGGTCTTAGCGGCGTTGTCTCATCTGTGATTCAGTAGAGAGGTTGTGATAGGAGGCATTGATTTTGACTCAAATGATGCCGACCTATTAACAGACTTCAAAAGGAAGAGTAGTATACTTTTTCTGTTTTTTTTTTTTTTTTTTTTTAATTTATAAATCCGTAGGTTATTATTTTCAATGCACTACCTACCTAAACCTACAAACCGTACCTAGTTACAATATCACATAGGAGGATTATAAAACACAGCATTTTTGCGCTAAACTGTAAGAGGCATGCACATATTGTTGCATGTATTAAATGACTTGTGTAATAAATAAGGAATTGCAGTGTACGGAAATTGCTTCTAGGTTACACGCTACACATATCATATAATCCTAGCGTAAAGGAGAGTAATAAAGCAAAAATGTTTTAATTATGAATATAATTAAAATTAAATGAACGCTCCGACTTTATCTCTCTGGTGAAAGTTTCAAGATATTTTAAATATATACTGTGTTTGAAACTTTAAGTGCATTCACACATATGCGAAAGCACACACACACACACACACACACAGTTATCGCACAATTACTTTATTTATTTTGTTTTGTGTTAAAAGTTTTGGTAAGTTAATCCTATTTAAAAAAAAAAAATATGTTATATAGTGTTTATATCATGTTTCTATAATAAATGTCTATATATACCATTTTCGTTTCTGATAAATATTATTATTTAGGCACGTCTAATTTGCCTCACTGTATCATTTTTCCATTTTTTGGGCGTACTGAAAGGAATTTGTGATTAGGATAAGTTTTGCCCTTGAACAAACTTTTCATACATACTTTGTTTTCTATAATTTTATTGTGTAACTTTTTTCCTGTGTTTGTCAATTAATATTCATTTTTTTGTTTGTTGGGAAGTATTGGTGATCTTTAATGTTGTCAATAAAAAAATAACAAAAATATTTTAAATAATTGGGGTCGGATTTCGACCGCTAGGTGATGAACCAGGTGAACACTTATTATTATATTTAATCAAACAAAATATGTATTTATAAAACTTGTATAATAATAAATTATTTACTTACATCTTTACAAAAACTACAATGGTCAATAGAGAGGGCAGTGGATAGTATGTCAGATCTTCATGGTCGTACCCCAGATCAATGGAATTATTCAATATAAATAATAAGCGCTAAAATATGGAGTGTTAACATTTTAACAGATATTGTTACAAAAAAATCGACTACAAATTGGAGAAGGTGAGTTTCTTTGGATTAATTAAAAATTTTCATCCTTAAAGGTGGTATTTTTTTTCAAATTTAAGTGAGACCAAACGGGAAGTATATTATCCCTCTAAATATACCGTCTCAAACAAAATAGGAATTTTTCCAAATCGAATTCTGGGGTAATAAAATAAAGGAAAACACACACATAAATTGAAAACCTTCTCGTTTATTAAAAGTCGGTTCAAATACCCAGTTATTATATTGTAATAGTTCACCTGTGGATGTGAGCTTTTTCTGACAGTTTGCTTATAAACTCTCAGCGATGTCCTGGTTGTGATAAAAGTCCATTTCGGGTACCACATTCACATCGGTATTATGAAAGGCAATAAACGTTTAGTTCTTAATTTATATTTTATTTCATAAATATAAACTATATTTCTAAAGTTGTAACTCTGTAAAGTTTCGCGGGTATTATTACATTTATAATAAAATCTAATTTACGCCAGAAAATGCCTGCATTTCACCACGCCACAGACATAATGGAATAAGAGCCCAATTCTATTACAATTTACCAAATAAACATTAAAAAATCACAGAAAAATAAAATGTTCATAGGTAATAATACATCCAATTATACTGGTTGAAGTTAATTAAAATACTTATTTCACTTTCAATTGTCAATTTTCACCTATAACATAATGTTTTGTCAATCTAAAAAATATTTTTTTTCGAATTTCATATTTATTTTTCATTTACCTTTAAAATTTCAGATGATTGCTTATAAGTATTACTCAGTTAAACTAGTTACTAAAAGGTAATTTTGTTGCAGAATCCAGTGATGTGCTGACATGCCCAGTACAGCCGTCCACCGAGGCGCGGCTTCCGTGTCGCCCGTCCACCCTGTCTCATATGAAGAAGCATTAGCTACTGTAAGTTTTTTTTTATTTATGTGTAAATTGGCAATGAACCGCCTGATGACACGCGGTCGCCGCCACTCAGATACATTTGTAACATTATCGATGTGGTCCGAGAAGGTTGCGGTGAGCCCCCTTGTATAAAGACCGTTCAACTTTGTAATCAAAACACATTAAAAATAATTCACAGCTGATTTTAATAGGACGATGGTAGCTAGCAAGTGCAATAAAGTATTATATTACCTACGTGTGTAACCCAAATTCAACAACATCCAACAGCAGAGCTCTATTGCTTTCAGCGTCGTTTACCAGGATACATTTCAGTGGTAATAAAATCATATTTAAAAAAAGTCCAATGCATTAGGAGGCCGACGATTTCGTTCGAAGGCACCTGTGCAATACTATTGTGCAATACGTACTAATGTCCCACTGAAATTTGAAAAAAAAACCACCTCTAAGGACGAAAATTTGGAGATTAATCCAAAGAAATTCACCCTCGCCAAATTGAAATGGTTTTTGTTTTAAAATATCTCTTAAAATGTTTATCTCTCAATATTTATATTTAATAATTCGATTGATTTGGGGTACGACCACGAAGATCTGATATACCTATTGTGCAATACTCGGTGTCCTCATCCTGGTGAAGGCCATCGGTTTATGGACCGTATCTACACATGAATTCAGCACAGAATACACAGTCGTTTCCCTTTTTCCATAAATTTAACACCCCAAAAGAAACACATATATAAATAATATTTTAGATAATAGCGAAACAAACTTACGTTAAATTTCTGTGTATGTATATAAATTGTAAAGTGTGTGTGTAAATTATCGTAACCAAAAATTGCCTCACTAATGTTCTTCAATCTGCTTTAAGACTAAAGCTTTAGTTAAATATATATTCAGTAATTTTAATTGAATTAGGAAAACATCAAGACGCAGAGTTAAAAAAAGATCTCCATCATAACTAAGCATTATCTCGGTATTTTTATTAAGTTTAAATTTAATAACAAGGGTATTGTTTTGTTTTCGGGGTAAATACTTATTTCAGTAAACAATATCAATAAAATAAAGGTGCTTTTTGAATCGATTCACGAAAATTGATTTTTTTTCTGATTTCAAAACATTCTTGATGTGTTTTGGGAAAAAATAATCTCTTAGAAAATGTAAACAAGAATACATTATTTAATGTATTAAAAAATGGAGTTATATTGCAAACGTAAGTATTTCTTTTTCTTTTAAATTTTTGACGTAAACAAGGAGCAAAATTTTATCGATTCAGGATTCGAATTAGTTGCTTAATGTTATTTAAAGCTGTTAGATCGTTTTCGTCGGTAATAAACATTACTTCTAAAACAGCAAACATTAGTTGAGCATGTTTGCAAATTAAACAGGCTCGTATGTAGGCTAGATTAAGTTTGTTGAGTGTATACTAACGGTGGTAGATTGGACTAGCGTGTAGGCGGTTGAGCATTTTAATTGTTGTGGGCTTTTAGACGAGGATTTAATGAATAATTTGCTAACTAGCTGAATACCAAAGTAGGCCGTAACGTATCGCACCTTTAGAATTAAAGTGACTTAACTCAAAAATTGCAATTTTTGGGATATGACGAAAAAAGATTTTCAAAAATGTATGGTCTTTAGTGAATTTAAAGAGACTGATGTATGAGGATTTCCCTTTTGCCCTTTCTCACTCATAATTCGGGGTCTTTTTCACCATGGGGTTTTAGAGTAGGCTTTTTTAAGTAAATTTGTAGTAAAATCTGGAGTTTCAGGAATTTTGAGTTAAGTCACTTTAATTCTGAAGGTGCGGTATATTTAATCGATCTCGTTCTTAAGTTACCCAACCTTTCCTCACGACCATGCCTACGTATGCGTAATTATTGTAGGTACCTACTCTGAGAAACTGTATAGCTTGTTTCAAAATGAATATAGTTTGAAAGTTTTTTCAATGTCATATGTTTAAAAATATTAATGGAAAACAGTAATACAATTCTGTATTTTTATGTAAATAGCCGAAAAACGCGGAAACAGTCCATCTGATGGATACCCATGAATACTTACAACACTAAAGGAATTCCCGACGTGTTGACAGTCAAGATGGAAGCAGGGGCCCGTTTGTGAGTGGTTTTCTGACACTGTAACGGAAAAACGTTAAAATAGTTCATGGATGATTTATAATCGTACATGTATGCGTTTTTGAAGTAGTATTAATAGTTCAAGAAGTATGATAGTTCCTTTCCGACATGGGAAGAATTAACGAAATGTAATGAAATAATATTTGTTCGAAGTTGGTTCTTAAAAATAATTTTCGAAAGTCAAACATCGCATCAACAAATGCCTATCGTGAGTGGTCTCAGGAAAAAAAGCTGCAAGAAACTCCCAAGGAGCTCTTCTATTTTGTGGATTCGTAGAAAATCACGTACGACAAACGAACAAACTGACAAACGAGTGATCCTATAAGGGTTCTGTATATTCATCGGATGTACGGAACTCCAAATGCAATTCGTTATCATTACAATTCATAATTGTCCTACTACTGGGCTTTTTTTCACTTTTTTTGTATTAAGGAGCTAAAAAAAAGAAAGTAATAAGTTATGAAGTATAAATACATTATTGTGATGATCATTAATTTTAAAAACTTTAGTCCACCACGCTGGCCATATTAATGCAATTTGGTGGACAACATATATCTACCAGGACACTATGAAAAACTGTTAGATATAGAGGTTTATAACGAAGTTCTTCTTCTCCGAAGCAAGTGATAACTCAGGACCTCAGTGTAGTAATGTAACGTTCAAATAAACAGGCAACTTTGGTTACACGGTGCTTCGAAAGGCACTTGAAGCTGTCTGTCCCGAATTTTATCGTTAGATAGTAGTCGTTAGTCCATGTCAAGACCTTCCGGACATAAGAACTTCCGGCACCCGCATAGGTATTGGAACAGTATGGTGGAGTAAGCACCAGGTCTTCTCATCTAAAAGTCGTCCACTGCATTGGTTGTGTAGGTTTCCTCATGATGTTTTCCGGCATCAAAACTAGTGATAATTAATTTGTAATACGCACTGAAAAATAACAGATACATAAATAAACATTACGTACATGTAGATTAAATATAACCGCATAATGGCTCATTTATAAAGCGATTATAAAAAAGATTATAATTGAAATAACAAACAAAATTTTGCACTACGTTTTTTACTGATATGTGCTCAAGATTTCAATATAACACATGTATCTGTCTAAACCGTGTAAAAAAATAACACGAAGCGAACAACTTCATGCGTTTAACTGCTATTACCTTGGCGTATGGCTTGAATGTTTCAGAAAATGATTTTAAATAATTACTTGCCGTATTGTTATGACCAAAACCTTTGCTGACGCTACATCACGTATCAATAGAGACTAGAGCTCTTTCATACTTACAACATTTTTATTTGTTGCTGCGTTTCTTATTGCAACTGATGGATATGTAACGAGACTGAAATAAGGCTTTTGAGGTGCAATTAACCTAAGTTATTAAATGATTTTTCATTATTTTTGACTTATTCGTGAATATACATGATGTTGTGATATTTCTGTAGAGAGAGACTTTGGAAGGAGTTGTAGCTCTCAGGGCGACTTTCTTCTGTATGACAAGGATTTTGTCCCATTGCGTCGATAAGGAAGCCGCTCGATTTCAGTGGGTTTTCCGACAAGCTGGTGAGTTTCCGTTATCTGATAGAGTATATATATATCTGATAGAGCATATTCATATATATATATATATATGAATATGAATATACAGGCCATTATATAGTAAGTGATAACCGCTTCTCATGGAGATTCCCAACTACATGCATTACTGATGTGTTGCCGGCTGAAGCGGCGAATCCGCTTTATAAATTAGAGATCTTACTCGACGACCGCTACAAGTAGCTAGTCTATTCGAGCTCTTAGCGAGCGGATTGCTCTATTG
This sequence comes from Megathymus violae, assembly GCA_003671415.1. NCBI lineage: Eukaryota > Metazoa > Arthropoda > Insecta > Lepidoptera > Hesperiidae > Megathymus > Megathymus violae. The sequence continues at coordinate 4,930,315 of PDGT01000019.1, read as the reverse complement.
TGTGAATGGAAAATGTCCATTATAAGGCAAACGGACGTGTAGTACAAGTACAATCCGTACAATCCACCTGCATACAATAGCTCGGTTTAGTGTGGTGCAGTTCCCAGCATCGCGCGGCCTTCTCTCTCGATTACGTTCGCAATTAATGAGAGACGAAAAAAGAATTAGTACTCCTATATTAGTTCGGTGACAGAAGTGCGTAACTTGACATAGAGTAATAAAATTAATGTGAAATTTTTGTGTGATGTCAAGTAGATTGTGAATTTCAGTGATTAATTGTGTGTAGATTTACATCGTTCAGTGCTATAATAGTAAAGGATTACCTACCTTGAACCTAAATATATGATTATAATTTCTATTAGATTCAACGTAAATCAAGTATAACGTAAACAATGATTTGTTACTGGCGATCTATTACAATGTCTGTTAATTTTTTTACAGGCGTAAAATCGAATCGTGAGTTTGCGTGCGTATATTTGTTAAAACTGAGGCCTTGGTATTTATTTTATTGAGAACGACCGTGTTAAGTAGTTGGAGGAGTATTCGAGGTGTTACGATGTTAGGATCTAATCGTATTCGGTCACGATATTAGCGCATTGTCTCGAATGTTAAGATTTATAGCAGGAAAACTGAATCGGTAATGAATCATACCGTTAATTCTGTAGCATTCGGTAATTAGCGTTTACCAGGTATTGTTTGGTAAGAACGGTATTAGGAGAAAGCGGCAATCTTAATGATCGTTTGGTTTCTTGTATTTGAATCAAAAATAACAAAATAATAAATACTCTTATCTTGACACGCTGGCTCGGCAGTCGTTTTTTAATATATGTATTTAAATATGAATAATTTTGTTGCATAAATATAAAATTTCTAACTTCTAGTTATTGGATCCTATCACAGCCGTGATCTTATGCTCTAGTAATAAAAAATAATATATTGCGTGAATATGACTTAATTGGATCATGCTGTTTATAACTTGCAATATTCTAAACTTATTAGCACTTATAAATTTGATATAATCGTAATGATAACTGTTATAGGTATATGGTATATTCACTATCTTGATTATCATTCAAATTCAAATCTTACGTTAGGAATGATAGTGATTCTACTAATACTATCAAATCAACTTAGCTATTACTTCAATGATGTATCTCTACTTGTTGAGGAGGGAAGAGAAGGAGAGATTCCCGATTAATAACATAAAATACCTCTACTGATTGCGGTTGCTTTTAGGTGATGGTCACTGTACTCTGTACAGATTGCAGTGCTTAGCGTGTTTTATTGTTTTTTTATATTATCTAAAGTTACGATCGCTTTATGATATTATGTGTTTATTTATCTCGAATTGTTATGATAGTTACGTAGTAGTACTTTGGGGTCTTATTTTTTATTTCTTATTTTATCGTGTAACTTTATAGCTTTGGTAATCAACTGTAATATATCATAATTATATCTTAATTTTTTAGTATTCGAAAACTTTTCTATATTGTTTCCAAAAGTCTTGTGTCTGGTTTTGGGTCAGGTAGTATGGTCTCGCCTTGTGAGTGGACATCGGACTCCAGCAGTGGGACAATTATGGGTTCTAATAAAGATACTTGATCGGCAGCAAATAAAACTTTTTTGTTGTTTTTTGAAATACAAAATTTATATTTATTATTATATTTGAAATACAAAGTTTAACAAAGTTACAATCTTAGCTTGAAGGAGTTTCAACCCATTCCGACTCTAAACAGTAGGGCCATTAAAAATTAAAAAATAGAGTATAGGTAAACTGCACACTTCTGTATAAATTAGGTGAGTAGTTATTGTAATAGGTACATACATATCCTATTTCTACAAAAATAAATAGAAATAAATAAAATAAAAAATAAAAATAAATATAAATATTTCCACGAACCCCAGACAAATGTTACACGATTCTGCAATATACCGTTGTTTAACTCATTGAAAAGAAAAAATAAAATGCCGTAACACAAACTTATACGTTATGTTGTATGTAAGGAACATAATCTCAGTTCACGGAGGCTGCTCTTTGCTAATGCGTCATTGTTATTCAATATGTCTGTACGGATTATTTCCGGTCTATCAAGTGCCCGGGGTATTAATATATTCACAATACATATTGTATATACTTATATAAGTTTGGATGATTATTAGGGTTAAAGACGTAATTGTAGACGCAGACTGTTAAATACATTTAAAAATAAACTATATTAGTTCAAAGTCATAACACATCATCTCAAAAATTGCAATTTATGGGAAATGAAAGTTTAGAAAAATGTATGGTCTTGAGTAAATTTAAAGAGACTGATGTATGAGGTTTTCCCTTTTTCCCTTTCTCACTCATAATTCGGGCTCTTTTTCACCATGGGGCTTTTTTAAGTAAATTTATAGTAAAATCTGGAATTTCAGGAATTTTGAGTTAAGTCACTTTCATTCTAATGGTGCGTTATGCTAATGCGACTATATAGTGGTCCTGTCAGTTTGTCTGCTCGGTCGTCGTAATCTTACTAGTCGATAGATGAGTTTCCGCGATCGATTCCCAACTAGGGCAAGATTCATGGGACAAATACTTAAATATGAATTCTTGGGGCTATAACATAGGAATCTTAGTAGAATAATTAATAAATAAATAAAAGTTTACATACTCACATTCCCGCACTAGGATTCCCTGTGTTGCGGGTTGCATGGACATACACAAATATGACATCACACACAACCATGACCTGAGAACAAACATTTATTTGTCACACAAATGTCTGCTCCGACCGGGAATCGAACCTGGGACCCCTCGTTCGGCAGGCAGGGTCATTACCAACTAGGCTATAGGTCGTCATGCATCAATTGTGTTTGAAAAGGATGTTTGTGTAACTTTTTTGTGTGTGTCCATACTAGCCTTAAGACAGTGAATGGTTTGGCAAGAATGTTATATAACTACGTGTTAAAAAAGCGTTAAAAATAACAAATGTCCCAAATGTTAAATGGAATCAAAAATTAATTGCAACATTTCAAGACCAAGTAATTGTATTTCTCGCATTCCCCAGCCGAAACGAAGTTAGGTAAAGATAGCTCGTTGGTAAAGAATACTAATGTGTTACCATGAGTTACTTTACGCACGGTACGTGCAAAGCAATTTACGTAGCCGATCGCCATTACGCAACACTTTGAGCGAGTGACAATTTAGACGGCTCACCTTGCTGCCGCGTGGGAGCGCCGTGTGTGAATACGTCCGACTTTGGCATTTCCCCATTGTCACTGTTTTACACGCGTGTTGTTTTATTGATATGAACGGAAACGAGATGTTTTAATATATGCCAAGTCTATAAACACCCTTGAAACTTGGTAAAATTAAAAAAAATATAGATATTGTTTAAATGCTGTTATAAAATTCTATTTCTTAATTGGTTTCATTGTTTTTCAATATGGCGGATTTTCTATTTACCTTTTGTTTGTTTAAAACACGATTTCTATTTCTACCTTTCTATCTTACATTCGATTTCAGAAAACATTTGACCATCTGTTTTAAAGAAGTATTTGATTAAAGACCTGTATACAGTAGGAAAATAATTTATATTTTATTTTTGTGTTAAAAACATGTCTACATCACACTTCATGTATTTTTTAAACTTAATATACAGATGCAGAATCGATGGGAATAAAGCAACAATTGAAAGAAAACCATAAATAATTTATTATTTTTTATTGATCTCAATCCCATACATTGCATGGTCGTAACTACACCGCTTGTACATTACGACAAGAAGAATACAGAGATGAGTTCAGTAAAAATAGAAAAATAAAATATATTCACTCATAGAACTATTCTATAATAATTAACATGCAATAGTTGTTAGAATTTAATATTACGCACCTATAAATAGCGTTAGGCCGAAACCATAACACACAAAGCCCGTTCAATCTTTATAAAACAATGTTTAGGCGTATTGTGAATAATAAACATTACCTTATGCTGAATGTACGAATGCTGTCGCCATTATGTCGTATTTTCCATTGCTGGTAATGATCTTAACAAAAATAAATATGTCAATTGTCATTTTACGACAATTTATATCTGACACATAACTACATTAATCTATCCTTATGGATATTCATTGTGACATTAACACCTTTTCCCACATGATTGATTTTTGTTATGTGTTGCAAATCTTAAGAGTAAATTTTTGTTTTGTACCACCGACACATAATGTTACTTAGTAATGTACTCCCTACTTTTGAAATGACTCCTTTACGAGTAAGTGTTAGTAGATTTTTAATTTTTTCTACTGGTGCGGGAAATGCAGCTTCACTGAGTAATTTTGTATTTCAATTTTAAGTTGGGGTCATAGTAAAATATTATAAACAAAATAAGTCAGGTAATAAATATCGAAAAATGATTTTAGAATTAGACTTTTCATACTCAACACATCTTGTAACCCATAAGCGAGGCAAGAAAACACCCGATCGCTGTTTTTCGTTGTAATTGAGAAGGCTTAAAGCGTTGGTCCAGTCTGGATTGATGGTGTTTATAGATTGACTGAAGTCTTAAAAGATCTTATGTCGCAGGAAGGCCTCGAATATAGCTTAAAGACTGGTATCTAACAACAACAATGCCTATCATTTTGCGTGACGTAACAGAGAAACATTCACGACATGTTGCTACTGACTTCGCCCAATTCGCTTAGTACACGAGTATTCAGATTACAGCTAAACATGAAATCGAACGAAGATCATGAAAATTATATAAGCTACAAAGAACTAAATTAAAAAAAAAAAATAAAGAAATAATACTTAATTAAAAACACAAACTTGAAATCCAATCTACAAATTTTGTAGGTAAAAACAAATGCAACTAGATACTTTATTGTCAGTATATTATCAAAAAAAGCTCCTCAGAAATGCCAATCAAATTAGTGTCATTGTTTAAAAGTTTTTCAGTATAATTTACTAATGAACCGATAATGAGAGGACACTAACATCAAGAGCATTTGAGAAGAACTAAAATAACAGGCTCTTTAGGTTTTTTGTTAACAAAGGTACGTGTTCAAAAAATCAAGTAGCTATGGTAAACCTGAGAGTAATATATAATTTTAAATAGAAATACGTCTCTATATGGGTGAGACTCTGACGAAAAAATTTCTTAATATGCTGATGTAAAGTATTCGTTAAACTTGTGAACGAGTTTTATGAGATGATAGTTCATCATTTTGATAGTATTCAATATGTATTTATATATTGCAGTATGGCCTGGATCCATTTAATCTAAATATACGAGAAATAAATATAAAAAAATTAAATTGTACAAACCACACAACTTTTAAACGACATGCGAAGATGCAAAATTAATTGAAATGTCAATTGCCATTGACAAGTTTGGGTCAAAACGAAATTGAAAACCCGACGGTAGAGTGCAGTCCTTGCACCGGAGATCACCTTGCGGTGACTCACTGCCAACTGGCATGCGAGTTGTATCAAGCATAACAGACAGGATATCAAATCGACAACGGTAACCCTAAAATGGGGAAAATAATACATCGGTGCTAATACTAATGCAAAATGAAGTGCGGGCGAATTGCCAGTCGAAAATATTTTGATAACAAAGTTGTGCTAATTTAACACTTGACTTATTTAAATTGTATTACATTATATCGTTCATGTACAGAATGCGATCAGTTAGAATTTTATTATTAGTATAGATTAGATAATTTCTTAAAAATATTATGATTGTTATTATTCAGGTAATATTTATTTTATGTCAATTTTAGCAATACAAATTTACCGACATTAGAAATTTATCCAAAGTAGCATGACCGTTTTGTTGTGTGCTTCAACCACTGCTGCTATTTACTGGCAGTTCAAAGCAATTTTGTGCTTCGTGAAAGTGTATGAAAACCTCATCTGATTTGACTCACAAATCAGGCTTTTCTTCTCTATCCTTAGAAGTAGTGATAGATTTGTGGTTGACTTTTACTATATATTGGTTTGTTCCAAGTCAGTTATGCATAAATGTTTTGGAACTTAACTGCAGATAAGCTGGCAACAAATCAAATTGATTTTAGTTCATAACACTAAAATCAAACAAATTTTGTACTACGATTTTCAACTTCGGAATCTTGATGATGGGGTAGGTATTGCAGAAGCACTGTATCAACTTAGAGCGTGGGCCTGACAATTTGCTGATTTTAAAATAATATTGTGAGTATAAAGTAGTCGTAGAAGCCCTATTAATAGCAACTTATGTAGATACTTCGTAGTGACACATTGGATTCCGGTGAATAATCATCAATCGGTGTGATCGGAGATAACAATAAGTGTCCGGTATCCAATTTCTCAGTTCTGCGACGCTCGTAATTCTCGAAAGCTTAAGGATAATTTCAAGTTCGGGTTGCTAATAAGAATACTTCTACTCGCATGCCACTGGTATTGAAACAGATTAATAATTTAGCGCGATAAGGACACGATAAAATCAGGTGGGAAACAGGGAAACATGACAAAGAGATGAGAAGAGAACCATGCGTTAGCATTGCACGATTTATCAAGTTAACCAATCGATTGGTTGTACAGCTGAGCTGTAGAACAAAGCCTGCCTTTACAATGGTCACGTTACGCCAATCCGTTTATGCATACAATAACACATTGCATTGTGTCGATGACGTATAAGTACTGCATACAAGGACTAGGTAAAACGCGATAGTCTCTGATTGGGTAAGCCAGTGATTTTGAATAACAGCATCTTTTTGTATGGCTGACGTACTTTTAATGGGATTGCGCCAGGGATTGTGGCAATTCGTGTGTCAGAAGTTCTTATGCTGCCCAAAGGCGACGTCTTAAAATGTTTTATGAAATACAAAAGTTTGGTCAGATTTATTAGATTGAAATCAAGAAAGATTACAATCAATATAAAAACGGGCCATTGCTAGTACCGTGCGTTGAATTTTATAGAGGAGAAGAGAAATGGGATTAATTTTATTTTCGCACAAATAAGTATGTATGTCATAGTGATACTAAGGGACGAATATATTTTTGAAGATACTAAATTTAAGTTATATCTCAAAAGTTCTTATCGATTATTATTATCTTATTCGAACCTATTTGATTTTATTTTTTATATTCCTCCATATATAAGGATTTGGATGGCCATACACACACATACACACAGGGATATCTAATCACATATACACTACATGCCTATAAGCATTGGAATTTTACTGTCATACTATTTCGAACTGAATACAATACTACTTGATCTACTGGTATAAATTATTTTAATATTAAATTAGTTTAGTGATATAAATTATTTATCTAAGCCATGTTTTTGTATGTATTGGCGCGTTTCCTCACAGTTTTTTAGATAATACAACAAAATATAATACAATCCTCATTGAAATCTTTCGGAGCACTCCGCAATTCTATAATCTTACGGATGCAACTCTTAGGTAATTCCGCGGTAATATAATTATAATATTAAATAGTACGCTAATTAATCATAACAAATAGTTTTTACATATTCAGCAACTAAACAGATAAACGATAAAATTTAATTGTGGAATCATCTGTGAGGTCGCTTTGTGAGTGTATCTACTGAATTACCTGACTGGTAGAACAATACTTTATTTTTCAATATTCTATTTGTGCAAAGACCAAGTACATAGATGCAAATGCTTTGTATGTACAATTTTTAATTGTTTTAAACTCGAAATAAATCTTAATATAACAGTTTTTACCTCCGCATCGTAGTGACAAGTGTTAGTAACCTTGCGACTGTACCAGGCAAGGGTCAAGTCGGTCGATAGGCTATTTTACTATTCGCTACCTAATAGCACTCATGCTTTTAAATGTATTTAAACTGCTTAGGTTTCCACGGCATTCTTTTAACGTATGTGTATGGGTATGAGTGTGCGTATGCTTGTTACGTCGATGTCAAAAGTTTTTTTTAGCAATCAGCTGTGTCAAAGTCATCATTTTACAAGATGTCATACTTGTTTGCTTTTAATACGACATGTATAAATTAGGGATGTTATGGATATGAAATTTCGGATCCGGATACGGATATATGAATAATATTTTACCGGTTTCGGTTACGGTTATGGATGTGAAATTATTTCGGATTATTCGATTGTTTCGAATAATTTCGGTTACGGGTATAAGATGATTTACTAGTTGGAAAAAAAATGTATTTACAAAGTTTCACTTGGTTTCTAGCTTTAATGTGGTATTAGATTCAAAAATAAATTAAATAACAAAAACTGTATAAAATGAAAACGACGCGGCTAATGTATCGGCTCGGTCAGTGTAAACCAGTCGTAACGTGCTTTATTTAGACTCTGCCTCTATTCGAAATTATCCGAAACTTTTTTATCGGATTTGGTTACGGTTTCAGATATATTTTTATTTCGGATATTCGATAGTTTCGATTACGGTTACGGAGCTCCATAACGTCCCTGGTATAAATAAAGAGACTATTAAAATTAATTTAAAAAGACAAGCTTTTTTTAAATGCTCTAAAAATAAAAATAAAATACTTTGAATACATGTTTCATCATATCGCCTGCAGCTTAAATGACTTCCAATTCGGCAACGAAGACAAGCCAGGATACTTTCAACTCTCTTTTCCATCTTATATGATGATCTTTCTCCAAACTACTTGAAACAAAGGTTCCAATTTCTTAGCGATACCCATGAACGGCAGCTTCGCTCTTCTGAGTCGCTGACTCTCTCTATAACACTTCACCATTCTGGTTTCCTGTCTAACTCATTTGCTGTTCAAGCTGCTCAGCTTTGGAATGCTCTCCCTGATGATCTCCGAAAACCTGTTAGCAGAACTACCTTCAAAAGAAGACTTCAGAGCTATCTTCAAAGTAGGCATGTTTGAACATTTATCAGCATATATATATATATATATATATATATATATATATATTTTAATAGTATTCATATTATACATATGTATTATGTAATGTTATTATTTATGTCCATATTAACTCACTACTTACCGCCATTGATTGTTTTTTCTGACTTTCCGAAGGTTGACTGGCAGAGAATGCTTTTAGCATTAAGTCCACCTTGTAACTTTACAGTTTGCATGGTGCAAAAGTTTAAATAAATAAATAAAAATAAATTTAAATTGAAGTCATCCGTTAATTACATTAAACTATTTATATGACATAAAAGCTTGTCGGTATTTTAATGTTTTGATGATATTAGAGATAAGATGTATGATAGCGTTTAAAAAATTGGACATAATGTCTGTTTCATGTTTACATTCAAAAAGCGAGCAAGCTGCTCATATAAGTGAAGTGGCCTTGCGGCTCGAGGGTCGCGACGGTCAATGGGCCACTTTACATTTCGATGCAAGTTGGACTCACTCTCAATTTCAAATGGTCTAAGCAATCATGTTTTGCATGACTTTAATTTAACCTACACAGTACTACAGTAAATGTGTATAGTCCAGCGTGTTTTTTTAGCATTGCTAAGACCATTTTATGTACCTACGTGTAACTTATAGACCATGTAAGTTACTAGGTTCCTTACTTATGGCTTCAGGATCAGTTATTGATTGTGATGACGTAAGTGACAAATTGCTGACATATGACCAACATTTACGTCAAATTACGTCATCGCTTATCATCTATACGCCCAGGAGCGAATTACTGCTTTTTCTGTTATTCCAATCATCTATCAGATTATAAAAGTCCACTGCTGGACAAACGCTTCTTCTAATTGGCGCCACGCTGCTGTTTTTTAATTACTCCTGCTCATAGGCTGCAGGAAAAATTTATGTTTGTACACGAGTTTCCTAAAGTGCAGTATTTATGCATACTTTTGGGTTTGGGCACACGCCAAGCAATTTACCTGACGTAAATTAGTTTGTTAAATTTCCATACAATGCATTGTGACAAACGAACTAAGCAAGCCTCTGACAACAAGATCGAAGTCCTTTAGTTAGATAATTGTAAACAATACGCAGCCTTGACGATCTTGTCATGACTTTACACGTAAATTATTACGAGCGTGTAGTCTTGTTTAGTAGCAATTAAATTATTATATATATTCGTTATGTCATGACAGTATTATGAATATGTATTAAAGTTTAACTACTTAAGGTTGTCGTTTATAATTTTGATAATTTGTTTTAGTTCTTTAGTTATTGTTATTACGTGATTTTACTTACAATGATCTCACTGAAACTCAAAGAGTAAGTTCTTGAGGGCCGATTTTTAATGAATTTATGCGATGAGAAACATAGTCTAGGTTATTTCCAATCGAAGAAGGAGAAACAAGTGAAGTGAGATTAACAAGCAACTTTCTCCGCTTCCTCGGCAGGCAACGAGTCGGTGAAGGCCGTAGTTACGGACGTCAATGGGCGGCGGTGACCACTTACCATAAGGTGGCCCGTCTGCTCCTTTGTCGTTAAATACCAGAGAAAAAGGATGCATGCGTTTATATGTTCCAATACTAAATTCTAGTAAGAGCTAGTAATAACGTGCTGTATTTATAACGTCGTACATGAGGTAAATGAAAAAAATTGATTATTGTCGTTTCAAATTCTTTTGATTCTCGCGAAGGCTATTAAGATTATAATCTTTAAATTAATAAAATATGTGTTAACTATTTTATCTATAGGTTTCTTTCGGTACATGAACGATATATGAAAAAAAAAATTATTAGGGGCCTCTATTAACGGAATAGAACACAAAATAATAGTTGTTACAATTTTTGTCTGATTGTCTGTGCGTTTGTTCGCGCTAATCTCAGAAACGGCTTAACGGATTACGTTATGCTTTTCACTTATGTATTGCAAGTAAGCATCACTTAATATTTAATCTTCGTTTCATTTCAACCTGTTCAAAAATGAAAAGTTATACATTAACATATATCTTATTCACAGAACGAGAGAAACCCAATCTGAAAACAATGTGGGTGCTATTTCTAAGCGAAAGGCACAGTTTTTCTGAATCAAAGCGGTTTACTAGTACAAAAATGATGCTTTTACATAGTCGCTATGTGGAGATGTCTAGACCGGTCAATCGTGTGAGGGGAAAACTTTCCCAAATCTCGAATAGCTTTCTGGGAAAGTGTTGAGGATAAGAGTACTGTAATATTATTAACACCATTTGCAGTATAATTATTTATTTTGTTTTGACTTGCTGAAATAATGCAATGTCTGGCCAGTCAAAGACTATGGACCACTGAAACTAATAAAGCTCTTTCGAATACGTACCGTTAGGTACTCACCAGGTTTAACGGCATTATTTTAAATGTCATAAAAAAATCGATTTTATAAGACGAATAACAAGTTAGCAGTTTCGTCACGGGATATTATTTATCAATCTCTTTATGATTAATCTTCTTGTAGTTAAAAGTTTTTACATGATTTTATAAGGTGCGTGTTACGTTGAGCGGGCAGTGCAGCGTAACCGATGTGCGAGGTCGCGCTTTGTTGAGATTTGTGGATGCACCTACGGCTTGCCCATTGTGACGCTGAATTAGGTCATGGCTGAACTACGATTTAATTAATATATATAGGTAACATCAATGTTATTATTATGTCATAATCAACATGTTAAGATTACGAATATTAATTGAAATAGAAATAATTTTAGTTGAAGTAACTATTAAAAATACATGCCTTTCCAGAAATCAAGTAAACACCTGAATTTTGTTTCCATTAAAAGAAGCGCCATCTGTGATCGGGTAACTAAATTTTTTTATATTTTAAAACTTTGAGTTTAAAATATTTCCGTTTAGGATTTTATTTTTATAAATAGTAAGTGCTTGACTAAAATTTTCAGTTTACCTGATTGCTCAGTAGAGATGTAATCCACAATGGTAGAGCATACTAATTTAATAAGAGTCTATTCACTTTCGCTAAGAAGACGCCCACATTATAAAGACGAAAACACCGAAATTTCAAAATAATATAATTTTTTATATAATATAATTTAATAATATAATACAAAATAATATAATTTAATAAAATTAATTCAAAATAATTCAAAATAATATATATAGTTTTATTAAAAGGGAGAATATGTTGAAATTTTATTTTAAATTAAAATCAAGTATGAAATGTTTTCGCTGCGCCACTACAAAAATGGAAAACTTCCGTATAATCATAATCGTTGGCGAGACGGGACACGGCTGCACTCCCGCGCGAATTTACGACGTGACGGGCCCACTGATGAGGTATCGACTACTGTAATTTATATACTTTATTGGTTCTTCGAAATGTACCTCCTATTTTATCGTAACGGTATTTCGAAAATTTGAAAATGGAATAAAATCGGTTTATTCTCCATGGAACTCGTGCGATATAAAATGATTATAAATGTAACTAGAAAATTTTTTCGCCTTTTGTAGAATTGACTTAGAATTTACAATTTAAACCTTAGACTTACAATTTAGTTTATTTCAGCTATTATAGCTACAGTGTAATCTTCTATGGTCTGTGTTGTGGGAGTTAACTGTTGATATTGACGCAATTTTGATATTACAGAAAAGAGCGTGACTCGCCATTTACAACCTCAGGTCTATAAGTCCCTGATACCACTTTCTTCAAAGAAATAACTAAATTAACTCTTTTGTCACGGTTTATTTTCGTTAATAATATGTGTGTTAAAAATATTCTAATAGTTTTCTTGAGAAAAGTGATGTTCACAATATTATCTATAGGAAGAAGGTTAACCTGATTGTACCAAATTTCAACTTAAACAAACCAGTGGCTTTTTATGACTACATATGTAACAAATTATAATGAAATTCCATTAGAATTGACGGAAATGCCAAACTGTATATTAAAAACTAACTTCACTCCTTAGGAGTTTCTTGCTGCTTCTTCTTCCGGGACCACTCATGGTAGGGATTTGTTGAAGCCATGGCGTAGTTTGACTTTCGAGAAGTGTTTGAAAATCCAACTTCGACTAGATTTAATTACATTTAATTTCATCGTCACTTATGAGCTACACATAATATATTATAATGTGTGAACAGATATTTCTGTATTGGAAGTAAAATTTTGCCCATTGAATATTATAAAGTAGTCATATAAAGATTTTTTTGTGTCGCGTGTGGCATGAACAAACATTATTTAGATTTCACAAGAAACCCACACACAAGAACAAATACCTGCCTGTCAAATCAATGACTTTCAAGATCGGGAGTCTTATTGGAGACTAGCAAATGCCCTCGCTTCGCTTCAGTAAATTTACCTTACGTTTAGAAATAGCATCTGCATTGTTTTAGGATGGATTATTCACTTTCTGTGAATTAGAAATACATATATCAGTTCATATCTTTTTGATTTATGCACAGATTGAGATGAAACGTACTTTAAATATTAAGTGATGCTTACAACAATACATAAGTGAATACCAGAACGTAATCGGTTAAGCCGTTTCTGGGGTTAGCGCGAACAAACGCACAGACAAACAGACAAAATTTTTAATAATTATTGGTTTAGGTTCTATTGCGTCAATAAACACCTTAATAGTAGTTTTTCTCATATATCTTTAATGTACAGAAAGCGATCAGTTAGAATTTTATTGTGTATAGATAAAAATGTAATGGGATCGAATCTCTCTGTCCATAAAAAATTTCTTGGAAATATAGGTACTTACTTTGTTATCGATATAGAGGTCAAAACATATATGTTGGAATTTTTGTCTGTCTGAGTGTCTATCTGTCCATCTTACCATCCATGTATCACACTAAAACCTTTGAACAGATTTGAATGATACTTTGCATTTACGTAGTTTATATTATTGGTCATATCTATAATATCTTTTTTCCCGGAAATACATTTGTTCCCAGGAGATAGGGAATAAAAGTTAATATGAACATTTTACTAAGAGGGCAGTAAATACTATTTTGACTAGAACAGAACTAGAGAAACCCATTCTTAAAACAATACGGGTGCTATTTCTAAACGTAATACGTAAGTTTTCTGAACCGAACCGAGAGCGTGTTACTACATAGTTTTTAATAAAGCTCGCGAAATTAGTTCTTTAGTTTGAATATAGAATATAAATTAAAGTAAAATAGTACAGGGTTTGAAGTTAAGTGAAGTTTATTCACCTACATTTAAAACGTGAACTCTCAGATAAGTTTCTGTTAGTTTGATGGAAAAGGTTAATATTATGTAACTTTTTATACCGGAATATATTGCAAGTGTAGGTGCTAGGCTGTAAGTATGGATGGTATTGCTTTTCGCAGACATTATAGCAATATTTTATATATCGGTAGAAGATTCTCCTTCTCCGACGTAATAAACTTTACTAAGAAAATAATTTGAGGCGTGGAGTTGTAGGATATTTTCATTTTATTAAGGTTAAAAACTTTTTAGTAAGGTAACTAATTCGTTCCAACTAAAATTGTTAATCGAAATCCTTTAATTATAATCGTGCATTCCCAGCGGAAATAGCGTATTCACGTAGAATACTCAACGCGTTGCGTACAGTGTGGGTGCCAAAAGTAAATGTTAATCCATTCGGTTCATTAACTATAATATTGCAACTGAACCACGATTTTCCTTCAGTCAATTATTGGCCAGCTGTTAGCACACGCGATTTTTCGCGATTACATACTACTTTTTTGTGTAAGGTTTCATAATTTATGTACCGATTTCATTAGCAGTTTTACTTCAGTAACTTATGCTTCGCATTACAGTGTGATCATTAAATAAGTGTAGGATAATGTGTGTGAAAAATATATGTTATGTTAAGGATTAGTTAAAAGTGAAACAATGGTAAATTAAGTGATAAATACGTTTTTAGACAATAATAGTGTATTTATTGAATGTATTTTGATGGTAACTGTTTTTACGTTAAGTGATTATGGCGCCATCAAGCGGCGGCCACGAGTACTACTTCGTTTTATATCCAAGTCGGACGATAGTGCAGATCACGAACTTCGTAGTTCTGACTACTCGGTAAGAGATGGCGCTAGACTTTATAACTTAAATACCGCCTATTAACAAAGCATTACGTTCCGAACATAAACTGTATAAAACCGTAACTTACAAATATACTTTTGTATAAATATTCTAAGGATTTCCTTTAATTAAATATCAGGATACAATGTGTTTTTAAATTATAAGATGCGTTTTTAATTTAGTTGTAATTTTAGGTTTGCTGGGATTATGATCTTTTCAACTTTATAGTTGAATATAAAATAAAAATACAACAATAATGATTCAATAATAATTTTAAGAATATATCACCAATATTTAATTTATTTCTTTTGTCATAGGCCGAGCCAGGGGAAACTATCGCAACTACCAAAGAAGGTACGTTATCACACTTGTTATGAATAATGTTGTATCTTGTTTGTATTTACTTTCTACGGTGTTACCATTAGATATTGATACTATTATTTACCTTATCATTTAGCAAACTCACTTATTTTAAATTGTAAACAAAAATTTCCAGAAGAATGGGTGACCCGTAAGAAAAGCGAGGTGACGACGACGCGGCAGATCGCGACGAGAGTTAAGCGCGAGTTGGTGTTGGAGGATGGCCGCATCCTCTCTGACTCTGGACCGAAGATTTCCACTTCCGTCAACGAGGACACGCATACTACTAACTTCCAGCAAACCGAGGTGAGCACTTTTCTATCGACTTAAATTAGTGATCTGCAAATAGGGCAACATTACATAAGATCGCGGAATTGAGGAAGATTCTGTTTATGCAGGAGACTGATATTTATTGTGAGTATTAATTCTAAAAAGATACCAAAAGACTTTTAATATGAGTGACAGTTGTATGAGGTTACAGAGGCCGCAAAATATAATGGGTGTTCAACACGAATTGGTGTGTGAAGCTTACCGTATAAAGTGCGACTCTGGAATCGTCATTTCCTTTAATAAGGACAGAAAAAGAGTCTTTAATGAATGGGAGTGCTACGTCGTAAGAAGAGAGATGTGGTGACTACGTTACAGATTGCGATGAAAGTAATGCTCGAGCTGGCAATACTGTGAATATGTGATGGATAAAGATTATTCCCGTCACATAAACATATTCAATTAAAACAGAGTGAATTAAAAATTAGTGAGAATTACTATTGTTGGAAGACGGTAGCATCCACGGTGAATTTGGTCTGAAAATATTTGTCAAAGGCCACCACACCACACCACAAATTGTCAATTTTTTAAAGCGTTTGTAAACTTTGTTTAACGGAAGTTAAACGTTTGTTAACGGGAGATAATATAGTATTTTGCTCGTATTTATTTGGTTTGAAAAATCTATTATGTTAAGGTCGCGTGCTAGTAAAGTACTTTTTTGAGAATTAATTATAATATGATACTGATTAAAATATTTTAAAAAACATGGTTTGTGATAATTAGTCTATTTATATAAGTTGAACTGTAAAAGCATTGTCTGTTACACACAAAAATATATTAAGGTTCCTCGAATTAGGTTTCCGAACATGAGAGACGAATTTCTTTGAGCTTTCTGTTTTGTATCGTGTGATGCTTTGTTTCCTACACCCATGAGAATTTGCTTAATCTAAAGAAGTAAAAGATTTAACGATTGCTAATTGTTGTTTCCATCAATAGCACAGAGTACCCGATGGCCAGAGAGATGATGGTGCTGTTATTACTGGAGAAGATAGGAAACCACTAGATGGTGAGAACAGTTTTTTTTAACAAACCTTAATTGTCTTTTTGCGGACCTTGGATCATAGCTCTCACAATATGATGGATATCCATCACCCCAACAACGTGTGGATTTGTAGACTATACACCCTTGAAAACATGGAGAAATCTCCGATACGTATCTTCATGATGTTTTCTTTTATTATTCCATACACCGAACACCAATCATTGGTAGTAGTGTAAGTAACGATAGTATTACTAGCCGAAATAAACTATGTAAATATATCTTGATATACCCAAAAGATCAGATCTACAGTTTTCTTAATAATCTGAATGCAGCTGTGTTTTTAACATTATTTAATACTAATGGGTTGTACCACAATTTGTTTCTCAATTTTTCCAGCATTGGACAGACCAACAGGCGAGTTGGCGCCAGCGGGTGCCAAAGTCCTTGTGTCATCACAAGTAGTAGCCAATCCTGATGGCAAAGTGCGAGAGAGCCTCGACCGACGCGTGCTCACGCGAAACGTGACGGATCGTATCATGGAAACAGAGGAGCGGTTTCATCGTGGCGATACTACACACGACGTGAGTACCCAGATATATTTATAATTTTTTGTGAACATCTGTGAACAATATCAAACATATTATGGAAAGTGTACAGGGACGCGGAGTGCGTAAAAGTCATATATTGATAGTCGGGTTACACGTGACTATTGGAAACTTGCTTTGAAATCTTCACAAGGTACTGTTTTTGGTGAAAACAATGGATAATGTGATACTTTTGAACCCTTAAAATCATGAATTTATATAAATTAAGAATATTAATAGAAATCGCAAATTCATCAAACGGTTTGATAGCAAAATGCACCATGTTAAATTGAATTTAAATTTTAAAATTTGGTGTTAACATTTTATGTCCCCCGGGAACATATTTCACACATTGGCACTTTGATTAATTTACGCACGCTTTTAGTTGACCATAGGATGACGAAAGTTATCTCGCCCATAAGATGTGAGGAGACTTGATAGAGTGTCAAGGTTCGATTCCGTTCAGTCTAGATACGGTGTGATGCACGCTAATGGAAGTATGGGAACCGAACACGGTCCAATACAGCTTGCTTTGGGGTTACACAGACGAGCTATTTTGTTAATTTGTCAATAAAATTTTCATATTTATTAAATTAATTTTAATACTAGTATAATAAACACATTATTGTATATTCAAATCACCTTTTTTTCATTTTTTGTTTCTTGTACTACGAGATTTAATTCGTCATTGGAATGGTGGGATATTTGTAACTGTCCACAAAATGTTATTTATTTAGGTATGAGTACATACATATATGGTAAATAGACTGTTTAATTATCCACGCAATACAAATACGTATCAAATGTGGCTAGTCTGCACATGCTCTTCGACGATGAGCTATTTCTAGACAGAGATAAAGTATTTTGCATTATTTATGTGTTAACACCATAAAGTTATTATACTAGATCAATCAAATTCTGTCATTGAAACATTTTCACTTACGAAGGTTTTTTTGGAAACACGGCAGCGTACCAGTTCAGTTATAAATACAAATCGTTCAATACCGTTAAATCAAAATGTATATATAAAAGATTTTAATTTACTATTTTTATTCATAAGGATATATTATGCTACTAACAGTAAAATGTTTTTTATTTGTGTTATTTATTCGTATACCTTTTTAGAAGTTGAATCGAGTCACGAATCAGTCGTATTTGCCCAAAATTATCCCATTGCGGAGTTCAGGTCACCTCTTACAATGAGAAGGGTTTAGGCCATGCTTCGCCACGTACAGTGCATCATTACACACCTTTGAGAATATTATGTAGAAATCACGATGTTTTTTTCACCGAAGTAAGTCATATTTAATTTATATGTATATGGCGCATCATACGTATGTGGAGGCCTTTGTGTATCTACCTTTTTTATGTGATAGCAGGAAAACCAGTCGACAGGACACCTGATGGGAAATGTTCACCGTCGCTATATACATTAACAGCGCCATCAACAGTCCGTTGCGTCGTTCTTCGAGAAAGCAGCGATAAGCCCGCTTCTTGAACGCCTCTATATCGTAGTACTGTACGAATACCGCTGGTGAATTCTGGCTAATTAATTCTACGGTTTACGCGTACTTGGCAGGAAGTGTCGTGTAAACCTTACCGTAGACGAGAGCCTCGTATCGAGGTGGTGTTTGTTGAATTTGCCATTGCGGCATATTAAACGGTGATGGAAAGCTAGTTTTAAATTAAATAGTTCTTCAGAACATTCTCCATTGTACAAACGGTAGTAAACACATAGAGAATTCACGTCCCATCACAATCCAAGCGCTTCTAAGCCGTCCGTGAGCTTGGGATGTACGACAAGACGAATTGCTTGTCTCAGAGTTTGATAATTTAATATTATTTAGATAATTTGAATTGAAAATTAGCAGAAAAATCTACATCTTCCAATCAGCGACCGCTTATAAGCTAATATATAATAGTTTAACGGTAATCAAAGATAAATTTCCAATGTAATCCAAGCAAAAGATACGAATGTCTGAGACGATAAGGATCTTGATTATCTTGGTCTAAGATTGATTGTATGCGGAAGGTTTTATTTACCGTACATCAATACAAGGGGAAACAAAATATCGTAGGTACATACCGTGATTTATATTTTAAAAGAAAACAACTTACTAATCTATACTAATATTATAAAAAGAGGTAAAGAGATGAGACAAAGTAATCTTCGGAACAACGGCACCTATTTGAAAAATTATTTTACTATCATATTTGAAAGATGATACATTATGTCGAATCGACACAATGTGTATACATATGTATATGAATATATTACGTATATACAAGTATAAATTAACATAATCTTCCAACCCGATCGAAATAAAAGCGGGCGGATAGTTATTTAGAAATTGTGTAACTCGTAACAATTCGCTGTATTTTTGTAAATTTTTGGAACGTGGTGAAGTAGTTGTTATAACTACTTATAGTATTTTTGTCTTGCATTTCGTGACTATATTTAGTATCGCATGTATCGCAGATTGACATTCAAGATTTGGTTTTTTTGATGTGATGGTTCTGATGTAAACTTCATAATGTGATTATTTACCTCCAAGCGTGCGCTAAGTTTAGGTTTTGACTTGACTGTACTAAGATTGAGGGCTTCACTGCAGGGTATGAAAAGCATTTAAGGGACGAGGGTTAGACGAGAAGAGTGAATCCACTGTAAAAGTATTCATTGGTCTATATGTTAAAGGTGAATTATCTTAAAAATTTCTTGAACGTATAATTGATATCTTATTTACAATCCTTGATAATTTGTTTTTATCGGGCGTTTTATAAATGACTATTCCGTACACTTGAAACTTCCTCGTGAATTTCACGAATCTTATCTATTTGTAAACACTGTTTGAAAATTCGTGCAGAAGCTTTTAAGATCACTGCATTCAGATAGAACTTGTTTTGTATGAAAAAATAAATAGCGTTAAAAATAACAGAATATGATTATAGTCAGTATATGTTTAAATATTCAACTCGCATTGAGTATTCTTAGCCGTAAAAGTTGGTCGTGCAGAGACGTACAGTATCCGGTACTACATATCAGAGGTCATCGGAGTCACGGGTTCTGAAGGCAATCCAGTTGCCGTTTTGGTACAAGTGTTTCGCATGCCCGACTTGTTGCTTCTATCCTCAATTGGATAGTAATAAAAGTATTCTTTGGCGTTCTTATCGTTTGATAGACAATTGATGATCTATATTGAAGATTCTGAATCGAATCTTGGTAAAGTTTTTGTGCAGTAATTATTATATAATATACTTGATCAGATTTTTTTAACAATAAGTGCAGTCTCTATGGGGAAATGTTATATGGTGTTGTTGATTACCGATGATTGATCAATTTTTATTTAATTTATTCAAAACTTTTACTCGTACATGTAACTTTGCATGCTTTACATACCTTAATTCGGTAGTGTAGTCACACAGATGTATTTTTGCATAAATTTAATTCATTTAAATATTAATAAATAAAACATACATTAATATCTGTATATGTATTAAGAGTAACGAAAAGGTCAGATTTATGATTACATTACATAGACAAAGTTATAGATAGTACAGATATTATCATAGTCCTGTAGAAGTAACCTTCTAAGCTGTAAATTTTGTATGCTACTTAGGAATAAAATATCTAATCCAGTTTATAATAACACAGGATGAGTTGAATTTTAAATACATATTATTAATTTAATCACTGAATCCATTTTTGCCCAGTGTATAGTTTATTTTATCATATCAAAAAATAGTCTAACAGCATTTTCAAGTCATTACAAGAATAGGATTTCAAATTCAAAATCATTTAATCATGTAGGTATCCTGTAAATATACTTATGCATTTAGATACTCTTGAAGTAGCTGAAAGCATCAAGCGTTACTTTGCAGAGCATTTTTCCTTTTGCAGCTGATTTGGACTCGACGGGTTTTCCCTTACACCCTAGAAATTGATAACAATATACTCGAATTATCTCATATATGGTAAAACTTATATATTGCATGTGTTTTTATATTAAAAAGTACATACAAGCTTATCTTATATACAAACTTATCTAGGTGCTTCTAGATAAAAAGTTACTCTGGTATATATTGCAATATATGCGTATTTAAATATTTAATATTCACTAGCAAATGCCCTCGCTTCGCTTCGCAAAAACTACTTTACGCGTAAAGATATCATCTGTATATTTCTGGGTTTTTCTCGTTCTGTGAATTAGAAATACATATATTAATTCATAACTTTTTTTTATTTATGGACGGATTGCAATGAAACAAACTTTCAATTTTAAATGACGCTTACTGCAATACATTAGTGAAAATCAGAACGAAATCGGTTAAGCCGTTTCTGAGATTAGCGGGAAGAAACGCACAGACAAACAGACAATAATTCTAATAACTATTGTTATGGGTTCTATTGCGTTAATAAAGGCCCGTAATAATGTTTTTTCTCATATGTCGTTCATGTGCAGAAATCGATCAGTTACAATTTTATTATTAGTATAGATTGGGCCTTGCCTGTACTATTGAAATATTATAATACGCGGTGAGTGTTCAAGACATAAGGTGTTAACCGTGGTTTACGATCTTGGCTGCAAATAGAAAAAGTATGTCTCATGGCGATGTGGCTCGTAGTTTATTCAGATGAGTGTTCACATAAATCGATGGAGATTTTGAAATTATAATTTGTTCGCTCCAGATAGCCGCGGGCGCCGCCTACGTTCGGGCTTGTACCGGATTTATTACATATTATTTGTCATTAGTAACTATGTAGTTGGATAAAGAAAAATGAAAGTGATTGCGCTCATTAACACAGTAAAACCAATTTAGTTAGAAACTACAATGATGACGGCGCAACTAATCAGAGATTCTTATTTAAATAAATTAATAATGTGTTTGTTATGTTACTCATAAATATTTACATTTAACGCATTTTCGATTTGCATTGTAAAGTGAATTACCATAGTATTATGATTTTATAATTATTCATTCGCGAAAAGTATTATGTAAAAATTTCTGTTATCAATTTCAATTGAATTCAATTCAAAGTATTTGTAGTTATGTCATTCTTAATCTACTAAAAATATTGTGGTTTATCGAATGTATATCAAATATTTTTAAGTTAAGTAGGTATGCAAAAATAATACAGTTATTGATAGAATCCTGATATTACTACTAATATATCCCAATTTGTCGTTATTGTAAGGTTGTTGCGTGATGATTGCTCGAAGATGATATTTCGTAAAATTAAAAAGTTTGGTGAGAGTATTGTTTTATTCATATTCATATATATATGACGATAGTAAAAAAACTGATATCAAATATAAACACACTACAAATATATAAATCGTCACCGACTCGAAGCTTTTATTTCATATAATAGAAATTAATTGAATATATGAGTACGTTTCGAATAACAGAAAAAAGAAAACAAATTCTTTAATTTTTCATTTTTAAAGAGATGTGCTAAAGACAGACAGCAACCATTATCTTTTGGGATACAATCGGAATGTCGGTTACAAAATTATAAGGGACAGACGCAGTTCTAAAAATTCTGTTAATAGCATAGAAGCTTTTTTGAATTGGTGGGTTGCGAACGTATCAGTAACGTGATTTTGTAGTGGGGATATAATGACATATGCTGACAATAAAACTGTAATGAGGCGAAATCTTTAAATGGAATATATTTTGGAAAATTCCAATGTAGGTTGAATTTATTTCGGTAGGTATATAGGCTTAATCATATTGTTAATTTTTTTGATTTATCGTTCTGTTTGAATAGAATTTTTTGGATAAAATCCTGTACAAAGCGTTTAAATGTTTGTTAAAGTTTGTACCTACCTATTCAATTTTGCACTCAGATTCTTTCAATGGATTTTTAAGTGTGAAATATCGGGCATAATATATTAATCGAATGATATATTCCGTGTATGTTAAAAGTTAAAAAAATAGTTAAATACATATACATTAAAAGTATTGAATATTACTACTTTGTAAAATATATCATTTTCACACAATTGTATTGTAACAGCTATATCAAAATTATTTATTATGGAAAATAATGAAATTGGGATAATTATAAAAATTTCAAATAAATTTAATAAGAAGATCGTTTTTAAAATTGCCACTTAGGTGTGACATTAAAATCAAATGACAAGTGGCCACCGGTTCAACTCGTTGACGAAGTTCGTTTATATTTCGTTGGACCTTCAAAGAATCTATGAATAATTAATTTTAAATTTACATGTATACTTATATCCTATACTTGCAACTAGTGTTATATGGTTTATAGGATAAATTTGCAACAATAATATTCATTGAGTTTAATTTCCGTTAAATTTTCCGTTTTTAGAGCGCTTTTTTATTATTGTAAATAGAAAATCATATTTTAAGCAAAAATTCTTAATGTTGGTGTCATATATAAATAACGAAAAAGGATATTAAATTAGTATTAATTTCCTTTGCAACAATCCGCAAGCACAATGTATGATGGTATATATTTCCATACATGCATGAAACCTCCCTCCCTCCCACAAAGGAAAGCATGGAATTATGATAAAAGTATACACCAACACACGTCACCAACACGTGATTCGCTCCGAAACAGAGCATCATCAGGGTAGTAGACTCTACGAGTGTTAACCGCAAAGCCGTTAAAAAAACCCTTAAAAAAGATTTATCTAAAGAGTAAATCTTTGGAGTATTCACCCTTCAGATCAATATCGATTACAAATCAAAAAACTTTATGTTATGTCAATACTTGCCTGAACCACTGCGACAAATGTCCATTTTAGGCAAGTAGAATAGAACGACTAAACTAAGTTTTACAGAAAAAAATGGGTACGTAAAGCTTTTATGTTTTTAAATAACACTGTATTCTACTACATGACACACACTATGTTTCAAAAAAGTATGCCTCATCCAGTACCATGGTCATTTGCGAGTCGGCTCCGTGATTATAATGCCAGATGAGAGCGGAGGTAGCTCCAGACAATAATTTAAGATGTTTAGATAGCATCTACAAGCCCCGCTCGGTGTGTCCAAGAATTCATGTGATCACTTCTAGATCCAATCTCAGATATACTGAGAGGTGATGTTACGAAAAATTATCTCCTATCCCTCGTGTCATTTGTGAATCAAATTCAAAATGGACGGTGGAAATATGAATAATAAAAAATAAATAGTAAACAATTAATATAGCAAATATTTCCTTTTTGTTATCTATTTGGGTCTTATATGCCCCGGGTAGAAGATACGAATGAACGAAATCCAACGAATCTGGTTTTTCGAATTTTGAGAATGTTTTTCTCAAAAAAAAACCAGCTCTATCCTGGGATCGAACATGTAAATGTAATTAATGTATATATGTATACATGAAACATGTTTTTCTTGCCTGCAAATTGGCTATAAAAATGATCAGATGAAAATTATAGTATAGTAAACTAATTGACTTGACAAACTCTGTTCTAGAATTATATTTAAATGTAGATTTTTTAATAATAATAATTTCTTTATTTACTCTCACAAAAATAAGTAATTAAAATAATTATATCTGATTTAATTTTTTGATTTTGTTGTGTGAGATGTGTTGCCTGTTTAGGTTGGAAAAACCTGTATTACAGGTCACCGGGGCCCCCCCCTTAATAACCTAACTACAGCGCCATCTATCAGACAGAACAATTGTTTCAACAAAACTGTAAATAATGAAAGAAATGTCTTTATTCGAGATAGAGAGTCACAGCACACGTAAAAAATATGTAATTATTACATACTAATATAAAATTAAAACATAAAACCACAATATTATATACTTAAAACTAAAGCTAAAATTAAAGAACAAAAATGTGCTGGAGCATGAGCCTCAGATCCGTCCGGACTCAGCGATACTCATAGCCTATCATTAGACCATGCCGCTGATTTTCTGCCCAGCCGGAAGGCGAAGTAGTTCGGTCGCTAAAAATAATAAAAATATGTTATGTTAATCTAGATTTCAAATTCAACATTTATTTCTATAAAATAAAAGCATTTGTACAGGATTTTCATACGCAGTTTTTTAATATTCGATTTCCTTAACTTTTATCATAACATTAAATTAAGTAGGTAGCCTCACATTTTTATGTGGATAATCTGGTATTCACTAACAAATGCACCAACAATTATATATAAATGATACAATACAAAAACGATTGAACAGCAAGATCGGTTGCTTGTATAAATAGTTACATAGATAGACAAAGAAGCGATCTATTTCAGACAATCTTTTAGTAGAAGAAATGATAGATATATTAACAAAAGTCCTAGAGGTGTGTTAGAAAGATATATATATATATATGTATATATATATATATAATGTAGCTCCGAACACAAAAATAATAGTATCTAATAATGAAACATACATATATAATACATAATGACGTAAATAAAGAACATATTAAATTACACAATTATTTTACATTAATATCAAATAACTATTCAAGCAGTAGTCCCGAATAAGCCTCATATATGTATTTACATACATATATATAAAGATAAAAATGTAATATTTACACTTTACGGGCCCGGGTGATTATGGATCCTGTCCATTGTCAACGTACATGAAATCTTGCCCATGTCCCGTGTTAGAATTATCTTCATTAATATTTATAAGACTGTTTTGTTTTCGAAAGAATTATACCAATGATACCGTGCGATAATGGCTTTATGTAAATCTAGATCGATTGATCTTTCATTTGATTAGAGTTATAAGTGTTCATTTTATTATGAAACTATAAAATTTTATTTTTTTGGCAATAATTACTTTTTATTACAGTAATAACTTGCCATATACCTTTTTGTATAAAGATATTTAATAGAACAGCAGATACGAGTATGAATACCAGCAACGATATGCTTTTGTGTAACTACCCGCACTGGTTTTATTGAGAATTATTTGTTTTAATTTTGTTAATGCTCTTGTGTGACCTATTTTATAAGAAATAAGGTTCTTAAATCTGTACTGTACTAGCAATCTGTCTTCGTTTTGCCTCCAGTAGCATGTTCTTACGAACATAATGTGAAGACAAATAGTGACCGTATCGGGGTAAATATTCGTAGGTACGCTGGGTTTTTCTAGGGTTTCGAAATTTTTGAGGTGATTAATAGTGATATTTTCCATAAGTAAAATATTACTATCGTAAATCACATTGTCTATGGTTAAAAATTGCATGAAGATCAGTGCAGTGGTTTTTTTTAATATTATCGCAATCAATTATTATTTACTGTGTAGTGGTTTTAAATATTTTTTATTTAATTTTGTGCATTGATGTTTTTTGTAATAAAATTTTACCTGGTTTTAATGACAACATATTTTTTGATTTAAAGTTTTAATATATCTAATCCTATGGTTTTATTGATTACCAAAAAGGCAAACCAAAAAAAATGGGTAACAAACCAACATGTCATAAACAATTGTCAAATAATAGTACGAAAATCTTATCTGTAATTTTTAACTTTAGCGGAATAGTTTTGTCTTTTAGTCAGCCAGCGGTAAATGCAGGATCTGATTCAGGACAATCGGATCAGTACGGAAACATTAATTTAATGTGTTATTTACAGAAATCGGTACTTCGAAGCATGTTATTTTCACGCTTCGATCAATAATACTTTTAACGATGTTATTTTGTTTTGGCAGGTAAATCGATTTAAATTTTGAAAGTTGTTTAAATCGAGACCTTAAGGAAAGAGTAGAATTGACATATCAGTTATAATGAAGTTAACCTTTTCGTGATTGGGATACGGATATGAACATTATATTATATAAAAATGTAATCGTTTAATTGAGTTTACTGTTATTTTTTATGCTGATATCATTGTCGGTAAATATCGGGAATATAAAAATTGCTCGAATCTAGTCTGAATAATGGTAATCTGGTTTAATAATGAATTTAATATTACTGGCTAATGCGTTTTTGTAACAAAGATCCTATGCTCAATTTTTTAATTATCGCTTTGTGAGGTCCTAACTTTTAAAGGTAATCTCTATCTGTGTGAACGCGTTAAACACAAAAATTAACAAGACGGCTTTTCGTGCATTTTTACCACTAGATAGAATGAAGGAGAGTTAAATGTACCAACGAAGAATAAAAATGATAAAGATTTTTTAATTTGGCCAAATTGTGATACTAATTAAGAAGTCTGAAAAAATCTTTTTAATAATTTTGGTTCATACCGTCCATTCCTGCGTAGAGGCCGCAAGTTGGAAATGAAAATTCGTTCCGACTTTCTCGAAGTCATAAATAAACTTCAATCTGAAATTTTTATTACCTGCTCAATTATTCGCTAAACTTAGGATAGTTTGTTTTGAATACATTGCTTATTGTTGTGTTTACTTCAGAAATATGCATAAATTTATATTTTTTATTATAATAGGGTAACGGCGACTATAGTTAAAATTAATTCAAATATTTTGCTTGTCACTGCGCTTATGGATGGTCCAGAACAAAAGGTAACAATAATGTACAGCTATGATTTCACAAAGTTTCTTAAAGGTGAGATTATACTGCATCAATATAAATGCACGTATATGTATTTTTCATCTATTCTGTGGTGTGACATAGTTGTAATTTATAAGTATTTTTATAATGTTATGTTTTGATTAAACATAATTCAATGTTATTTTATTTCTTTTGGAATATTTACATAGATTTTTGGTCAACGCCACGCAATTTTTTTTATTATATTTATACAGCTTCATATACTTTAAACATGAGAATCAAAATCAAGGCATCATAAGTTAAGCTCCGTGCAACTCTGAATTTTAGTATATCTCGATAAAAACGCTTTTGTAGTAATATAAATGTAAAAGTTAATTTTATAAATAATTTCCTTATTTTAACATCAAAGTTTGTGGAGAGATAGCTCAACTACTCTCTATTGAAATCAATTTTGACATAACAAATGACATAAGATTTATCTTTAGATAGGTATCCGATATTTTGTCCGATAAATATTGAAATGCATTATAGAGTATTTTTATACTACGATCTATCGCGGACTACCGATACACTCTCTCGACAATAGAATATACAGCTATCAATCCATATATTATAGAAATACAAAAGGGTATTCAAATTTTGATCTATAGTAAGGAAAACCGTGGGTTAGGTTATTAAAAAAGGCTGTAAGAGTAATAAAGTTTAATGATGTGATTCGTCCAAGTCTCGGAGCACCTTTAAAGGTAATTACTTCGGCGAAGTGTTCGTTGCCGCTCTTATATTTATTGTTTGCTTTCAATACGCTTATGCATTGTTCTAATTAAATTTAATTAAAGTCGACCATTAATCGAGTAAAACTCAATATTTTACATCGTTGAATAATGTTTCTTTGACCTTTTCTTAATTTTATTCAATTTTGCTGTCTTCTCGCCACCATACGAACTATTTTTATGTGCCTGTAAAATATATTATTACAATTTGTATTACTGAGTTCAAGCCCTAAAGAAATTTCTAATTTTTAAATTTATTTTGGTTGAATTTTTGGTTGAGTTGACTAGTCTATGGTTTTCCTCTAATAAAAATCTAAAAGAAATTAAAAAATATGGTCTTTTCAGGAATGTAATATCGATATTACTTAGACTAAAGTTTCAAGGCAATTTACAACTTTTGACAAAAATATTTCATGATCCTAATTTGAACCTGATTCTGATCCTATTTAATTTTTCCTTTATAATTGGAATAATTAATGGAGGCAATCGTCCTTGTATTTATGTATCTTGTATATATGTATGGTACATCAAAAAACGTTTCATGTGGAAACGTGTTTAAAAGTATTTTCAGTTTATAAACTTATTGTATTCAAAGTTTTACGTTAAATTTTTTGGAATAACAAAATCGGTTGAGTCTCATTCAGAGTCCTGAGGAAAAAGGTCTGTATTTTAATGTATTTAAGATTTACTTAAAGTATTTCCCGCATACTGTGGGTAAAAAATCAAAATGATATTCAAAAATTTGTGTTGGGATCTTTTTTTGTTCAGTGGATTCCGACAAAATCAATTGCTACAGATAGATACACATACGAGTAATGCTATAAGGGTTCCGATTATGAAGATTACAAATTGTCAGCGATTAAAAATAAATATTTATTAAAATAAACCAGACAGATACAGACAGACAGACGATCTCTGGAGAGACCTGCAATGTATTCTAAATTTCATAACGTATAGTTAATATGCAAACTGTATGCGAATACATGGGTCTTAATTATTATGTATTCGCAAATAAATAATTACGCTCTCACCACGAAGAAAGTTATTACGTATGCGATGAAACTTGAATAATAAGCGTGCTATGTTTATTTTATTGCCTACACGTATCATAATTCCCATGCCTATTTGCTAGAACACAGTCGCGAATTTTGTGTTTTGTAGAGTTAATTGAAGACTAACCAAATATATTGAGAGTGTTGCCAGAACGATGATTGAGAACTCTATGAAGTAAATGAGATAGTTTGAAGTGTATGGTATCATTGAATTCAATCTCCCTTGATCGTGGTACACCTTGATGATCCATGGTCCAAGCAATTCCTTTTTTTTTTGTTTGCGCCCAGAAGATGGAAAATGGGCTACCCTCCGGAAAAGCGCGGGAGGGGGGTGGTGAATGCTCATAGCATACCAACGCAGCCGGCTGCGCTGGTTATGTGGGACTCCCGAGAAACCTAGGGGCCTACCCACTAAACACCACCCGAGTTGGCTTTGGCCTTGTGGCCTCTAAGCCTTCATCTGAAGCGACCCATCCTTAGAGAAGGAAAGGGTGCTAGCGGCACTCCCGAGGGAGCATACGCTTGTTGTTAACACTGAAGGTGTTGTCGAATGGTGAGACTATGTGGCATCTTAAGGATGCTACTAACTGTTACTATTTGAATTTTCAACTATGGCTGCCAGGCGGCAGTCCAAGTCAGAAGATATGTTGTCGGGGGGATCTGTGAGAACGTTTCTTGGCCTCCGGATTTGGTGACCTGTAAGACTAGGGGCGGTGTAATCCGCTGCCTGTCTGATAAGTGGATTTGAATGTTCCTCTGAGGATTTAAAAAATGCTGTACAATAGTCTTTAAAAGATTTTTGAATTGTCGGAAGTTGCAGATCGAAGTGCAGGTCGGCGTTCCTCACGCACTAGTGAGCGTTGGTTGCTTTCCTGCAAAAAATGTTTTGGACGACTTGGATACGATAGAGGACTTTGGGATCGGCGTGTGCGAAGACAGGGGCGGCGTATGACATTGCCGGCCGTATGCAAACCTTGTAGAGCGTTCGCTTGCTTCTGAGGGACATCTTACTATGCCTTCCCAACAGACTGTTGAGTCGGCCCATATAAAATCTGGCGGAGTTGGTGACTTTACGAATGTGTGGTCTGAAAGTCAGTCTGGAGTCGAGTGTTACTCCTAAGTATTTAGTAGTGGTTTTCCACGGAACAGGGGTGCCTAGCAACCGGATGTTAGGGTCGTCTTGTCTATGTCTGGTCTTGTGGTGAAAACATACCGCGGAGCTTTTCTCCACGTTGACTTCGATTCGCCATTTGGCGAACCATTTTCCTAACTCATCAACTGAGTGTTGGAGTCTGAAGAGGACCGAATCTAATTTCTGCGATTGATAATATAGGGCGGTGTCGTCTGCGAATAATGAGAGTTGTACGCCGTTTTTAGGGATAGGAATGTCGTTCATGTACGTTAAAATAACAAGGGAGCTAGTACCGAGCCCTGAGGAACCCCAGCCGCTAGTGGGCGTGGGGAAGAGAGTATTCCTTCGTGTCTGAAACGAAAGGAGCGGTTTTGGAGGTAGGAAGCGACCAATCGAACAACGCGATCTGGCAGACCTAGGTAATGAAGTTTAAGAAGGAGTCCTTCGTGCCAAACTTTGTCGAAAGCTTTGGCAACGTCGAAGAAAACCGCGACTGTACGTTTGCGTTTGGGATAAAAACCGCTTAGGATATATTCCACTATACGATGGATTTGCTGAGGGCATGAGTGCTTGGCACGAAAACCGAACTGTTGTGGGATGATTAAAGGTTGTCCGCCTACTGGGAAAAGAAGGTTCCTTAGTCTTGTCTGTATGACGCGTTCGAATACTTTCCCCATAGCCTTGAGGAGACTGATGGGGCGGTGGTTTGACGGTATGTTAAGAGGTTTACCGGGTTTGGGAATTCCTATAACGATTGCTTCCTTCCAAGCGGTTGGAAAGAAGCAGTGATGCAAGTAGGCATTAAAAATGAGAACTAAGAGAGAAAGAGAGAACCTGCTCGGGGAAGTGTTTAAGCGCGACGTTAGAGATGCCGTCGGCTCCTGGTGCTTTGCGGGGTTTAAGATCCCGGATGATATCTTGGACTTCGTCAACGGAAACGACTATGGGCTCAGCGGTGACAGGGAGTGAGTTCTTTTTACGGACCTCATCCTCTACTTATTCTATGTGTGAAGGAGTGCATGGTTGCGAACTGGGTGAGCATTGGGAAGCTATGCTGTCAGCGAAACATTCGGCTTTATCGACGTCTTCAAAGGCGATACTACCATCGGGACGTGATAAAGGCGGGGTGAGAGGTTGGGCGCCTACTCGGAAGGCTTTCGCCACCTTGTAGAACGCCTGATGGGAGGGTTTGATCCCCTCCATGAGGGAGTCCTAATTGGAGTTCCTCACTTCGGCAAGACGAGAGCGAACACGTCGCTGGAGAGCGTTGGCTCGCTTCCTATACGTTGGAGTGGGGTAGAGTGCGGCCTTTCTCAGGGCTGCATTCTTGGCTTGAATAAGATTCCTAACATCGAGTGGTAGTTTTTGGTTTGGCACCTCGACTACACGCTCGTTGTCACGGAGAGATGTTTGTACTAAATATGTTAGAGAGTTGACCGCTGAGTCTATCTTTTCCGTATTAACGAAGTAATCTGAGTTGATGGTAGCCAGTGGTGAGCCGGCGACATCGAGACCTGCTACTAGTGATTTTTTATAGCCTTCCCAGTTGGTGAAGGTTTTAGTGGAAGTGGTTGGATCGGTGGCATAAGGCCTGAATTTGAGAGAGACCGGCCGGTGGTCAGAACCTAAGTCGTTGAGCGTTTCGATCGCCCTTAAATTAAGCGCGACTCCTTTAACTAACGCGAGATCGATAATGTCGGGAGAGTTGAGTGCGTGATCCGGGTAATGAGTAGGGGAGGAAGGACAAAGGACATCGACGTCCCGTGTTTCTAAGAATTGTTTAAGTTTGACTCCATTCGCGTTGGTCGATCGGCACTTCCAGTCCGTGTGTTTGGAGTTGAGATCTCCGAATAAAATAACCGAGTCTCCTAGTGAGAGTAGGGCCTCTAAGTCCGAGTTTAAAAGCGGAGCTCCCGCCGGTTTATATACTGACGCTATGATCAGGGACGGATGCCCAGTCATGCCTAGCTTGCAAATAGTGGCTTCTAAGTTAGCGAGTGTCGGAGTCTCAATATGGGAACAGTGGAGCGACTTTCTAAAGTAAATGGCGGTGCCACCGCTTGTGCGGCTTAAGGTGCCGCCGGGGCGTCTGTCGGTTCTGTCTTGTCTGTCGTTACGTATAAGATTGTACGAGGGAATTGATAGGCCCTTGGTGTGGGCGGGTTTTAAGAAAGTTTCTTGAACTAGAAGTAAGTCCGTGGCGTTGTTGCGAACGAATTCCTTTAATTCAGGGATGTTGTTGTGGAGGCCGCGAGTGTTGAACGAGACGAGCGAGATGCCCTTGGGTTTGATACGACCGGTGTGACAGGAAGGCGCACTGAGCGCTTGGGCCATTATAACGATGTTAATAGATGGCTGTGCTCAGCGAGCGCTAGAAGGCGCTGCTGTGGTGTGGTCGCCGCCCGTATCTTGCGAGCCAGGACGGAAATTTCCGCGATGTCGACGTTTTGGATAACGTCGTAAATGGTTTCATATCTTCGGCCAGGGACGACTTGCCCTCTGGTTGCGAGGTGTTGCTAGTACGCGGTTCAGCCTGTTTCCGGTCGCGCGGGGCGGCCGGGGCAGGGCGGGGAGCAGCTACGGTTGTCGCGGTCGTGTCGGTGCGTCTCCATAAGTTAAAAGAGGTCTCAGAGGAGGGAAGTTTTCTACGGTGTTTGGCGGAGGGCCAGGTTGGATATTTCTCCAAGACTTCCTAGCGGCAGTCTTGGGTGGGATGGGGCGGGGAGCTCTGGGGCAGCCACGGTAGTTGGCTGGGTGGCCGGCTTGGCCGCATAAAACGCAGGCTGGAGGCGACTCCGAGTCGCGTGTGCGCGAGCACTCTTTGGTGCTATGGGGATGGCATTGACCGGGGAAGCCGCGTCTATGCGGGGGTTCTACTTTAATAAAAGATAAACCACAGATGGTGATATCGTCTCGGAAAATGTTCCGGGACTCGGGAGTGTTTGATAGGATGGCTAGAGCCAGCGGGTATTGTCTACCCGTGTTGCTGTACATCTTGTGTACAGCTTCTACTGGATGTCCTTGGGCGACTAAGTCGGCGAGGATCGCTTCATTAGGAAGCTCGAACGGGACTTCGCGGAGTACGGCTCGCACCTTGCGCTCTTCCGGAAGGGCGTAGGTGTGGAATGGAATCTTGTTTAATGTGAGCAGCCTCGTTAGGGCACGGAAAACGTCGGTGTTCGGAGAAGTCACTTTGACTGTTTCGCCAGTTACTTTGGCGTGGGTGTAATAAACTTTGCTGTCGGCGCACAGCTGGGTGACTAGAAGCCACTTAGATTTATCCCGGACAAATACCGGTGGCGGGGCCTTGACCTGGGGAGGGACGGGTGAGCAACGGGATGCTGGTTTGATGGGAGGGAGTTGTCTGGAAGAGGACGGGGCGCTGGTGTCAATGGACATGAGTGGGACGGGTTGGGTGGGAAGTGAAGGTTTTCCCTCTGCGGACGCCTTCGCGATGCGTTTGGTTAGGCGCTTAGTGCGCTTGGTCTCGACCGGCTGGAAGGCCTGGTCGTCGGACTGCGACGGTGTGACGGTACCGTCGTCGGATAATTCGAGAGAGCCATCGGACTCGATTGGTCGTTTACGCGACGAGACGGAGTTCGCGTCGGAGAATTCGACGTCGTGGGCTGGTGAGGCGTCAGGGGACGCGGGTGAGTCTGTCTGTGGTTTTGTCGTTGCGAGGGCCTGGATGACTGCCTTCTCATCGAGAGGCGCTTTCATGAACGGGGTCAGGACTTCAAGGAGGCGACGGACGAGACCTAATTCGGATGGATTCATCCTCCTAACAATCCTCCCTGCCGCAGCAGGGAGAGGAGCGAGAACAAACACGGAATCTAAAAAACGAAAATGGAACGAACGAGACTACAAGAACAGTGACTATCCCTAGCGGAAATAGCCACTAACCGTCACCCTGGGAAGGCCCAGTGCAGTGGGATCGGGTCTCCGGTCTCTCTCAGTCCGAGAGGACTGAGAAGCGCACCGGGTCAACGCTAGCTGGCTTCGTTGTCACCGTTAGGTATCCACCAACTCAAACGCGAAACGAATACTTAGTTGATGCCAACACAAAATGACACTAAAAGGCAACAATTAAGTCGCGGTCGATACGGTATCGACGACACAGGAAATGCAGTCGAAAAATGGAGATGACTTACTCGAGAGTATGTCGGAGGTGTCCGTCTGCTACGGGAGCAGAATCGGAAGTGCTAAGCAATTCCGGTAGGTCTCTCCTGAAAAAGCTCGTTGGAATCTGCATCATAGAGCTTAATTTCGACGGCACCCATAAAGACTTTTATTTACCATCTTTTTTTCAAAAGTAATTATCAAATCTATTTACGCTTTGCGAATGCAGTATTTGGAGTCAGTTAATTAGTAGTTTTACCACTTTTTTCTCGGTACTTGAAGAAGTACCAAAAAGAATGTGACTGAGTACTTATGAATATAAGTCTGCTTGAAAACATCATTAGGTGGATCGTGTCTGAAACACAGTAGTGTCCAAAATATTATGCAATCGGTTCCCTTCAAACTATCAACCATACTTCAACACTCCTTATTCTTCGACTCCTTCATCACACTTCCACTCCAATATTCCTTACGCTACTACTCTACTTCATGTTCACGCGTGAACGCAGCACTCTACAAAACTGCCCGTGTAAGAGGTGAATTTTTAAGTACTACACTCACACTAATTGAATTATTGTACGTTGCGCTGTTACTGTCACTTTACACGTAGTCAAGGCTAGAATGTCAGTGTAATAATACAGATAGAGTCAAGATTGATTGGTTAAATGTTTTGTAATGTTTTTCAACGAAGATAAACGAAGTGCCAAATGTGTTCATAGGCGACGGTAACCACTTAGCGCTAGACAAACTATTGTGTGTAATACTTTAAAATGTTGCAATATTTTTCGACAATTAACAAGACGGGTTTGAAGTTTGTATAAAAAAGATTTATTGGAGAATTAAATTTATATGTTAAGAGGTTTTTAATTTAATTTTCATTGGCTGGCCTTCCGAAACTGTGATATCCATTGTGATGTGATATCCATTGTGTGATAACAATATATTTAAGATAATACTATGTACGTTAAAAATACTCTGATAGATTTCTTTTGAAGAGTGATGTTCACAATATGAACCTGTGGCTCTTTCATGAGAAGGTGTGTAAATATTTATAATTAAATTACATGTACATACACACGATTAGAATTCTTGCGATTAGTTATATTAACAGGTTACCGAGTAACTTCGTAGTGATCGTGTCGCAATAAATTTAACGAAATCTGTTTTGTTACGACAATATGTGTGCGATTGCTTTATTAATAAAATTAAAATTGAAGTGTGTGTTACTGGAAAATGGATAATAAGCAAACTTATTATTTTTCTATTGACTATTAGAACAACCCGTAGATTTACATCGGCTGTCCCAGAGTGACTTAGTTGATTGCATAATTGAAGTTAATGTTCAGAGATGATAAGAGTGGTACTTGTGGTCGTCGAGGGGATCATTGGAGCGAGCGCGCGGAGGGTGATGGTATCAATCAATCGAAAATTAAACGTTATGTAAATGTAACAGTGAAAGAGCGTCATATAAGAATAGTCAATGTTAAAATGTGTAGTAATCGGATGTTTTCAACGATACAATAGCGTTAAAACTTGACAGAAAAAGAACAATATAACTATGTGGTCAATTAATATATTGTATGTAGTTTTTTAAATACTGAAATGTATTGTTTAGACGCTCGATTGTACTTCTTGGATACTGACAGTTTTTAAAGACAAACGTGGATGAATCATAATTTCAGTGAAAGAATTTAGAACTTTGTTTCTAAATTCATTTGCATATGTTTTTAGATATTGTAGTCAACTTAAAATTTTAATAGTTTTGATGTAGATAGTGGAGCACAGTTTAGTAGACGCTACGGCATCAATTATAATTGTCCAATGTGTACACGTTGTTTGGTTGCAATATACTATCGATCCTTTTTTGATTTTATGATAAATCTATTTTGTAGTAATAATTAGATAAAAAAAATTAGGTACTTTTAACTTTATATTAGTTATTATTATACGATAAATTTTAGTTTGTTAATTTTTAAAATCAGTTACAGGATCGGTAGGTTAAGTGGCGTTGATTTAAACCCGTTTTATTGATGAAAAATATATCATTTGACCTGATAATAATCTATATTACTGCTTCGGAAGAGCTTAAGTTTCCATGGTAACGACACTCTAGTACTTAAACCAATGTGTAAACTTTGACCATTGATATCTATTTATTGACACGTACGTACATTGATCATTCTATTGGAACTTTTCAAGAGGTTGTCCGCTTCGTTATTTTGTGCAAATAAGGACAATGTAACTTTCATACTTCTATACAAAATCAGTTCTCATCGATCGTGTCGACGTTGATTCAAAACAAAGCGAAAAAGAGGAATCGATGTTTCGCGTGAGAGGAGCAATTTGGTTGGTATTCAAATAGATAATGATGGATCGAAGTCGGCTGGTGTGGCCGGACAAAAAATGTTTGTAGGTATCATTTGTTAAAGTTATTTTATGCTTTACATTTTACGTAATCGGTGATACAATTTCAGTGTCGGCAAATTATGGTCACGGTGACGGTAAAGATCGATTTTTCATTGTGATAGCGAATTATTTTTTTTTATTAGAGTTTATTTACATTACATGTAGAATTTAATTTCACTGCTCAGTTTCTGATTATGGAAATGTATTACTTTTGTTTAAATATTCAAACCGGCTAAATTTATTATTTACTATAATAAACCTACCCTTGTCTGACATAATGAAACCTACGCTTTAAGTTAACGAATAGTAACTACGTTCGAAATTATTATTATTATTTTTTATCCGACATTGAATAAAATTCATATTTTTTTATGTTCTTGTTTTGGGGATCGGTTTTCTTAATTACATATTATAAATATTATATTCATTAATTATCATACCTTCAGGAAAAATGTTAAGTTTCCTGACCTTCCTTGTATCAGAATATGCACACTAACTTTTTTATCCTAATCCTTTAGAACAGATTCATTTTTGGATTTTGGATGAAGATTATCTTAGATATAAGTTATAATTATTACGATTATTGTTTCAATTTGTTCTGTAATCTCCACGTGACAAGTGCACGGAAAACTGACACAAATAAACAATCAAACATTTTTGGATATTATGATACCCCAGAAGAATGATGTGTCCAAAACTTTTATAAGTTTACAAAATTTCATGTAAATAGTTAATGCAATATTTGAAATTGGATTCAAAAAAATCCGTCTTTAAAAAAAAAAAAGCTCACGTATTTATCATCATCATATCGGCCCGATGCCATCATTCTCTTGTCCATTGTCGCACATTATTTTCTATATTCTTAATATGGGATATTTAGCTACATATAATTATACGATAAAATGTTATAGATACAGTAACCGCTAGATGAATGAGCGCAACTTAATCCTGTTATACTCTTAATCTTACTTTAACGGAGGTAGGTATAAATTTAACATGTAACGGGCCTATTAAAGTTCAAATCAAGGAAACAGCCAACGCACCTTAGAGGTGACTTAAACAATTTCGTTACACTTCGTGTGTATCTATACAATTTAAATTTTAATTGAATTAAACGTAACGTACAGAGTCTTCTATTGAATTTAAATATTATTCATTTATATAACATTGCTTAAAAGCTTTGTAATCTAAGGTGACGCGAGTTATAGAGTTCAGGTAATATTTCTTATAAACAAAATTTAAGCGTCTTTTCAGATCTATATTTTTTAACACTAGACTGAATTTGGATGCCTCGGAAGCAAAATTTATTTATTAAATAATGGACAATTATCGAGAATTTATCTCTTAAATCGTAAATGGATTGAAAATTAAATTATGAGCAACAGAAGGAAGTTACTAAACCAAATGGAATTACTGACATCACGGCAAAATATGCGAAATAAATTCCTATTTCGATACACTGAGCCGATAATATGTATATATTCCCTTAGCAATTAGAGTTAAGCGCTAGTTCAATTCCTCGTTGCAGCAAGGGGCGGGAGTGAGGTACTGTTCGTAATAGAAGAGCCGACTGGTCTCTACGTTATTATCCATTCAGAGCCGACAGATTGCAAGATATGGTCTATTTAATAATATATCTACTAGCAAGAGAAACAGTCCCGTATTCTGTCTGTAATTTTATAATTCACGTTAGATATTTGCCCAATTAAAAAGTTAAGATGTCAAGAGGAGATTACTGGTGGTTATTGGCAATGATTCTAATAATTATTAATTATGTATATTTATGAGCCTCGCACAGTTATATTTATTTCCATTATCTAGAATTATTTCTTTGTCGTTATTTACCATAATTGTCCTAATTATTCTACTTGTGCGGTATGACAATTATTTCATTTGTGGAATTTTTAATTTCGGGTTGAAAATCGGTATATAGGTAAGGTCTGTGTTTATGTCTTACGATTTCTTAGATGTTAATTCTCCTTAACATGTTTTAGTTTATATATTAGGATTTTGTTTATGATTTCAAAGTAATTTTTGAATGAGCCACACACATGACAATTTATACATAGATTTGAATTGTACGAATTGCAAAAAAGTGAAGGCTTCCTCTAGAAGCTTAATTCATTAAGGTTTTTAAAATTATTTGAAAAATTTACACAAACAAGACGAACAAGCAGGAAATCTATATTAATATTAAAAAGTGAGCGCAAATTTGAAAGACATTATTCCAAATGGATGTAGGCTATATATGAAATGTATGTTTATAATAATTATGAATTGTTGAACTGGAACGAAGTTGAGACGGGCTGCTAGTAATTATTAAAGTTTTTTAGAAACAATTAGGTACATGAATCGTAAAATGCCTGCATAATAGGGTTTAAAAATAATTTTTCATATATGTATATATCTCCTTAGTCGGTTTCTTCATTGCTGAAGAAACGTGCCCGTTTTGATAATTCTTGGTGGCTCAGCTCATGAGGTGCTTCCATGCCACCCTGTCTACTTTGTTGTTGTAAGTGAACACATTGCTTTTATTGAAACCAACATTTCCCACCATACGTCCACAAAGAAAGAACAAGTATGAATCCTGACGAGGAGACGGCCATGACGAATCCGTCATATATATATAAAAGTGCAACAATGTAACTGTGTGACATTAAAAACAATATTGATCTTTCATTTTGATATACTCCTAGACACCTGATTAAAGATGCTTAAATTTTTCGTAACATTAAAAGAAAAATCCGTTATTGGCATATTTATTATGATTTTTTATATTTATTTTGAATACTGTTGCAAATTTGAATTTTGCTTTTTTTTTTAAATTATCGAACATCAAACCCAAAAATGCGTGGAGGCTCGACTCTCGTGTCCGGGAGATAATGCTTTCAAGATCCGAGTACCCACCTGTGCTTGCACCACGCCTATCCGTAAGCGTGCCGGCAATGTGTTCCGTGATGTACAATACTTTGTGCACTAAGCCCGTTCCTTTGTGCGTACGCATGCACTGTGGCACTGTGGGCGGCGCTTTGTGGACAATGCATTTATTAACACTAGATTTTGGCTATGGCTTGAACCGCGAGGAAGTGGCCATATAAATTATGTAGCAAGACTAAGTAAAAACCTACCCGTACTTAACGTGACTTAACTGTCGGTAATCGTTTATATGATCGGCCGTCTGGAAGTCTTCGGTTCACTAGGAGTTCGGGATTTGATTCTCCAACGTGCAGACTATTAGGTAATACGTATATTTTTTATCAATCACTATCAAATGCATAGATAGCCCAAATATTTGGTAAGTGGTTATCGCCGTCAATTGACGTTTGTAATAACAAAGGCATCATCAACGAGTTGCTGGGCATGAAGAAAACGTAGAATCTCATTTTTAACTGGCTTGTTCTTTGGTCTTGGTCGTATTAATGTTTAACAATATAATGTTCAATGAAATGGAGACGTGTTCCATACACACACATAATCCGTGTGTGAAGTTGTCAATGTGTGAATATGTGTACATGTTGGTTTTGAACATTGACAGTAATACTACTAATTTCATGATTACTGCATTTCTGGCTCTATGATGGAATAAGTCGTTATATAATTATACTATCATCTAAATATACTGGCTCTTTACACTTTCAATTTGAAAGGTCATAAGCGACAGTTGTAAGTACCTAGGTGAAAATCAATTTCATAGATGATATTTAAAGTACGTATATAAAGAAAAAAGAAATAGTTTTCTATTGCACTGATCGCCTTAAACATTAACAAAAATATTTTGTCTAGAATTTGGTACAAAAAACTCAATGTGCATCTTCCATTTGGAAATTGTACGCGGCAATTTAGCTGCGAATGAGGGATTGAAACGTGTTACAAACAGATCCCTCGTAATACCATTCCACCTTCTGTTCGCTCGTTACCCGATATTGCATGTTGCGCCTGCATTAGATTGTGTCTGTGC
Source organism: Megathymus violae (assembly GCA_003671415.1). Taxonomy (NCBI): domain Eukaryota; kingdom Metazoa; phylum Arthropoda; class Insecta; order Lepidoptera; family Hesperiidae; genus Megathymus; species Megathymus violae. The sequence continues at coordinate 4,889,236 of PDGT01000019.1, read as the reverse complement.
TCAGGTAATTTGCAAATGTTACAGCCTTTTTGTGAGTCTGCGTACTAATTTGAAAGCATGTGCGTCTCTGGTTCAAAATTAGCCTGTGTTTATGCTCTTCGCTGATCTTGTGCTTTTGGTATATATGACTTTTTGTGTAAACTACAAATTTTTCCAAGGTTAGTTCTTCAAGTCAATTGGGTGCATTGCGTAAATACTTATGAGTTTAAAGTCATATTACCTTGGAGCCAAAGCATTATTACTGTGACGCTTACTCAAAATTTTTGTATTTTAATACTTTCGACCAAAACATGGAAGCACCGTGGTAGTGAATACTGTGCGAGATTTATTCCATGGTAGATCGCTAATTTTCTGAAACATAGTAACAATCATACAATCATATTAAAAAAAATAAGGAATATTTTAAGGCTAAACGACATAAAAAGCGATGAAGACACTTGCTTCGTGAATTTCATCTAACTATTATTTAAATTTCATAGCGTAAACAGCTCTCTGATATTAAAATTGTTAAGGAAATCGATGCACTAATTAAAATATTCCTGATTCAAATATAAAACTATTGTTAACATTTTGAGGTACATTTTAATTCCTGAAAACATAAAAGTTAAGTCGCTTATAGTATTTTGCATTACATTATCTTATTATTAACAAGAATGATTTGAATTTCAAATGCTTCTTTATCATAAAATTCTTTGTCGTTAATATAATGTGTATAATTATGACTTAGAGTTTAACTTTACGAGACGATTTGGATAAACTGATACGCTTTGACAATGTCAGTAAACAACAAATAAATAATATAAAGTTTTTCCACCAACCGTTAGCTGTCTAATCAGTGCCAATAATAATTTTGCTTGTAGTTGTGGATATTGCAGATTTAATCGATGCTGATATCAAATATTGTAGCAGCGTCATAACAGTTATTGGTCCAGTTCATTCAAGAGATTCAACATTAATTTATTATTAGAATGTTTCCAAGTCACGTTTTTTTTAAATATTTTACTAATCAGAGACTATTTGTTCATAATCTGTCTGGTATCTTTCAGTGCCACGCTTTATAAATAGGAGTTAACTTAAAGAAGTGTTATTAATATTAACTTTGCATCACAACTTTTTTGCGTATTAAGAAAGAATATTTGAAAATAGTTAGAATGATTTAAATTAAAAGGTTATTTCCATATTTATTTATTTATGTTGTAATTTATTATATTTGTATTTTTGTAACAAATTATTTATCATTATTAATCTAAAGGGCATAAAATGTCAGGTATGTCGGATGGACGGCATTGCTGGCGCTGTGGTCAGACATCTTCGCGGGTGGATAGTTGTAAATTCGAGCACAGTAACGTTTTCACAAGAATTCAAAATGAAACGTGTAATAGATACAAACAAAGACGCACTAGTCTGCAGCGTGTTTGAAACACAAGTGTAGCCTCCCATGGTCGCAGACCCTTAGCTAGGCTCCGTATTATTAAATCTTAAGTGTATTAGGACTTTGGTCTTTTCGTACATCCATATTCGGTATATAATGAAACGAAGAAACTTTTGTGTTTGTCTGTTTGCTTGTCCACTAGACAGACATACCTGGTTTTTCTAGAATGTACCTACTGAACGGAATAAGTTGAAATACTTAGGCAAATTGTAGTGTAAACAAACTGATTAAGGATATCAAAATACTTTTATTCAATTGGTTAAGTCATATACTTACATCAAATGAAAGGATTTATAAATAAATAAGAAGCTGATTTAAAAAAATTACGAGAAAATATCGAAAACTACTTACTATTTAAGTCATTACTGGTAATGAAATTTTGTAAAAAAAAGACCCTTTATTTTTTTAGACTATATAAAAACCGATATGGATAAGAAAAACTTGTCTTAAAATTTTCACTTAAACGGAAAGTACTTTGGGATAGATTTATAGTAGGTACAGAAGTTAATACCAGTCGAGCTTGATTGTGAAGTAACCAAACAAATTGAGGGAAACAAGGCTTAAGACTCCTGTAATTTGAAGTCTGTCCACTATAATCTCAAAGGTATATGAAGTTTATCGCAGATCCATAAAACATTATTCTCACTCGCGTTGCAGAAAAGAGTAACATTGACAATAAGTATTCGTTTCCTTTTGTAATTACGCGATATGCACTTTGTGAGGTACACAATAGCTTAACGCGGCGTCTCGTGGAAACTGTCACGGCACGCCGCTTTCCTTTGACGTCGCGTGACACTTGATGTCACTATTCGTACATACAACTTAGGCTAGTTACTGCTAAAATCAATTAATAATTTTATTAATAATGACGAATTTAGTTTTATTTGAGGTTGTTCGATCGGTCACAACGTACGTATTATTCAATGTTTTAAGTATATGTTGCAATGTTATATTAAGAAATTACGTTTAATTTAAATTTGGCTTTTTGACATTATATAATAGCGGATGAACCGGATGGTGAAGAATATATTTCGTAACTATAATGACATAACGAAACCGGGAACAGTAACTCCGTTCAAGACCAAAAGAAATGAAATACTTAAAATAAAATCCGTAGAAAAATATTTATGACATCCACTCCATAAGTACCTTACAGCATCGTAACAATTTCCCCTCAGTGTCGTTATATCAATAATTTGATAAAAGATATTCCTGTATTATAGCAGTTATTTAAAATAACCTGGGCTATTAAGTTTTATAAGATACATAATCTTTGGAAAATTATTGCAATTCCACGACGGATGTGGATATTAATTAAATTTATAATTTTTTGCATCTTAGGACTTTGTCGTTCATAAAGAAATTAAATATCATTTGGCTTACTTAAAAACGATTTGAATTCGATTCGGTTTTCGATTTGATATTGCATTCGATTATTTCTTGAATTTGAAATTAAAAATGTTTTAAGTTCGGATATCAAGTGCTAAAATTCCAATTTAATACAATATTGAATATTTATTTTATATTAATAATTTTGTTTTCAGTGTACTAATATTTACATTGTCTATTTATTATGTCATAAAAATATATATTTTTTATATTTTGACTCAATTATCTTTCACTTACTTGAAGATCGGTCGTGTTTGAGCCAACGCCCAACACTTGTTCTTGACTTGAGTTTTCCTTAAAACTATCTCACAATGGTCATTTTTTAAGAGTTTTTAAAAAGGAACTATAACTTTATTTATATATATAATAAATAATAAACATACACACATGGACATACACAAATATATTATCACAAATAGCTATGACCCGAGAACAAAAATGTATTTGTCACATAAATATCTGTTGCGGCGGAAAATCGAACCCGGATCACTCACTCGGCAGGCAGGGTCATTAGCAACTGAATTATGGGGTCATCAAAATCTATACATATAATACAGCTAGCATTATACTTTCTTGTAAAAATCAAGCAAAAATGATCTCGACAAAAACATTTCGAAGGCGAATATAAGAATTTAAGCACCGTAAGAAATGCTCTCAAAACTTTGCAGGTCATTGGCCTGTGTAAGATTAGATAAAAGCTCAAACCAACGAGAGAGAGGACGAACATGAAATGTCTTACGAGAAATCTTTAACATTTAATAATGTGATAATAATACATTATTAAGTTATAAATAAATTGAATTTTTATGTACATCTCTAATAATGTTAATTCAAAATTAATTTCAATTGAGTGCACTATTTTTATATAGTGTGTGATATATTTAATTGACGATTTATAGTTAGGGCAACTGTCACCTATGATCTGCTAGACTAGGATTTCTTTTAAGAACGAGTGGTAAAGGGAAAAATAAAATTAAACTACAATGCTCAATTCATATAATCAACATTAGCGCGTTAGCTGTAGTACCATGAGAGCGAACCACTAATGTTCACTACCATTTTTTTTATTCTTCCTTATTTGTCTTATTGTTCTTTTGTTCCTTCGTTTATTGGTGTAACTAAAAGTAGATCGATAGTATTGCAAAATCCTTTAAAACGTTCCATTAAAACGCCTCTTGTCTGGTATCTAAAAAGTGTTGCTTCCGTTGTGCTCTTTATCTTTTTTGTTATAGCTGTACTTTACCGTGGGAGTGTGGAAGCTTGCTATGATTCTGCGTAATTACACTTTTTACAATTGTCGAGCTAATTGCTTATCGATTTGCGACTTTAAAGTTTCAGCTTTAAGAACTTCCGATGAGGTTTCGTGACATGAAGAATTACACGATTACAATGAAAGCCGCAGCCTGAACGTACAGCCACGACTTTATTGAGGTTTAAATGGATATGATAATAAAAATTATGATATAACTTATAAGAGTCTTATCTAAAACTGTAGACTAGGTATGTAAAGATTATGTTTGTGCCCATTTTAAGTCATTATTGTTAATAGCAAATATTTTAGTTACTTGAATAATTATAGAGCCTATTTCTATAGCTGAAATTGTTTTTACATCTTTTAATCTCATGAAACAAAATAAATTCAATAAGTTTTAACTTATATCATTAGAGACATTATATACTTTGAGTGTAACGGATACTAATGATTTTGGTGTAATGTAAATTAATTACTGTTATATTATTTTACACGTTTAATGCATATCTATCTCATATACTCGTATAATTTCATACATTTTATTTATGATTACGTAGTTAAATACAGTATTTAACAGACCTTACAGATTTAAAATTTACCTTACGATCTTCATATTCTAAAAATTTCATTCTATAATCTATTTAATTTTTCTTTAATATATCCATTTTTTATACTTCATGACTTATAGATGGTAAATTTGCCTTAATATATTTAGCAGATAAAAACGAGTCATTGCATGTTTTAATGAAACATTTTACAATGTATCAACAGCCGCCGTTTCTCAGTAAAACTCTTTTCCTAGCCGCGATAATTTCACAGGGTTTAATTATAAAATTGTCTCTGTAAAAAACGTAAAATGTATAAAAAAATACGTAAAACACAGTCGCAAAAAAGCGAGACGCGTAGGCTTGCACCTGCCAATGGACTGTCCAGATACGCCGTTTATATTTAGAAACCACTTTATTTAACTCACCGCCAGCTTCAAGCCCCCGATAAAAAGTCCAACTTAGTGCACTAGTGGTGCATCGTTTATTAAGAACCATTTACTTTTCTTCATGATTGTATCAATCGACCGTAAACGCGGCGTCTGCGCTGAACCACATATTATAGAAAAATAAAAAACCAAAAAAAAAGAGAACGGTCATTGCTCATGCTAAAAATAGTCCTTGAATTTCAGATATTCGACCACGCTTGTACTTGTGTATATCTGATCTTAAATACCATTGTATTTTACAATCACAATCTCGTGCTAATTGGCAGAAAGTAGTGAATTTAAACACTGCCTACTAGTACAGTACAGTATGTGTAGAGATACCTAGTTGTTTGTTAGAATGATTCGAGTCTGAGGTAAATAAAAAATAGCGCTCGTTTTTGTTTTGGGATTCCTTAGCATACGTTATCAGGAAACTTAACTTAACAGACGAGATACTGCAATGTAAGTTTGGACGAGGTTCAGTATTCCGGCGGCTCGCGTGGAGAACGCGCGCGCGTTGATATCTATCACAAGAAAATCGTGTGTTCGAACTGAGTACTTTTGGTTCACTATATTAACATTCTACATTCAACAATACATTATTGATCATAATTAAATATGTGAATAGTGATTGTTTTGGTGGTTTCGGATATCTATAGTGTGTGAATATCTGGATAGGTAAGTTCTTAATTTTAAATAAATTAAACCTGTGAATAATTTATACGTGTATTAATAAGCTTTACGTTATTTTTACAGTTAAATATTACAGCGTTGTCGCGGTTTAATGTGAAACCTTTTGTTTAGGTTATATTTTTTTTTTGTTTTGGATATAAACTGCAAACAATAACTGTATCGCGGCACTCTTCAATTATGGAAACGGATGAAATACATATATTAATTTTTTACAATATAATTTATTTATTTAATCTAAGTATATATATAAACCAATGCTTTTTAAACTACTAACTGTGTGATTTGATTGCAAGACCTGTTTGATTAGAAGATAATTACAGAACGTAGACAAATAACTAGAAGGACCACTAATTAGCTCTTCTGATTTCTAATAAGGTGTTAAAATCTCTAAATCTAGTAATGAGTAAACCTTTGTGTAAAGATTATCAATCTTTTAACTTTCTATTGTAACTTATTTTAAGCTTGTTTACGAGTAAGTTACTTCATGTAACTAAGCAACCGCCCGTATGTTTCCTTAATATCTATATTCCGGCTGTTTTTTTTTTGTTTGTTTATATATTTTCTGTGGTTTTCAGTCATAAGCACAAGCTTTTACTAATTGTGTACCACAGTCCGGAAATGAAACGTTTCGATTCGGTTGTATAGTCAAATTAAAACAAGATAATTTGATCGGAATACCTTAACAATTGGATAATTTAACTATAGAAATCCTTGGATTAGAGGGACCATATTTTTATTGCTTGAAGGATACCAGACAGGACAATGATTGAACAAGCTGCCGTGCCACATAACGGTAAACTATTCCATAACGGCCAACCATTACCCATAAACGCAACTATCCTTCAGTTGAAATTGTATTTACATAATTTATTTCATATTACAAAATTTAATTATATGTAATTTAAATCTTAAAAAAAACTATTGTAAAGGTATTTTAATACCCATGGGTAAACCAAATAAATGTGATACCTAACTGTTACTTCTTGGTAAAACGTAACTTCTGGATACAGCCAGATTATGAATTTTGAATCAATTCACTTTAGTTGTTAATTACTGTTTATTATAAATGCCTGACATTTTCAATAAGTAAGATTATAAGAATGAATGCAAATTTGGTGTTTTTAATTATTAGACGTTTTTAATTATTACAAGTTTTTAATTATTAAAACTCAAATGAAACTCGATGGATTTTTTTCGAAAGCGGACATCTCGACTGCTCTCTGGAATCTCGAAGCCTGTCCGACCGGCCTGGGGTAGGGTTGCCATTGAGTCGGCAATACCTGGATTGTCCATTGTTAATAATAAAAACGGGAACTAGAATATCTTTTAATATTATTTTTTAAGATCCTTTACATAGTACTAATTGGAATTTAATAAGATTTTTTATATGTATGGGTATCTTCACGATTTTACTGGAGATACTTTTTGCGTCAAAATCGATTAAGTGGTTTGCGTGTGATATTTGTAGAATAGACACACATAGAGGATTCCAAACAAAATGTTTGCGTTAGAAAAGGACCCTATGTCACATTCGAAGTACCTAGTTTATCGTGTACATATTCATTTTGGTTACAATTTTGTAATAATGTCATCAACGACGACGCTGCAGATACGAATATATTTTCGAAATAATCTACCTGAAATTTTTGTCCTAATTCAAATTCAAAATCATTTAATCATATAAGTATTCTGTAAATACACTTATGAACGTCATTTTTTGCTTCTACCATCTAGTTATTACTATTCCAAATTTACATCAAGATCTAGTTCTTTTTGTCATTTTATACCTATTTTAAAATTATGAAAAACAATGAATCATTAAATATATTTTTTGTAAAATGCCCGCTAATATCGAGAAATAAAAATTTTAATCCTGGTATTTAATTCCATTTGGCAACACTACTCTGGAATAGCTCTGAGACGCGGGGGGGCTGCCATCTTTAAATGGACCCTCTTGCTACTCGAAATATTACATCTAGTGAGGAGATATAACAACTGAATGGATTCCGACAGGTCGTGCGGTCTGGCTATGTAAAAAATAGCTCAGATGCGTCTAAGGTATTAAAAGTTAAATGGCAACACGGTCATTAACGATTTAATTCAAATTTCGGTAGTTGAATCGACTTTTTCACATGATACATCAACATCTTTTTTCAATCATCTCTGGGAAACAGTTTTTGAATGTCTTATTATTAACAAACTCGACAACTTCGTATTTTGCATTCGCATCGTTATAACTGTTTGATAATTGATGCAAAACAGCAATTATTGTGAAATTAAGGCATGTTTTTGTGCATAAAAATATTGTTTTGTTTTTAAATTATGCTTTTAATAATTTATTATAAAAAATATTATCGCTCCTGTGAAAGGTTTTAAGTACTAAATCAGTAAGAATGATATGATTAGGAATAGAATTTATGTTATTGTCTTGTTATGTTGTACTGAAATATGAAATATTTTGCAGTTTTCTTTTGATTTAACAAGCACATTTGCTTATTAAACCAAAAAGTATGTTAATAGGTTTTTTATTATAGTAGGTAATTGGAATTACAATTCAAAATTAAGCTTTTCTTTCACCTGTGCTTACAAGGAAATAGCATTGGTGTCATGAGTTCGTGCCTTATGCTGATTATGAAACTGGATAAAGCTGGACGAAACTGGTTATAGATAGATATAACTGTCTAGTCCACGCCAATTAAAAGTTCTAAATGTTGCGCGCATCTCAGTATATTCTGAGTGTATAAGAGGAAACGTTTTAGCCGATTTCACTGCTTTCAAGTATTAAACCGCATTTACTTCCCTCAATCTATAATTAGTCGTGGCGGATTTACATGCGTTTGATTAATCGGTCCTGGGTTATATCGGAAAGAGAAATCTGTTTGTGTTTAATAAATTGCTGAGTAATGGCAATAACTGGTTTTACTGGTATAGAAAATAGCAGCGATTATTTTATTAATATAATCATTCACTTATATATTACAACACATCTTACAATTAGTATCCTACGGAAATGAGAAGTTATAAATGATTAGTGATGAGAAATATTTTGAGTTTTCTCGATGATTTTGATATCGGAAACTTAATAATTGTATTATTCATAATTATTAAGTAAAAAGCTATTGGAACATTTAATCGTAGGGCAGGCGCTATGTGTTTTGTGCATGAGTGTTGAATGAAACGAGTTACCGGTGAACAATAGGTTTGTTAAATAAAATTTAGAAACACTAGCTTCATATAACATATTAGTATAAGTTGCCACTAGATAGCAATAAATAACTACTACAATTTAACAAAATAAAAACAAGTCTCTCGTTTAACCTGGTCTTATAATTAGTATTTATAATTTGTAATTATAATTAGTAATTACAAAATAAATCGCAGGAAGTCGGAACGAGAGATGGTAATAAAAAAGCAAGCAGTAAAGGAAGGAAAGAAAGAAAGGCTGAAACAAATAACTTCCGTTATTGTCTGTCATTATTTCAGTACATTTTTGAAATATTTTTATCACTTGTAAGGCTTACCCCGAACAACGCGCCTTCCTTAATTAAATGAATGCTCCAGCATTATAGCAAGACCGCTCCTGATGCGGACAATGGTATTGACCTCTTTCATTATGAGAGAAGACCCGAGCCCAGCAGTGGAACACTTATAGATTGTGACGATGATGATGATACTTTTATACAAAGCTATGATTTATAGCACGTTACTTGTATTGTGTTACATACAGTTTAAAAAGTCACTATTCTATTTTCAAGTACAGCTTTCATGTTATAGAAAAGCACCACCATTTTCCTACGATACAAACATTACAGACTAACGAACGCAAATTAAATCGACGTGACAAAGAGCATTCGAGCTCACCTTTCACCTTGTCGACGCATCGACGAGTGCTCAAGTCGAATAGAAAATGTACCATTACAGCACGTGGTAATGACCGACGTACGTTACGCAATAAGAAAAACCACAGTTTCTTATGTCTATTGTTATTGACATGAGTGATTTGTGAATTTTTTTATGAACTTTAATAAGTTGTAATAAACTGAGCCTCCGCTTCCATTTTTACGGCAACGCAGCTGTGATGCCTTTGGTGTTATGGATGTTCATGAGCGGCTATGATCACTTACCATGGCTCGCCAGCTCGTTGGTTGGTTATTTCGTATTTAAATTTTAAAACTTCAACGTATGAAAATGGTGTGCTTTAATGCATTTTCAAAGTAAAATAAAATGAAATATATACGCTTAGTATATAAAAAAACACTTCTCTATTGATCGGGCGCTCTGCTTCCATTTTGCCTTGAAACGCGTCGGTGTTATGGACGTAAATAAGCGGCGGTATTCACGAACCGTCCGGTGGTCGACGGCTCAGTTTTCGACAATTGACCTAGAAAAAAATTCTTTGGTGACAGAAAAATCGTGAAACAGTTGTGGTTGGTTAAAACTGTTTTCCTCTATTTCCTGTTAGGGCTACATGTGACACAAAACATCTAAGGCTAGGACTAAATGTAAATGTTGTGCTGCAGACAACACTCGACGTAGTAATGACCACGCATCTGGTACGATGTACTGATTTCGTCATATGGCAAATAGCTGCCGTAAATGCAGGTTGCGGGCGTCAGATTAGAAGAAGTGGAATATTGCTCGCGGTAATGCGGGTATTGACTGCGTAGGTAGTATAATGCCTGACATTTCCGTTGAAATGGTTAGGAAAGGGCCCACCTGTATAGTAATCATGAGATACCGTTTTCGAGATTGTTGTCGTGTCATAAAATATAGCATTGTTGTAAATTAATGAATTGCTTAACCACTAGAGGACTATTAAACGCATATCACTCCTCTGCATTATGCTCCGTGTATAAGACCATAAGGAAAATTATTATCACGGTAACAAAATTATAGATGACACACTCTAGATTGCTAGAAAATAATTTTTTTGTTGATCGTTAGATCTAATTTCGCAAAGCAAACTCAAGGACTTGCTCTTGCAAATTACATATCAACGCACTACTATGATTACTTGGTCATTGTCATTTCTAGTCACTACGGTATCATTACAGTGGCCACAAGTCACCAGAAGCCGCGGTTAAACATTAGATTCGATTGAGTGCTTCTAAGGAATTCTTCGCTCAAAACCCTACGCACGATTCGATTTGTTTTGATATCGACTGTAAATCGATTCGGTGGCAATAACTGTATCTAATTTAGTACTTTATATTCTGTACTGCATGTACATTGGTTGTTTATTCAGTTCTTATATGTACGCACATGTGAATTAGTCTATACGCCATCATTATCTTCATCATCATCTGCCTTACCTTATCTGATTATCTGGAGTCGGCGCAGTATGTCTTTTCCTTCTCCTTCCTTCCTTTCTCTTCCTTTTAACGCGCTTCTCTGTCATACTTATGTTCACACCCACCTTATTCATATCATTCCTAATAGAATCCATCCATCGTTTCTTGGGCCTTTCTCTCGCTCTGTATCCATTCATATTCATATTTATCTCCTTTTTGGTCACATGGTCTTAATCCCTTCTCATCACACGTCCAAAATTTACATTTATATAATTTCCCATGCAGCCTACCTGGCCGCGTACCTCCCTCCTGTTTGAATCAGTCGCCAAACGACTCGTCATGTTCCGGCTGGGGGCTTGAGAACCAGTATTTTACTTCTTCCTGTCTTCTTCTTTCTCGGCCGACAACGCATCAGTGATGCCTTTGGTGTTACTAATGTCAATGGGTGGCGGTGACCACTTATCATCAGGTGGCTCGTTAGCTCGTTTGTCGGCTATTAGCATAAAAAATATACACATACATATAACATTTATAATAATCACGATAAACTAAGCTTGAAATGGGAAGTTCAAGTGATGAACATTATTTGATTCTATATTATACTGAAGTTGCATGCCAACTGTAAATTATATGTGATTTCCAAATCAATAACTGTCAGAGAAACTATTGCAAATCGTATGAGAAGCAATTAATGTGTACAAATGTCTTCCCGACAACATTAGTTATATGTTTTTAATTAACGTTTTAATGTAATCTGTAATTCTATCTCCGTATGAGATTAGTCACAAACGATATTCAGCGTACTATAGCTGAAAATATAAAAATCGCGGATTCATGACATTTCTCCATTAGTTTTTTGATGTACATCTAATCTTTGATGTACATCTAAATTAATTAATGAATTAATTTAGGTTAAATTTTCTTGTCATTTTTCGCTAGATTGAATAGTTGCAAGCTTAGATCCATATGAGTCAGCTCTGAAGTCTGAGATTGGTTTTGACCATGACAAAAATGTGATTTTTTATAAATAATTTAAAATTAGAACTATCTAAGCTTCAGTCTCGGACTTAAGGGCTTTTAGATAAAATTTAAAAATACATCTGAAATATTTTCCTACAAGAAATAAGTAAGTGATGGTAAGTTGTCTAAGATGTTGATCGAACTAACTTATATAAACTTTTTCAATATCTTCTAGAACTGATTTATGTTACTCTATATATTTTAATATTTTTAAATTTCTTAATCACTAACAAAGACCTACTTTGTCTCGGCCCAATGATTGAGTGGCTACTAGTTAACTGCTAGTAGACAGACAATATTATAATCCAAGTTATAATGTAAATGAATTCAGTTAATTGGTGTCGAACGGCCTTGAATGGCCTGGTCAATGGCCGGAGAAAGGTACACGGTAACTAATTAGAATTATGTAAACACGTGAACAGCCATGTTACTTACTCGGCTAGAATATAGCTCCTTGTTTTATAAAGGAGATAATTCCAGATTATGCGCTTGTTTCATTAAGCTGCGACGATTTTACAAGTCGTCTATTGTTTGGGATTATAAAGGTTTGTTGTCCTTGGATTAAAGTTGTTTTGTTGTATATTGGAAGACGTTTCTCGTTCGGGTTGGTTCGCCGTGGGTTAAAATTCCGTATTGTATCCAAGAAGATTTTTTTGTGAAAAAATTAAGGGTTTAAGATATTCTTATCGGGAAAGGTAGGTAGATAAATAAGCTACGGGTATAAGTTGTTCGTTGTTCACCATATCAACGGATATTGTTCAATAGTTAATTAAATAAAATTATCATCTCGCGTTTATCGACTTAACCCAAAATTAATGTCTTCTTTTACATCGTTTTTATTTTTGAATATAATTATAATATTTAAATGATATATTAACGTACAGACATAACACTATTAAATTTAGGGTACTCATTGATTTAGACTGTGCCATATTAAAGTTATCGTTTTAAGGAGTACGAGGCTCGATCCATTCTTGTGTCCAAGTCGACCTTCACTACACTAGACCTGACCATTGGAACAAGCAATGGTAGAGATCTGTATTGCCCATTTTAAGCGTGATGATAATCGTGGGTGGAGATAGGGTTCCCTACCGGCCTGGTTAAATACCATCCTTCTTCTTGAATCACCCGTGAACATGACCGTTTCCTTTTTGGCCAGTAATGCGTTGGTCATGCCTTTGTTGTTACGGAGCAACAGTGTTAGGTTAGGTGTATGAGCGACGGTGACCCTTTCTAGTATTTATTACTTTAGACATTTCAATATTTTCAAATTTCGTAATGATACGCTGTCGAGTATTGATATAAAAACCTAATACGACATTATATATATAATGGTTAAGACGCTTCATAAACGATTATGTATGTTTCCAACATTTCGCAGAAATGCTATAGGAATATTATCTCATAACTAACATAACATAACGTTCACTTTGCATATTATAATCGCAAAGTCTTACCACGTTATTAATTCAAACATTATAATAAAATAGATTGCACATCTCACGTAGAAATATTACGTTGCTAAATGCTGAAATTGGATTCGAATAGATGGTTTCATCTTGTTAGAATTAATAACATTGGCCTATTTAGATTATTATATCCATTATATAAGATGAATGCAAAACAATCAATGGTAATGGCTGGGCGAGCGAGAGCTAATTGTTTTTTGACGATAGTATTGTCGTATGTGTGCATACAAGGTGTTCCTTTAGCATAAATATATGCTGGTCGTTATGGAAATTATTATATATATATATATATATATATATACTTCTTCTTCTTTCTTTCTTTCTTGAATTCTTTTGCACACCCATTCTAGGGCGTTAAAAGCACATTGCTCTCGGAAATCTTTCTTTTTTTCTTTCTTGTTATTTTGCCTGTCGTCGTGATGGTGGTGAGAGGAATTTGAAGATTATATTGATAAAATACCTAAATGCTCTAGTGCGTGTAGGCGTGCCAACAACAAGACAGTTTAAATACGAAAAAAATAAGATTATCTTGAACTTTTTTTTATTCTTATCAGTCTTACTCTATTCGTAAAAAGATGTTTTGAATATATATATATATATATATTGCTATGAATTCTTTTGCACACCCATTCTAGGGCGTTAAAAGCACATTGCTCTCGGAAATCTTTCTTTTTTTTTTTCTTGTTATTTTGCCTGTCGTCGTGATGGTGGTGAGAGGAATTTGAAGATTATATTGATAAAATACCTAAATGCTCTAGTGCGTGTAGGCGTGCCAACAACAAGACAGTTTAAATACGAAAAAAATAAGATTATCTTGAACTTTTTTTTATTCTTATCAGTCTTACTCTATTCGTAAAAAGATGTTTTGAAAATATTACTAATACGTGTAAATATTTCAATTACATATTGTTTTTTGCTAGTCTTTGAGGTTCGGTTTGTTTTTTGCTTCCCAGCAAGAATCTAGGTCTACGGTCAGAAATTTCGTATTAAATCATTTGACTACTTCTGTAAATCATTACAACCCATAGTTGTCCCGACGTTGGACTTGGGTCTTGTCTAAAACTGAGAGGTGTTTATGCCATAGTCCGCCACGATGGTAAGTGTGAGATGGCTGACTTCACATACCTTCAAATATATTATGTATTAGCAAACCACTCTGGCTTCGCTTCGCTTCAGAAATACTACCCTTTACGCTTAGAAATAGCACCTGGATTGTTTTAGGACTGGGTTTTTTCTCGTTCTATGAATGAGAAATATATTAATTTATAACTTTTTTACTTATGAACGGATTGCAAGGAAATTTTACATATTAAGTGACACTTACCGCAGTACATTAGTGAAAACCATAACGAAATCTATTAAGCCGTTCCTAAGATTAGCGCGAACACACGCACAGACAAACAGACAAAAAATCTAAGGGCAATTTTTTTTCTCATACGGAATACGATTAGTTAGAATTTTATTATATGTATAGATAACTCTTAGTCATGTAGATTTGGACACGATGCTTTGCTTCGCTGAAAATTTAGAGGTGCGTGTAGGATTCCATCTCGAGTCTCTCCTATTGGAAACCAACTTTCAAACCACTAGGCTAATTATTTCTTATTTCTATTAACCATTCTCGAAACACCTGTGTAGTGTTTGGTAAGCTTAGTTGCAAGCAACATCGGGTTAGATAATATCTCCTTGATCTATAGCCGGGTGCTGCCCTCTGGCGGAGAACTCCTTTATTGATGGTCCCTGGAAACTTACTGAGATTACTGTAAACCTATCCAGTATCGTTGCAGTCTTTCATTGCCTAATTTCACATTCATCGTAATTTTAAATTATGTCTTGTGTCTTTAGTTAAATTATAATGTGTTATGATATTACGTTTTTATTAGTATAAATAATACGAACACACTGACAACTGAATAGTAATTGGATACTATTGTTCAATCATAGTATCAGTGAAGTCACCGACTCGTTGCCAGCTAAGAAAAAGGCGGGAAATCCGTTTGTTATACGATACTGAAATACTCGATCACGTTAAAAACAAATCATGCCTGATATTGACTACTAAATCGGCAAGCCACAAGGCTATGCCATTTTCGTTTTTTACTTACATACAAAGATTTTGTGTGTTCGAAAGATTATTTTACTAGGTATACATTTTATTACACAACCGTGAATTAGGTCCCCTAGCGTTGTTTGTTAACGAAACAAAAGTAATAAATAAGTTGGGAAAAATAAAATAAAATTTACGGTCAAATATTCCAAGCACACTTCAGGTTCAGAACTTTCAAACCGTAATGGAAATGTACTTACGATTTTTATGTTTCATACCACGAATAAATAGACTTATTATTTATTCGTAGGTTTTATAGTAATTTTCGACCTAATAACCTGGATCTGGAGACTGCGGAAGGGGGCGAGGGACTCTTGACAGTGACAGTCTTAGCAATAGACAATACTGCACTTGTCGATGTCTTCAATTGTTATACGAGTAAACTAACTATTCAATTGCATGCTTGAGCTAACTTAAATCTCTGTTGTCTGTTAAAACAGTGCTTCTGTTATTACGATAATAGTGTATAAGCGACAACCGTCACTTACGATAAAGTGACTCGTCTGTCCGTTTGCTTAATGTATAAAAAAGTACCAGTAGGTAGAGCCCGATAACTGAATTTACATACGAGCATAACTTAGGCAACAGAGTAAACATTACGTTTTCACTAATACAGCATTCTCTTTGACTATTTGAAACATTTGTGCAAATAAGACGCTGTTCCCAAAAAAGTAGGCGTGCGTGAAAGTGAATTGTGAGTATTGTAGATTTATATCAGTGTGGGTGTCGTAGGTGAGAGTACGATTCACATCTGAACTATCTGAACGTTTCAGATTTACGGGTACAATTTATTATATAAATATAAAATTTTGTTGCTATACACACAAATAACTCTTTAAAATACACAGATTCTTTCTCCCTGACTTTGCAACTTTTAATCCAATAACAGCATTTAACGGTTGATTTTATTGATAGAATAATATTTTTATTCGGTATAAATTATATACATTTTCATTGTTAATTTTATTACTGTTATTTATTTTGTGATATGTAAACAAAATTATTTTTCATTTATTCATACATACTTATTTATAAAATCACTATTTTAAGCAATAAAAATAAAAAAAAATGATACGTGATTAAAAAATAGTTCAGTAGATATTTTAGTATTTTGTGATATTTTGTACAGCTTTTACAGACATACCTTAACCAATCCGAACGTGTCCATAAGATGTGAACGATCCTCAAATGTAGCTACATTCTTTCATTCTTTATCAGACTTTAGTACCGTGGATCATGTTACGTAAGCAAGATTACACTGGCCGCAAGTAATAAGGTTTAAGGTGTCTATTATTCGTGATTCACTCATTTTAATAGTCGCTCGGTACAGAGATTGCGATAAGATGTAACGTTAAGATTAAACACATCGCTAATTTAATAAATGGCTTGACCATGCGAATACTTAGTGAAATAAAACTGCATGATAAAGCAATGCTTACTTGCTGAATGATATTCAGAATTGTTACGTTTAGTATGACATTTGGAAACTTTCTAAGTGTTGCTAAAATAAAATAATTTATAAATTGTTTATATTTATGTGATAGCGTTAATCTCGCTTATCTCCCCAATATGTCTCGCTTCAGTATATAGATTTAAGACGCAACTTTAAGAACTTTATTGATAATTCTAATTTCCTATTTTCTTTGCTTTCTTCTTTTCCTTCCTTTCCTGCTTTCCTACATTCTTCAATGTGATTAAACTTAAGTGATAAACAATTCTAAATTCTAAAAAGGATTTTAACTTGATTCGGTTTTCGATACTTGCTATTAATTTCCAAAGCGTGGCGTTCGATTGTCAAATGTGAGAGGTTTTATAGTTTTCAAAGTTCTTCAGATTCAGACAAGCGGGTGTAAACTCAAAAGTCATTTACATCAACTTTTGCATCAACGGCCAACAAAGAAGCTGACGGACCACTTGAAGGTATGTCGCAACGGACTTCTGTGTAAATTGGCAAAACGAAGCGCTAGCCGACTTGATTTGCAAGGTCAAGAAGGAAGGGGGCAACCGCCCTTTTAGCTTTTAAATAAATAGTACATAAACTATAGAATTTTTCTATCAAAATATCAAACAATATATTTCGTTTATTTCTAACTATCCGTGCAGCCTTTTTGCCACAAAATGTTGTTGATTTAGAACAACAAGATGTACGGTTCACGTTACTAGTTCAACGTAATAGATGTTCAAGATGTTGGCGGATAAAAATAAAAGGTGGCGGATCGGCCTCGGCGCGGTTGATTAGGCCCTGAAGCTAAGCAAAGCTATATTTCCACCGAGCTCTATTTATTGGCTGAGTCGAATAGACTTTACTTGTGGTTGCGAGCGAAGACAACCCATTTTACTTCCGTAGTGGATAAGGAAATTGGAATATGTCAGAATAAAAAAAGGAAGGGTATGCCTCGAGATGACAAGGAAATACTTGAGTTGATTAATTTATATTTTAAGCACTAATTTCATTGAAACAAATTAATGAAACGTAAATTAAATGTCTAGGTCAGGACCACCACATCTACGAGTTTCAGATATTGCCATGACATTTAGTCGAATAAATTTTACATACAAATAATTATCTACTCGTGGTAATAAATTACTTTAGCTAGAGTCATATATTTGGTAAAACATATTGAATGCTAAGAGAATCACTGATTAAAAAGATTATATCCATGTAATTATAAAATTATTAATTATTATTGTTATGTCCTGGTTGAAGGTAGCACAGGACCGATCATTGTGGAGATCCTTGGGGGAGGCCTATCCCCAGCAGTGGGCGTTGTCCGGCTGAGATTATAATGATGATGATGAATTGTAAAAATAAACCGAATAAAAAAAGCTGAAAAATAAGCGGTAACCAGCTAAAAAGCGATCAAGAGCAACATGACGTCCTTTCACTTCTCTATCCGATCTCACAACCCCTTTCACACACTTAGTCAAAGTCCACACTCCTCGATAGCGCCTGAATCAAACTTCATACTTATACAAATGTTACGAAACATCTTCTTAAGTTTAATGCGAATAAACGATGACATATATTTTGCGGAACAAAATATCAAACACTTAACATATTAGATGTTAGATAACAGCATTAAAGTTTGAGGAAAGTGCTGTTACTTTTGGAAGAGAGCATTATTATGAACATTGCTTCTAACTGGTGCTTACTAAAAATACAGCATAAAAATGTATTCATTATAGCAAATATAGTGCGTTTATAATGGACCATTGCGGCTCAATATTTTCTAGTGTCACTGATAATAACGGAAGAAGAACATTCTGAATTCAAATGATTGGTCAATTGTTTTTTCATGTTACAAAGATGATTTGATTCGGTCCCGAGTTATTAGCGCTGAACGATTGATCAAGTTATAAATTTACACTTTACTAGTAAGCCACCCTTGCTTCACTTCGAGGAAAGGTAACGTGAAGCAGTGAGTAATAATATTTTTCAGACGTTGTATACATTTTTCATGTTTTTTCATAAACAACGTATGACCATCTGTTCATCAAAACCTTCCTTTAAATTAATTTCTTATTGAAAGCCTTACCAACATTTCTGCAGGACTTATTAGTTTACCACGGTCATACAGACCGACAACCTTTATTTTATACTATAAGGCGATTAAAGTAACAATATCTATACGTATCAAATGACTTGGATTTGGTTAACAGTCTCGTATAAATTAGAAAGCTGATTGACAAAAGTCAATGTGACATTTGAATATTAATTTGACATCATGTATTTAAACCTCTTAATAGAGGTATACTATCATTATGTGCGGATATCATTTAAATTTTTTATTTAATTATATTTACATTTTTATGTTTATATATTTATACGAGAGTTACTATGCTGTATGCTAGTTTATATTGTACCAGCGGCTCGTTTCGACTTCGTTCGGATTCAATAATTCATTATTATTATACATATACATTTGATATATTATCTATGTCATCCGGAATAACGTACCCTTCAAATGGTAAAAGAATTTTTGAAATAGATGCCGTGTTTCCGGAGAATGCATAAACATTAACAAAATTGGTACTCTCTCTTTCTATAATACTGACCTTCCTTTCCTTTGTTATTTTTTGCAAATTGGTTCCATATTGTTAGTCTTAGCTTCAGATAATTGTTTATTTCATATAAAAAATGTAGTCATGTTTTTACCGTAATAACTCTACAAAATATTTGTGTGCACGACGGGACCTGGTTCAAATTTTGTAAATTTTGAATCTGTGTTTGCTGTGAAAACTACATACCTGAAAGTTACGTATGCAATGTCTGCTAATTCACAGTAACCAAGAGTGGTCGGTATTATTTTATCCTTCACATTGTGGGAAGAGACTCGAGGTCAACAGTACGAGAGTTGTGAATCGTGATAATGAATAAACTCTTTAAGTACCATAATACATATAAATCCGTACGTTTTCAAATAAAATAACATGGAAATGATTATCTTATTACATGATCTTTAAGTGAATAAAGTTAAAGCTCACATTTATCAAGGAAAGTCCAAGCAATCTATCACATTATTATTTATTGTTATGCAATTTAAACTTACCCATTGCGACTTAGAAAGTGATTTTGATTCACTTGAAGTTGTGAGTGGCGTTTATTTATTCCGGTTTGATTAATATTAGCTTCTAAAAATTTAAGTGTTAAATTGATAGTACAGTTTTTTTGCTAAGTAGCAAAAGGTTTTTTTTATTATTTTAGTTAACGACTTTTTCTATTTTTAATGTTAATAGCTAACAAAAGAGCAGAAGATCTGTTTTATTTGTTTGAATTAATAAGATAGTAAGCAAAAATACTATGGTGATTATATTAACTCAGAGGTTAAACTTATGATTGAGATTACGCTAAGAGATACTAACTATTCTACTAGAGTCATTATTTGCTTTCTACTTCTTATTGGTAAGTGTTGCATGAACGCGTAATCATTTATGATAACACTCGAGCTGTATAACTTGAAGCCATTTTACCGAAGCCGAAAAATTATGAATCGCCGATTTAATATGTCAAAAAACCAGCAGATGGATGATCTGTTAACAAGTGGCTAAAACCTTTAATGGATATCGGTTACATCATAGACATTCATCATTAATCTCCGACGGGTTCTTGGCCAAGAAGCACAAATGGGATCTTGTTTATTACTAGGTCGCAGATTCTTACCAGCTCACGGCAGCGAATTACGTCTAAAACTTTTCACAGTTCCAGATATTAAGGGACTCTATTAGATAAAGTGTGTCTGTTGTTCAGCATCGTTGTGTTGTTGAACTGTAATTAACCGTAAAACTGTAATTAAATATTTTAGTTTACAGTCTTTGTATTGATATAATGGTATTAAATTATACTGAGGTCTACTTTCTAAGATAACCTAATTAATATTAGTATGTAGTACAGTACTATATGTAAAAAAGAAATCTTGTTGTCAACTAATTATAAATTAATTGAAGTTAACATTTTGTTTCCATCTTCAGTATTCATAAACTTTGTACCGGGGATAAATCTGACATAATTACTTTGACTTTTTAAGAGTTTTTTCTCTTCGATTATTTACATTTCATTTTTACTTTTATTACTTTTATTACTTTTATTACGTGTACCTATAGAAATAAAAAATAATAATTCCAAGAATTAGCAACTAGACGTTTTTGTAATTATGATATTTAATTTTAAAAAATAAAAGAAATAATAAAAAATAAAAATTAAAAGAAAATTAAATGTATCAAAATTACTCTTGTCTTTATTGGAATAGCATATTATGCGCATATGCGTGGCATGCCACAAGCTTTTCAGTTAAAAGAGTTCATAATAAAAATAGCCAATATATAAATAAATAAATATATTGCAGTTAATTATTACCGATAATAACTCATTGATAACATTAATTTAACAAAATAATATTATTACATATAATCAAAATTTTAAATGAGCGTAGACGTGAACATAAGCCACTTCTTATTACCTGTATTGACAAATTAGACACGAAATGAACTTAGTCATGAAGTATACTTATAGTTTTGTTGTATAAATTAATTTAAATTTAACAGTTTACTTAAACGTCCTTGGCTGTGCAATGCGGAGCAAATTCGTTAAATTATTCAAATACGGAAAGATTTGATATCATATAAAATAAGGATAGAGTGCGAATTTTGTGAGTTTGTATACATGTATGCAGAAGGTAATCTTCGCAAATACGGCAGCCATTTCAAAAAATAATTTACCTTTTTAAAAGTACATTATTCCGAATGGACATTGACTATATATATCAAGTATATATGTGTAATAATTAATTGTTAATCCTGAACCAAGTCGGGAGCGGCCTTTAGTTATTGATACAGCTTCTAAGTTTAGCGTATACAACACTCGCCGAGGAACTATATATGTAAGAAGATTCATGGTCGTTACGTATCATCAAACCATATTGACTATTTGGGTAAGTTGCCAAATTGTATTTTAGAATTGTGTTTGTAATATCCATTGTTGGTAAGAATCAACCTTTAGAAATTAATGCAGCTTTAAAAAAATATCGAATAGCTTCACGAAAAGACTTAGGTTTAAAACCTTTTAAATATTCAAGTCCTGGATTTTCTCCAACAGTTTCTAACTGAACGTTTTATGTAATTTCACAGCGTGTTATAAGACGCCGTATACAAACTTTATGACCACTTTTAGTACCACCAATACAGTACGGTTTGGAGAAAACTCACTGAGGCGTTATATCTATGGACCGCGATGTGCGTGAAACAACAGAAAGCTGTATTTAATGCCGGTCTTATGAGTAAGGAAAGTACATGTTTTGTAATACAAAACATAGCAATGTCACGATTACTAGGCAAATTTCGGTAATATTTGTGTTTGGCGACTTGTTACTCCGTCATTCAGTTCTGGTTAGTTAAGAGTTATATTTAGATTGAAAATACTTGCTTGATTCAACTTACAATTTATTAAATTAAATGTACTGTCGCATATATGAAATATCAGCACTTGAGAACGGTTCGACCAATTGGGGTGATATTTTTGTTGTGTTCGTCATTGTACGGACAATGTCTGTGTGAAATAATTTTTTTTTGGTTAACCCAGGTGACAAGTAGAATATATATAAAATCTCAATTAATAACAATTAATTAATTAACAAGCTTTTTTATATAAAAATCTCAATTAAAAACATGACAGTTTGACAGTTGGATGAATCTTTTTTCCATGAATTGACCATAGAGTTACGTAGTAGAGGAACACTCATCTCAAAATCGCGTCACTAAAACATAAATGTGCATGTGTGTGAATAATACACTGATGTGCGTGTCTTTTAGTGATGTCAAATTCACGTCCATGTATTTTCAACATGAATGTCGACTATTCCATCACAGCTTTCTTTGCTATATTCAATTCGTTCTCTTAATTAATTATTACATGTTAAATTAATAAAACCATGCTAATCCTAGCAATCCTTCTTTCCTTCTTTAATTTTCTTTTCCTTTCTTTCCTTAAAAATCCTTCCTTCCTTCCTTCTTCTAAGCTTAACCTTATTTGAGAGGATATAACAAAACGTGATTAAACGGTACTAAAGAAAACAATAATAATAATGCTTATTGGTTCTTTGATGTAAATCGATATATCTTATTGCCCTCAGGAAGGAAATAACCAATAAATTTTGGAGGTATAGATTCTTCATTAACATGTCAGTGATTTCGTAGAACAAAATAGTTGCCATTAAAATGTCTACTGTAAACTTTGTGAGGAACCCTACCTACCTATCTGGTTTAACATTCGAATCCATTTTCTTTTTGAACTGCATTTACAGGAAACCTTGAAGAAGAAAAATTTGTCAATAAATATGAAATCACATTCTCCGTTTATTGTAATATCATAATAATAACAAATATAAAATTCGCCAAATTTTATCAGTTTAAGAAGCTAATACTATTCAAAAGCCAAAGATGCACCATTAATATCAGTCTATCTACTTTCTGTCCAAGGTGTTCACAAGCTGTAATCGAAACTAAAAAGGTAAAATATGAACAAATCTAGGTAAAACAAAAAATATTTATTTATACCTATTTAAAAATTATGCACTTATCCATAGATTATGTGCAAGTCCTACACGAAACGGTATCATTTTCACGTACACAATATCTTTTTATCTTATACATAATTATGAAAAATAAGTTATTATTCATAAAATGGAGTATTTACTGCATATTATTAATATTAATTTATATAATTTTTAGATCAACTTTTATGGAAATATGCAACGTGAATGTAGTATTACTCTATCAGTATTTATCTGTGTATTGCCTCTTTGTTTGGGTTATTGTTATAAGTAACCCTACAATGTAATACTGAACACGACACCATTATGTTTACTATTTTTAGTCTGATAAAATATAGAAAGATTGAAGTGAAACTAATAAAATAACAAATAGCAATTTTTGACAGGAGAGTAATGGAGAGTAAGTAGTTTGAAAACAGTTCTACGGTAAATTTTCTTGTATCTCTTTCTCGCAAGTAGGATTGTCCGTAAAGCTCGAAATCTCACTCGCACACTGTGTTCCTCTATTACTATTATATGAACTCTATGGAATTCACTGACTGACTGAAAAGCAACGCCCAGTCTAAACCACTGGAGATCAAGACATGTTAAAAAACAATTAATATATTTTTTCTAAGCGCATTTTTCATTTTTTTATTTGTAAATTGATTTGGAAACCGGTTTTATATAAAAATTGTAATTTTAGTTTAACATCATAACACAACGATTTTACTTTTGCGTTTGATACTGTTCGTTGGTCACTGATAGTCTGCGTTTTTGCCTAATATTGCGTTTTAAAGTGACATTGGTCTATAACAAAACGGACGTACGTAATACGCGTGAAACAACGGAAAGCTGTCCGATCTAAAAACGGTAAGCTAAATATATAAAGCGTTCTAATGAGCAAGGAAAGCAAGAAAATGTTGCTTTGCATATGTTTTGTAACACAAGAAATGCTAAAGCGTCAGCGTCACCATCAATGTGAAATAATAGATGATACCTATTAATATTTCTAGATTAGCTTGGATATTCGTTTTTTTGGGTTTCGTATATTGACTGCTATTTAAAGATATGAAGCGGGTTGAACTTAAAGTACCGTTGGAAATAAGGTAGCGTTTGTCTAATGGGTGAGACGAACAATCTTACAGACATAATTTTGTACTATTTTTTTTAAAGCCGGTAAACGAGCAGAAGGGATAAATGTTGGTAAGTGGTCATCAACGCCCATTCAAGTACAAATTACGTTTACAATAAAATAACGTCACTACTGAAACAGTCGCCCTTCTTATATATTTGTTGAAATGAAAAGTTCAACAAAACTTATTGATTCATACGGGCAAAGTTATCATGAACCCAATATATAGGTATCTGCTGTCTTCATATTAACCAATATCCGAATTGAATGGACCTATTTACATAATAAGGTCGTGTTAAGTTTGAACACATTGCACAAACTGCAGATTGTATTAAGATTAGTTGGACTGTAAAAGGCAATGCTTATAGATTCCACGCATAAGTTGCCAGGTAAAAAAAATATTTTAACACAGTATGTGGCGCTGGAAGACAATTATGCGGAATATAATAATAACTTACATAATAACGGGGTAGCAAATTGTTATTGTTATGTAATTCAAAATGTGTGTGTTAAAAATAATTTATATAGGTATTTTTTTTTTTGATTAATGTTGTTTATCTTTCAGTACATAATTGTATTGTAATTTTTATTGAAAATGTTTTTTTTTTTCAATAAAATCATGTAAACGATTATAAATTGAGCCGAAGTATTTTAAATATAATATATTAACATTATGATGACCTACAAGGTTTTCTTTTCAAAACATTTTAATTAAAAAAAAAAACTATAGCAGTTGTTTTCAGAATGGATATTCTAATCTTATATTTATGATATATTCTATAAATTGAACTCAAATGGTTAATCAATTAAAAAAAAAATGGTAATATGTTGAAGATAAATGTTGAACAAATTATTAGTACAGACCAGCGATCCTGGCGCAAGGTGGGTCTGATAGTAAACACGTGTACTCACTGTCCGGAAAATTGCCCACTTGTTACGATCAACACATAACGTCCGCTTGTAACAATTGCAATTATTCACACTGTATTTAAACGCGGACGTAACATTTACTATAATCAAATCTATTAAATACTCGCTAAATTGTTGATTCATTGTGAATGAAACTTAAATAAATTCTTTAAGGAATAATAATTTCATACAAATTTGTTCTTGTCTACGATTTATTATGAACATAATTTTTATATTTGCCAATATTTTTTTACTTTGCTAAACATACGGCTTTTACATATTTGGTATTCATACAAGTATAAAAAGTGAATTTTCATATTATAACAGAAAGGTGGACATTCTTGTGATGTTTTTCTTTATTAATATAGAAATTGATCAAGCATTATGACTTAGCTGCTATATTTTGCAACGTGAAGAAAAGCTATGTGGACTTAGGCGTTCAGCGGTCATGCTATGACAGGTGACCTGAACCTAACAGAATATAGGTAGGGTTATGGATTGTGATGATGAGTCTTCATGAGTACGATTTTATAAAGTACACTTACTTTATTGTTATTTTTTACTTTATCCCTTCGCATTTGTTGCATTCGGTTTGTTTTTGTGCATAGACAAGTTAGATATACCTGTTATCCTTAACGGTTTGATAACCTATGCACATTACCAATGATTCATCGTCCGATGTCGGTGAAGGGAAACATCGTTGAGAAACCCAAACAACGTTAGTGGTTCGTAGATTCCGACATTTGCAAAGGATTACGTCTTAGGCGTATTTCCGGGCAATCGCGCACTTTGACCCCTTCATTGAACAAATGTGATCATTGTAGATACTGGATTTGGAACTTTAGAAAATAATTTTGTTTAAATTATCGTTATATTCAATATTTTTTATCGCATGTCACAGAATAATATTTTGTTACAGGCTTTTAAAAAGACACGTCATATATACTATCATATTAAGATGCATTTCAATTATGACTAACGACTTATTTCGAGTTTGGAATTAAGTGATTGTTAGTTGCAAAACATCATAAACGCGTCGGTGTTTCGAAGGGTGCCTATAAGTTTTGTCAAAAGGTGTTTAATTAATTTTAATTCCTAATCAACACAGAGAAGTTCGATGCGTAATAAGATGACCGTTTTATTAAACCTAACAAACCTCAACTTTCAAGCTTATCCGCATTTATTTAGTGTAATACAGCATAGAATAAAGCAAAGAATAGAATAAAGAAACAATACAGCACTTGCAAATGCAACGAAACCAAAAACAACATTGCTCGCGATCGCAAAACGTTGCAGCGAATTGAACCCAAGGAACAATTAACGAACAAATCTATAGCAATGAGCGGTCGAGTCCTCAGTTCCAATTACAGTACGAAGACATTCTACCCGCAGACGAACGTGCATCAATTGAAACAGATGACACGTTACATCGATACAATTGCTTCTCATCTAATTATGCGACGTCACAGCACTCACAGCTAGATAGCGCGCACAATGAAGGTGAGCAACCTCGGGCGTTCTATTGTCACGTGCTGACGTGACGTGACGTGTGGGAAACTGGTAGGGCTGAAGCAACGGGACGATTTAAAGTGTTCCAGATTTTACTGAATAGTTAGATACTTTTATCTATTTACGTACATCCAATATAAAAACTGAATCCTCATGGTATAGTCTGCCACAACTGATTTTATCCAAGTGTTTGGTCTATAGATAGATATGTGATTTAATTTTACTGGGGAAAATAGAATAAAAAAACATTTTTTAATTCAAAAACAGAATGTTGTGTATACATAATTTACAGGAAAACTTAATGAAATTATAACTTTAAAAACTTTTACAGAATACAGAAATTATTTTTTTTTACAAATATAAGGCTGCTCTCATATAAGCGTATTATTTTCAGTAAAAATTGAATGTAATTTTTTACAAATAAAAACATAATTTATAATAGTAATTATTAAGTTTACGGTGATAATAACAATTGTGTCTACATAGGTATACTTTGGGCCTTTGTCCTCACGGAATGATTGCAAACATCTTTACAAACACCAGAGCATTGATGTGGATACATTTAGAAAAATTTAGGCAGCCTGCAACTATTTGGTATGGAGAAAATATAGCTTTCATATTATATTTGCTACTTAGTTTGCCAATAGAGCCTTTGTTCTCGCTGCCGAATGACGAGATGGATCTATGGTGCCAAAGATGACAATTTTGTCCAGTTTAAACTGGGAAAAACTAATGTCCCCCATTAGAAGAGGGAGGGGACCGCAGTCAGTGGCCCTCATGGTGGTTGAGGAGCTTCCCTGACTCTAAGAGTATTGGTGTTGGTTGTTAAGCACTGGTTACTCTTATAACTCATGTAGGTTTGAAAGCCGTGTGAGACTATATAGTTAAGATATTGAATAGAACCAATATGGAAGACTGATTTTAACAACCGACCGACTTAAGCGTCTTAATCTATCAAAAACCTATGAGTTCACAAATCACTGTTCGAGTCACCTTATTTGTACAAAACTAGTCTTTTATATTGATAAGAATGAATAGTCAATCTTAGTAAATTTCGTATGTTATAATCATGTATGTGTATGTCTATCTTCTTGAATGTTCACATTATTTTATTTATTTGTATTAAGCATAATCTATAAAGCATACATTACAAAGACAAAAATACTGTCGTAAAATATACAACTTAAATTTTGCCTTAATTACAGGTTACCTCGGCTCGCATCATGAGCGTTATATACTATTTTCTTAAAGGTTGAATAATATTATGATAATTATTACTAACACTTCAATTACTATTTAACATTAATTGAACACTACAAATAACAAAATACATAATAAAAGTAAATAAACGGTAGATAATTTTACGAAAGTCAAATATTTTCATTACATTTTGTTAGCTTATAATACGGACTATTATTAAACAGTATTTCATACATACATTAAAATAATCGTCAATATAAAATACTAACCACAGAAAGGTTATTCAATTTTTCAACTTAAGTTTATGTACGAGTATATAATGTTATATAATTTCTCAACTCTCCGACAGAATACACATCCAAATAGATTGCATTATAATATGTATATTAAATAACAATGCAATGTCATTTCACCTACACTTAACAAAACGCGTCACATCCTTTAGCGATTTAAAATTGTAATCTTAAAATTGTAATCCTACGTTTATTTGTAGGTTTGTCAGTTCCATATTTATCTTTAATCTCATGTTTCATCGAACACTTCTTCAATATTAGGAACACTTTAATTAGAATTCCTACTGAATTGAAAAATAATTAAATGAAACTACATATTTATCCTACCGCTTTTGTTATGTCTATATAACCCAATAATGAGCTGGTATTAAGCATTTATTATTAGCTATATGAGTGAGTTATTATTATCATCTTTTTTTACTATAATTTATAAAGTTTTTATAAATAACTTAATTCAGTAATAGATACTATTTTTAACTCACTACAAAAAACACTTATTTTGTTTGAGACTTTTCGTTAGTTCGCATTTCAATTTGAAGAAAATATACCACCTCAAAAAGTTAAATTCACCTTCTCCAAAATTAAGTTGTTGGTTTTTTTGTCATGAAAAATATTTATCAAATTAAGATAAAATGTTCATTACAAATATAATTCAATGATCAATGCAATTCAGAGTATATGATTCAGAGTACATTAACTTGTTGTCTCATGACGTTACAATAAGACGTATCAAGTGCTTTGAAACCCATTCAAAGGTTAAAAGTAATTATGCAGTACGCAGTGCGATTCCTTTGTGCACTTGACGCTTACTTTTTGCAATCTAGTCGTAACTATTAATCGGTGAAGCTCTTCCAATAGTATTTTTCAGGAGGTCGTAAGATACAATACGTTTGTGTTCTTTGCTCGTTTTATGGCAACTGCAAGTAAATAACGAAAGGAGCCCCATAATATCGAAACATCAGAGGGGCCTCCAGGATTTGAATCGATGTTTGTTGAGCAGGAGTCTGATATTCAAAACACTAGGTTGTCATTCTACTAGACAGTACAAGAAAGTCCATTAAAGCATTTATTATTCATTTATTTAATATTCAGTTCCTAGTTGAAATAAACTTCTAAATTTCTTGGAATTAAAATTTCCTTTGACACGTTATTTTTACAGTTTCTATACGGTATGAAGAATTGTATTACAATTATGTTTGATACACACATAAAACAAAATTCTCGACATGGATATAATTTATGCATATAATTATACACGTAGGAAGAGTTACGTCAAATTGCTACGCCTTCCAGTTTCCTTGGGAAGTTTCCTATTCATAACTAATTGATTTATATTGGCAAAGTAAAAACCATGTGTTACGTGTTAACTGTATCACGCTTTGAGACAATAGACTATATTTTCTGAACTAATTGTTCTGTAAAATGTTGGCGAGTGTTCAGATGGATCTCTCAATGTAAAAATTTATGCATGTGAATTTATGATGCAACTGATTTCATAATGTAATTATTGGGCAATTCGAGCGAAGTAAGATGTTACAATTTTTGGGTCTGACGATTTGAAACAAGACTGATCAAGCGTTTCGATGAAATTCTCACGTGACAGAAGGACAGGTACATATCTACTAAAAAACCTATAAAGGATATATTTTTGTCTGACTTAAAAAAAGGAAGAGGTTCTCAATTAATTTGTATTTTGTATATATCTTTGTTACCTCAGAATTCCGTCATTTATTAATCGATTTGGAAAATTCCTGTTTTTTTGAAAGGGTATATACTTATATATATATACTATATATATTATATATATTGTATATATATACTTGTTGTTTGTTCCTGCATAAATTTATAGAAAAAATTCCACCCCTAAGGGTGTAAAATAGGAGAGGAAACCAAGAAATTTGCCTCTTATACGAATCATCCTATTTACCTTGATGAGATTCATAGGGGAAGAGATTATAAGTGATCAAGCACCATTGTCTGCCGATGTTTTGAGCCGTATTAAAATGATGACCAAAATAAGTTTTACTTAAAATCTAATGTATAAATTTAACGGAGTTATGAGGTAATGTTAGTTTAGTAGACGTATAATAGAATAATACGAAACAATAGGTCTTAGTCAGTCCTATGCAATCGATAGTCTTAGCAATTCTATTGAATCACGTATATTATTCCACATTTAACAGAGACGCATCAAGCAACCTATTGCGCTAAAGATTTAATGTAAGTAGACATTAAGCTATTTCTACTATTAAAATCATTGGTCATTAAATTAGCATTTGAGGTAAAATTTATGTTGAAATCAAAATCTATTTTTAAAGTATTAAGCCCATTTTGCTAAAATTAACATTGATAGATCTAAATTCGAACCCGTACTGATGGGCTTGCTACTAGTACTTCGACTTGGGATTCCGACTGAAATATCGAGTTGTAAATCGAATCAAATTTAAAAGGAACGCATTCAAAATAAAATATATCAATTTTAGAGTTTTATACATCGGTTCAAATGACGAAACCCTCAAACTAACATATTTTTTTTTTATTTCTATAGGATTCTTGGAATAGTTCTTGGATATTGTACTGTCCATTTATCTAGCATCAATTTCAAGGATTTCAAGGAAAGATAAATCGATCCGTGACTACGGTTCAAAAATTCTAATAAAAAGTACATCACATCAAAAAAATTAAAGATTAAATTATCATTAAAAAAAGGTTTTGTTCAAAAATATCATAAACACTGTATGAAGTCTGTTCTGATTTATTACAAAACAATTACTAAATTATACTTCCTGTGATTAAACATTATAATTCTTCTATTTGTCTAAGAAATTCCATAGAACTACACACAACGTCCCACACTGAATAATCACTTGTGCTAATAGACAAATAGTAGGAGCCGATTGAGCAGGCAGAATTTATGTGGCTGAATATAAATGCTAAATGTTCATATTTCTGAATGCTGTCTTATAACAAATAGCTGGTGTAAATGTTGTAGTACCGGCTATTTGCAGTCATGTTCAAATGTATTCAAGTGCAAAAAGTTATATCTTGTTTATAAAAATACAACATTCGATTTTGAATACGAACGTTGACACGAGTCTAGAAAATCTAACATTTTGTTTGAAAACCATTTTGATTCTTTTATTACTCAATACATATTTTTTATGAATAAACCGATAAAATTTCTCTTAATATAACTTGATGAGGATACCATCCAGGCTTGATCATTAATGTAAATAGATTTTGTAAAACGAGTTTAATCTTCTAATGATTCCCGTCGCGGTCGCCATTATGTTAAAAATACCGGATTGTTAATTAATAAGGAACTAGAACTAGCTTCGAAATAGTTTTTCTGTAAATGTTTTAAATATTTAAAACATCTACGTGAAGTGAGTAATAGTTACGCCTCTTATCCGAAGTGACTTACAGGTTAAGAAGTTATGCTACGCGCGTAGGATTTCTCATTGAATACAAATGTCCTTACGCGTATGAAAACATACATGTCTGCGTTGCATCCGATATCTTGATACATAATGTGATTCATTGCTTACATTCTTTAAGAGGTATAAAAACATTTTGGAATTTCGAAACTTTTTATTATGTTTTTGATATAATTCGAGTATTATTGTAATCGAAAAAAGGTAGCTAATTTCCTTTAAATGAAATCAACTGAAAAATATTTTTACGAGTGCACAAAAACTTATCAATGACGCTTTGTTAGTGACTATTTATTATTATGTAGTTTCTGGTGATAGGGTTTTTTTACCCATCTGTTTAACATGTTCCGGTCTTAGTCTTAGAGAGCCAGTAAAAAACGAGTCGCCCGCGTCCATCTCGGCCGGACTGCGTCCGGGATATTTTTTGTATTTAAGTTGTCCAAGAGAGGCGGTGACCAATTATCATCAGACCCGCCTTTCAGCTATTAAGTTAAAAAAGAAAAGTTATATTTTTTATTTGACACTTGATTCGCACCTTTCCAATCAAATAAAAAAATGATTGGCGCAGTAATGTGTGCGACAAAAAGTCGGCAATGTAAAAATTAAATTTTAAATCACGTTGCATAACCTCACAGGTGCAACCATCACTACTCACTAACAACACTATTTAATCTATTTCACAGCTGTCAATTTAGCCTCTCACTTTTAGTAGACAAAATCTTTATTAAGAATCTGTATACCGGATATACACTATCCTGACTGACGGAAGCTGTAAATATTACAACACATTAAGATAAAGATACTTTAGTCAATTTCACATGCAAGAATATAATCAGCATAGTAAAGTATGGCCTTTACATACTAATGCCAAGGACACTTCGGAAGACCGAGCTCAGCAGTGGGATAATTATAAGCTGTGAAGATCTTAATTTCCTTCAGTAAAATTAATTATTTACGTTCTAATGGACTTGAAAAATGTGTCCATCCATTCGTACAAAATAGGAGATAAAAAATATTATAGAAGTTCTGTTTAGTGCTTAGTAAATAATGATTTGAAAGATTTGTTTTAGTTGTTTTTTGCACTGCGTTGTAAATGAGTTGTGTTTGGTTGTTCAGTTAATTTACAGTAATAGAAAATTATCATTGAATACGATTTTGTTGCATACGAGAATGTTTCAGTTGCAGGTGCTATGTGTAAACGCAAGGAATTTGTACTCCGGAAGGAAGCGAAATGGTCTTACTATTACTGTATAATATTTTATATATTCGTCCTTTATTGCCTCACTCAAAAACTAGGTTTTAGAAAGGTTGGACTTAATGTTAAGTGTCATATTCTGCCAGTAAACCTATGGCGATAGCAAATATTTGTGGTATATGACAACAACATTGTAAATATTGAAACATATATGAAAACCAACATTTTTTAACATAACATAGGGTAAATCCTGAAATATAACTTAGTTTACCTCCGGTGTACAAACATTAATTATATTATAAATTTAATTTGTCTTCAATTCCTTGTTGGAAGCATTCAGCCACATAACGGTAACTCGACATAACTGTATGTATGAACTTCCTTCGCAACAGTTAACCACGACTATTCAGTACGCGTTGTGTCCTCAGATAGTCATGTTCACGTATTGTTCTCTCGTATTGATATGTGATATCACTTTTTCCTACATAATGAGTGGGAGCTTCTATCTTTTTCATCATCATCAAAATCATTCGACGGATTTTGAGACAGCGTTCATGTTCGAAAGATTATGAATTAATACAAAAACTGTAATGTTAGGCCAAAATTATTGAGATTACAATTTTTTCTGTGCATCGCGGCATTGTGCTTTTATAGAATAAAATGTTACTTAGCAAAATCTGTCAGATCATTTAAAATGTACCTAATTTCATTCATTCATATTGCAATTACATTAAAAATATTACATTTCAGGGAGGAACTTCGATAGAACTTTAAACCGTTTAGTCCAACTGTCGCAGCGTAGAAAAATTACTCGTATATCTTTGAGGATGTTCGAAGGCTCCAAATGATTTGTATGAAATACTTGTTCAAATAGGATTGTTGAAAGTAGGGTTGCTGCAGTGCTTGGGAAGATTGCCTTGGGTTTACATTAAAATATTTATAATAAAGAATGTTATTTAGAAGATGATTTGTGTATTACAGATATTTGCGATTAGACTATTATTTACACAAACACTTGTGATTGAGTCACCTGTACTCAGATTTTTTTGTATTAATACCCACCAGTTGAATTGAATGACCGCCGCCATGGTAAGTTGTCACCGTCAATCATCAACATCCGCAATACCAGGGACATCGACGATGCGTTACTGACTAAGAAGGAAGCGTGAGCTGCTTTTTTAGCTGGCTCTCCAAACTACAGCCGAAGCACGTAAAAAGTATTTCGTGATTGATTCTAGAAAAGCTAACCAGGCAGGTAAAGAGCCCTATTACCATACTCATGGTATAGAGCCCAGTGAATTCCAACATGATGGTCCTGGTGCTGTGCCTCGTTCGCTATTTAGCAGGTTGCACCGAGTACCGTGGAAGTTAGCTTGGATTAGCAGGTAGAGGGGCCAGAGGGGGCAAACTAAACCCTAAACCTAACCATACTATGTACAAATCTCACGCACGAAATCTTGTGGCGAATTTGAAATCTTACAACTAGAAATACCTCTAGAATTGAAGTTTCACACGTAACAAAGGGTGTTTGTACATAAACCTAGATACGCGACCCCGAGATACTCGTAACAAGTTAGTCCGACTCTCTCCGTAAAAGTAACATTCGCGGAAAGCTTTCATTCATTCCACAATTTATTTTGTGTTAATAAGTCTATTGTTCTGACTGCCTCTGAAACGCGTTAACCGGAATAGGCAAATAGAACAGTTATTACACTTCTACCATTATTTATGAGTAAAATAAATCCGACATCTATTTTCGTGAAATTAGGTTGAAGATAGAAACGCAGTCAACTTGGGTCAATAGATGTGAGCTATAGTGCATTACTTAACCATACGATGAATTTTAACCCACTGAACCGTGACTCAAGAAATACAATGGCACCGATTTTCTCCATCCATCCATCCATCCATCAGCCTTTGGAGGTCCACTACTGGACATAGGCCTCCCCTAACTTGCGCCACTCTGATCGGTCCTGAGCCCTCTGAATCCATGATTATTATTATTTTGTTATAATACCAATAAGTTATATACCAATAACAAAGGACAGGAATAAATACCGTCCTTTAAACTAAGGTTTATTAAAAATCAGCTATTTGTAATTATCTAAATATGTAAAGATAAATCTGATATATACCACATACCATATTTGGATTGATTATTGGGCACATCTTTTTATAAAATGTAATATTTTTATGACAATAAAAATTATCAAAGCAGTAAATAATATATTATATTAGTAAACCGCCCTCGCATCGCTGCAGAAAAATTACGCCTTACGCTTAGAAATAGCACGTACAGTGTTTTAGGACTGGGTTTTTTTCGTTCTGTGTCTTTGAAAAATTTCTTAATTTTAGATTCCACCGTTTAGGCTGTACATTGTCCGTCACTTTGTCAATACTTTACTATTTATAACAAACCTGACTGACTTAATTCTATAGTTGATAATATCAGGCGTTACTTTGCCGAAATTCATTATATTAAATTAGTATTAATTTAGTTTGCAACAATCCGCAAACACAATTTAAGATGGTATATATTTCCATAGCAACATGTGTTTCGCTCCGAAACAGAGCATCATCAGGGTAGTAGACTCTACGAGTGTGATTTAATTCTGCATAATATTTAAATAATATTCTTTACACTTTACATTTCGTAGTCTTGTAATCATAGGATTCTATTACCTGTCTTATGAAATTTTGTAAAGATACACATACATACGTAGGTGACTGACTACTAAGGCACTTTTTCAAAACTACTTTTCAGTGCATGAAATGGGCATCGAGATTCTTGAAGATGAATTAACACGATCACTAAAAGATCTTCCGCAGGAAAAAAAATTTCACTCGCACACAATCATAATTACAGACAGTATAAAAAAAGAAAAAGTTTAAAGCAAATTCCATTCCATAATGGTTCGGATGAGAAACGAAGAAATGAAGCGTTACCTTCATATAAGGTTTGGACGCGATGCCATTAAAATTAAATGGTTGAGCACAGAATTTTAATGATAATTATTGATGGAATATAACATTCTGCTGACGCGTAAAGATGACATAGCATTACGATTGTTGTCATCTATTTTTAAGCTGCATTCACTAGATTTTGCCATTTATTCTTATTTATTTATTTCGTCTATAATTTTTTAAAACTCCTGCCCGTTTATGTAGATTTCACTTTTATATTAGTATTTACTAATTTTCCAAATTATTTAAAAATATATTTTTAAATCGCTTTTGTTTATTGAACATGTGAACTGGGAAAATAATATAATAATATTATGTATTCAAGTTAATTTTTTAATGTTATATTATTACAAAAATAGTACTAGTTAATAACGAATACGCAATTAATGTTTTCTTGAGCATAATAACAAGATATGTCAACAATATTTTAACAGCGAACAAATTATTAAGAAAGTGGCATGTAAACAGACCTTTGTTGTAGAAATAAAGCATATAATTAGCTGCACCTAACGTTTTTTATAAACGTCGCACTTTAGCGTTGACACTTTGAGTACAGAAAGTTGAACAGATGGCTAAATAGAACCTCAACATTAAGTTCAAAGTCGTTACTATAACGTGAATACTAAAAAGACGGTAGGAATACTTTTTTCAGGGTCATTAATTAAATCGCAAGCCCGGCAAATGAGCAATCTCGGGAGAAAAAGAGGCAAGAGAGTCCTAAGGTTTATATACAATTTGTATACCTATGATTTCAATTATACGTAGTAGTTTATGATAATAATTCAAAACATAATATGCAACCTTAAGTTGATGAAATAAATAATAAAAGGAATATGTAATCTTACACACTTACATAACATTACCCTCATTCGTTATGGATTGGTGGTTATTGACTGCGAATTTCAACACATGAGATTTGATTCAATGCGTTCGAACATGATACGAAATAACATAATTTCCGGCTCCGACTGCAGACTGCAACTTAACGATATCATTATACGTTCGTATAATGCAAGCTCAAACAGGTTACCTTCTTGGAACAGGTGTGCGTGAGTGTACTACGATACCGGCGAATTGTGACTCGAATAAACTTGTTTCGATTTTGAGAAATGAAACATTCCAAAATTATTTACAATTGCATTCATTCGGTTAGTATAATTAACATCACGATACGCTTGCTGTCACCGTGACATTCCACGTCGCGACAGTTACAAGCGTTTTGGCGGTAAATTCGTATTGCTCGTGAAAATGTAAAATGAAATGTAAAAACAAATTAAAAATGAAATGTGTAATCAAATTATAATGTAAAGCACTTTCAAAAGTCACATACCCCATTAGATTTAATTCCCTGATTTTCGGATGTCATAGACATACACAAATATGTCATCACAAAAAAACAAGATTTTACTATCATATATACTATTTTTCTGCTCTGGCGGACTATTGAATCATTTGCTCGACAGTATTTGGTCACTACCAAGTAGTCTAAAAATATACTGTGTTACGTATGTAATAACACTCAAATAATGTTATTTAACACTGTGAACATTTGTCAAATACCCTACCTCTTAACAGTTAATTTTGGCGATTCAATATGTATTTGCGTACATGACGTGTCCAGCATATTAAGTGAACTGTGGCAGCGTATGGCACTGTACATATAAAAATAGCAATAAACAATTAGTAAACGTGACCAACTAACTGGTAAAGTGTCTGCTCCCCAATTCAGTGACAATAAAACGGGGTGGTTTGAATGAAAACATTAACCTGAATACCGGCAATTTCATCGTATTGGTAAAATTAATGTTTTTTACAGCGCTGATGTGTAAATGGACTGGCATTCTACATGTGGTATGATAAGTGATTAATTTCAATGCAGTCTTTTAGGTGATTATAAAAGGAACTATTGAGTTACGAATATCACTATCAATTGGTCTGTTTGTTTCATTGTTACATACATTTTTCTTGTCAACTACATGGTACAAGAATTTTAAGTATGGTTATTGGCAGGCAGCTAATATGCGATTGATGAAAAAAAATTAAAGTATCATATTACATATCTTATTGTAATGACACGAACAGATATATAACGTAAACTAACTGTTATGTATAATAAATAATTAAGACTGCATACGAAGTACCGAAGCAGTTTAAGATTTTTTTTTATATTGATCATCGATTTAACTCCTGAACATGCCTACCTTTGCTTATAAGTTACTAGGCCGAGAAAATGCAAATGCATAGTATATGTAGTTATTAAAGACACAAAAGAAAAAATCCGCGAGTTTTAGTTAAACTAAGCAATCATATGACAAGGCGGTGCACCCGTTGGCAATAATAACTTTCACGGACCGTGAACTGACTGGTTCACCTTGCTCGCTCCCCGATCGAGTAATTTCTCCAGCTTATTGGGCGGTGATATCCCAGTGCAGTTTCTTTTCTCAGCAACTCAAGTAGGCTACTTGCGATGTCTGTTTTCTCTCTATTCTCGTTTAAAATTGCAAGTTGTAACGCTCTGAAAGATGGCTCCAGGGCGCGGTTACAGCTCGAAGAAATAAGCTCGATAAAATCTTAAATTGTCCAATGAAACATTGCTTTCAAACAGTGTCTAACTTAGTGTCACTGATATCTTTAAATTCCACATTTCTATACAGCTAAGTTCACCTTACAAATCATGTGGTTGACAATGTAGGCCCCAATAAATAATGCTTTGCTATTGATAAAAGGACGGCTGTCACAAGAAGTACAAAGTTGAAATTTGATAGGGAATCTTGAGAAGTCTGGACAAGACTATAGCTCAGCGGGAAGTGACAATACCCTTTGAATGTTATTACAACACTGTTTATCTATGATATTTCTAACATTTAAACGCGAGTGCTGCGTCTGAATACCCACAATGGCAATAAAAGCGTCATTATGAAGTTAAACACGTTCGCTACATAAATTTTAATACTGAGAAGATTTTCGAAATACTTATGAAAGTTCAATAGCAGGTGGTAAACCTTATATAAGATTCAATTTGACACCTAGCACTAATTCTTATTGATCAATACTTTATAATTGATAATAGAATTTAAAATAAATATCGTTTTCTTTATTTAAAATAATGACATAGATGATTTATTTAAAACTAGCAAACTGTCGCCGTTTCGCTTCAGAAAAACTACCTTACACTTACAAATAGCATTTGCATTGTTTTAAGACTGGGATTTTCTCGTTCTGTGAATTAGAAATACATATATTAATTCATTATTTTTTTTATTTTTGGACGGATTGAAATGAAACGGACATTAAACATTAAGTGACGCTTACTGCAATACATTAGTGAAAACTGTAACGAAATCGAATAAGCCGTTTTTGAGAATAGCGCGAACAAACTCACAGACGAACAGAAAAAATATCCAACAACTATTGTTTTGCGTTAATAAAGGCCCTTAATAGTAGCTTTTCTCATATATCCGTAATGTACAGAAAGGGTATCAGATAGAATTGTATTAGATGTACAGATATAGATGAAGCGATATTATGTCATGTGAAGTTAAGTAACTTGTTTATCTCATTAATTGTTGCTGTTTTGGCAGCGTTACATTGAAAGCTATAGCAGATTCAACTATTTCACTTTTAAATTATATTAATTGTAGAAGATGCAAGGTACGGTTATTTAATGTGTCTTTTAAATTGTTGGTGAAAGCCATTATCAATCATTGCTTTTTGATATAGACCGTTCATTAAAAATATCTTAAGGCACGAGAAAAATATAAAATCGGTTGGAATTTTTCCAAGTAATTTCGTTCGTAATTTACTGTTAATCAATTACAAAATTTACTCTTAAATTAAAAAGATATCACTCAGGGTCGTTTAAGCTTCTTTTGTGTTTGCAAAAGATGTTTGATTTTGTAAGTTATTAGTGTGTGTCGGTAACAATATCTGTGTACTTATTACATATAGGATGAATAAATCTATTATAAAGTAATAGTAATATGAAGAAACATAAAACGATGACAACAAAAGCTTCCGAGATCCCTGAAGGAAGTTGACGGTGAAACAATTCGCTACAATTTCGCTTCGGACGAAGCGGATGCACGCGGCACAGTTGCTAAAGATTTATCACGCAGTCGGCGGTCGTAAATAACAGCTCTGGCTACGAGCGGAAAGGTCAGCGCAGCGCGAGCGGCAACCAATCTCCCAAGGCCGATCCACTAGGGAGATACACATGGAGTAGGTGGAGCTTAACCTGCTGTGGATTCCAACACACAATATCTTCCCTTTTCCAATTATTCTGTAAAAAAATTGTTTAGTTTTATAACATACATAGAAATGAGGCTAAGGCAATATTTGAATCGATTAACAATTTTCCTGAAGAACCCATAGTATCCTCTACCAATATCCCATAAAAATATAATTAATTAATAAGAATTAGAAACTATAATACGTTGAAGTACTTACAGATTATCTATTGATTAGCTAGCTAAAGCTAGGTTTGAACGATTAGGTCGGTCTCTGGTACTGATATTTTCATCAAACTGCGAGCTATCTATAACAGCGATAGTGCATATATGGCGGTTTGAACACTGGTCTCTTACACGAAGAGTTAGCGGGCTCGAATCCAGCGTACACCTCTGTTTTTAAAATTATCTGCGTGTTATGTACTAACTATCACCTAATTCGGTGACAAAACCATGTAACGTATGTACTTAGTCACCTTAAAAACCTTCAGGGTATGTTTAAAACGACAGACGACGATGTTTTATCCGGATGTAATTACTTGCAATGTTGCTTCTTCTATATAATTAATTATTGCTTGTACGAGCAGCTAACATGCTGACTTATTTCGATTTGATCAGGCATTTACGGAATATAATTTTATAAAAAAATATATGTAATATTTTTTAAAGACTTTTTCCTTGCGCATTTTGAAGCAAGATTGATTTTTATCAAGATGATCTCCTCGTCTCCATTATAAATATTTATTAAAACAACATTTTTAATAAATTAAAAGTGAAAGTAACGTCTACCTTCTGATTCTATCCATTCCATCATAAATTAAATCATTCAAACCGCTATTAATTCATTTAATGATTCGTTTTAAAAAAAAAGATAAAGTCGAATGTATCCTAAAGTCGGAATTTAAATCGGGGTTTACCGAAAATCATAGCTGATACTCAGACATTTTAAATTCCACATGTTTATTAAGCAATTGAAGTAACTGAAAAACATAAAGGTTTAATTTTTCATCTTTCCTAAAGTCCTAAAGCAATTTTTTGTTCCAGAGAAAATTGTGTTTTCGAGTGATATTAATCAGTTAGTGCACGTAGAATCGACTATATAATTGATCGGAGTGAACGATTGCGGCGCATTGACCGGCCTTCAGACACTTGTCATGGGAACATGGTTGTCGAGGTTTGAAAATATTAAGTTGTGAAATTTAATTTTGATCAACTTGTATTGATTTATTTTATCTGTTATCTTCACAATTACAACTTTACAGTTTACCAATAAGTTTTAGAAGTTCAGACAGACATAAGCTAGGACAGAGATAAAGGTTACTAATATATCTTTACAACAAAAAAGTTTAATCACACATAATTGTTTTCTAATCGATAAATCGAATTATGATAGTATTGTGATTAGACTACTTAAATTCTCATCGTAGTTTAAAGCCCGAAAATGTAAAAATTATCCAGATGAAACGAGTATAACAAACACCATGTATTCAAATAATATAATGAAGTTTCCAATCTCAATGAAGGTTCCCAAGTTTAGTTGGTATCGCGTGTTTTATCTTTGCTGTTGGCAGATGTCGCTAGAAAGCCGCCTTGTCGCTGCGATTGTCCGATAACCGCGGCCAAGATTGTCGACTTTCATTAATTGCCAATTTGTCGTAGATAGTTAACAACGTCCTTAAGGAAAATATATCATTACAATTCCACTTCGATAAAAAATAATGATGTAAATTGGAAGACTCACTCAATCAATTACTCAATTACGCAAAAGCGGCCGAATGGATTTGAAAAAAATATTGGTACACAGATAGTTTATTACTTGAAAATAGACATAATTAAATAAAAAAATAATATAGTTACTAAAAATAGGATATTTTTTATCCTGGAAAAATATTAGTTTCGTGTGATTATCGACCTAAAATGAACTAAAGGACGTATAAATTTCTATGGATTTATCAAGCTTACGGTTCTATTTGATATTTTCATATCGTTGTAGTATATAATATATTTCTTTATAAATCCACTAGATGGCGCTGTGTGCGAATCCAGTTTTTAAAAAGCAGTTATAGTACGTTACGTTTCCAAAACTTATCCTTATGATCAGTTTTATTATAACATTATAATCCAATGTCATTCCAAAGCGCAAGTGTTATGACAGATGAGACTATTACTTTTTTGTTACCCGCGCATGTTTCAATTTTGCCTGGTGCTAATTTTTAAGCTAACGCAGATAAAATTACGGAAAATTTAGTATATAATATAATTTAGCAAAAAAAACCTTTCTTTTTTGCATAAATCAATAAAAGATAAGTTTTTATTCTAATTTAATTCATCGTTGTAATTTTTTATAAAGTGTGCATAAAAATAGTACAATGATTTTACTAAGGATACAGAAACAACATTAAGAATATTCATTATATAACCAATGTGTCTATAGAAACTGTTACGTTTATCTACTATAATGATGAAGAGTTTATACCCATTTGTCCAAGCAGCTAGTTTCCCGTCATTCCGATCTAAAATAATTTCAGTGTTTGATATTTCGCATTCTTCTTAGCAAACAAATATCAAATTTTATTACGTTAACATAGATGAGTCGAACTTACCAATGTCCACTTATGTTGAAATTTTCTTTAATTTTGTTCTAATCATTCTTATTTACCCTAGTTCAGAGAATCGAGACTGTTATCTAGGAGGTGTTTACAAGCTTTAGGTGTCTCGATATATCCTTGCTACATAATCACGTACTGCGACCGTTTCATGTTACGCTCTGTAAGGTTACATTATACCCCTGACACGTTTTAGTAGACTTTCAAAAACAAGGAGGTTCTCAATTACATGTTCAATACATTGTTGTTTTTAACGATGCAATTTGTTAACGGAGATTGAATTTTATTTACTGGACTGTATTTTATTGTTTACAAAGTTATTATTTCGATAAATTGGCATTGCTTCTGAGTTAATTTGCATTCAGTGGTAGTAAAATAGAATATAATGAATACAGACGCACCCAATTCAAAGGTTACGTATGGTGACTCAGAAATCTAAGCAGCTCTTGCCTAGATCCAACTGATATGTTTTCGTGGAAAATAATACCTTGCCTAAATTTAAAATATTGTTTGAGTTCATGCTTAATATTTTTGGATAATGACATGACAGTTGCCAAGAAGAATTTCTCTGTTTCAACTTGTTCCACATTAATAATCTTTATTAGGTGTTTATTTATGTATATCTTATTGATTATAATCTTCGTAGTCATTAAACTAGATAGTGAGTACTGTTTTTTTTTGTGTCTAGGTTTAAAATTCTGCCTTGAAACATGCATTAATTTCAAGAAGCGGACTGACTTTTAGGCACTAACATTTCCACGTTTATTAACCCACTGAACCTATAGTTCATGATTCTATTGAACTGGCAATGTCTTTCGAGGTCAGAACATTAGTTCAGAGAATTTGAAGATGGGGTTATGAGAAACTGTGTAATTGTTAAATTCTTTTCGGTTTTATTTATCATAAATATATGCATTATTTGGTTTAATTTTTTTAACTATTAACCTTATAACCTGAATTTAAAATGAAAACCTCTGTAATAGTATATTTTGGAACTGGGGTATGTTCGGTAATACGGGTCGGTCACCGGATCAATATTTATATATATATATATATATATACTATATATATATATATTTCATAAACGCCTTAAAATTATTTTATTCACCCACAGTGATCTGTATGAAGTCCAAGCCAATAATAATTGTACAAATGTAATGTCGTACTGTGGGACTGTTAAAGTTTAAATTCAGTACAATTGTCACATACGGCCGGCGACTAAGTGCTTAATCCTGTCATCTCCCACTGGGCGGTTTATTGCTGCATGTTTAATTCACTGTTGATCTTATTTTGTAACTAGATATTGACTGCAACTTTGTTTCTTTGATTCGTCCATTCATATACACGTTTATGATATTAGATGGAAACATAGGAACATATATTTGATTTTAAATAATCGGTGAAGGGACGCTAATCTACTAGACATACGACAAAATAAAATATATAGACAAAATACAAAATTATCTGTTTTTTAATTCTATTTTGGTGGAATATTTTGAAAATTCTTATACAATTTAATGAATACATATGAACTAACGGTGTCGCGCAAAAATAACTACAATATTTTTAAAGAAATATTAACCGCGACATTTTTATTCATTCACCGGTATGCCTAATAAACAACAGCGCTTTAGGCAAGGCGAAATAAAGTGAGATAAGATAAAGTTTAAAGTCTGCATTATTTTTGAAAATTCCAA
The DNA here is from genome assembly GCA_003671415.1 of Megathymus violae. Classification (NCBI taxonomy): domain Eukaryota; kingdom Metazoa; phylum Arthropoda; class Insecta; order Lepidoptera; family Hesperiidae; genus Megathymus; species Megathymus violae. The sequence continues at coordinate 4,844,418 of PDGT01000019.1, read as the reverse complement.
CCCAAATCTGTTAGATATAAGCCATGAGAGCTCAAATTTGTAACTTTTGTCTGACAGCTTCAGAAGTCAAAATAAAATCAGAATAACACTTCTTGCAATGAAACCGTTGTTTTATAATGGAATTAAAAAAACGTCAGTTTTGGAAACACGGGCTGCCATCAAGTTCTCATTCATCAACTCATCAACCACCGTCTGTGGATACCCACATCACCAAAGACAGTCGATGCGTTGCCGGGCAAAGAGGAAGAAGGGAAACCGATTGTTCATGGTTTTGTAAATGCAACCAAAACGCATTAAAGTACTTCTCCGCTGATTTTCGAAAGACAGTAGCTAATCGAGTAGGTAAATAACCTTGCCACTAGTAACGCACGAGTAACGCCCAGGTTTACTTTGGGAATTTCAGAGTCCAATAACCTCCAAAAGGGAAGTTGTACGTAGTTTGTTTATGCTATGAAAAATTCTGATTTTTATAATCTACGTTTTTTCCTGACCGTACCTCAGTTATAAGCGCTTTATCGATTGAATGACGAATAAATCATCGGTTTGTATAAGCGGTCGCAATCATAAGAGAGAGTTGTCATACTGTCAATGGCTTTCAGCAAGTTGACAAACTTGATTCGATACTTTTACTGCAGTACAATATAATTTTATTTATATATAAAAGCAAGTCAGGTATGAAATTCACCTGGTCATAAGTGGCCAGTGCTACCCGCGGGCAGATGTAGTCATATCGACAGATGCTTTAGATGTTATTTCAAATAGAAATGCTCGCTTGTCGGCTTTTTCTAATAGTAACTCTGACATATACAGACTAGACATTTGAGGGTTGACGGTAACCACCGTCCATGGACATACATTATACCAAGGACAACGCCAACGCCTGGCGATAATTGATTTTCCGGCGTGACAAGTTAAAACATTTTATGGTTCAAATTAAATTCCAAAGTCATTGTTAACCATTTAGGTAGGTGCGTAATTTTTTGCCTCTACTACTACCGTTTCGAAAAGATTTTACATTGAGGAGAAGAAGCAAAGTAACTCATCTGCACGAAATTGGTTGCGGTATTGTTATTTTCAGGCGTCTTTGTCATATATATGTTCATCTATACCATACTATCTTTTACCTACGAGTTGTGCTTTAACACTTAGCTTAAAGTTTCAATAGGTAACCTAGGTATCAATTTTGGGACCTTATTGTAAAATCTTGTTGATTCTAGGAGGGTGGTAGTTAATCAAGGTAGTAAGGAACAATTATGTGTTTGACAAACGTTGAAGTGAGTTTTGCTGGTGCCAGTGACATTTGTTTTTGGGTTAAGGGGTTTCATATATTATTCAGTTCGAGCCAATCTCCCTTGACAACCGCTACTGTTAAAAGGTGCTGAGCTCTGCACCACACAGTTTGATCCTGACAGTATTCGTGCTTGATGGTAGGGTTCTTTCCCTGCCTGTCTACTATCCTCATTTTAGAATCAACCTTAGAATTAACCGTGAAATATCTCTGACGTGATTAATGTCTGAGACGTAGTAAAAAACCTGGCAATGCTTCGTTGATGTCTTGATTATGAGAGACATCATGAGCGGTGATAACGACTTATCGTCAGGAGAGCTTTTGTTACGGTTATAGACGTGAAGGAATTATGTTCGAAGTAAGGTAGCGATGTCTATTAGCACTGAACACTGGCAAATTGTACGCCATACATTATTCGATAAAAATATTTGAACGCGAAAATATCCTGTTTCATTTATGAAATCGCATGTTAAAGAAATAACATGTTCACTTCTTGAACGTTGGCATGGTCTGGCACGTATCACAAAGATGCAATTAAGTTCGTTAGACGCTGTATAGATAAACTGGGTATCATAAAGTTACCATCACACAACGTTCTTAAGTGCTATCTCAATCGTTCGTAATAAACAACTCGGGTGATAACCATTCGTATCTATTACAATCTAATTTAGAAAAGCTAATTGCGAAGAGAAGTTACCGCTCTTTTCCTAAGCTTGTTAGACTATCTAAGAAAATGTTAAGTTACAGAGTAGGTTTAAATAGAGAGTCATTTAGGTATATTGACGTTTTGAAAGTGTTATAAATTTTCTGAAACGTTATTCTTTTAACGGCTGTACATGTAATTTTCTGAAGAAATCTGTATTTTCCATGTGGAATTTTTAAGTTAAGATATGTAAAAGTCTTAAGTAATAAATAAGAGAACTTTAAATAGTTGAATATTTATGTCAAGCACATACATTGCTACTTAATTACGTCGGCTGTTTAGAGCTTGTCTTGTGCCTAAATAAGCAGTGTTAGATAGGTAAGTTGAAACACGATCTTCTGCACGGTATACCCGGGTTGGAATTTTACTCAAACCTGTAATTTTATAAGATCATGTGCGTATTACGAAAAGCAATTATGAATATTTATATGTACAGCATGTCACATACTACATGAACTGTAGCGAAACAGGCCTTAATAAGAGAGGTATAACTCGGAGTAGTAACAACTGTATCTTTTTTGCGCTTCCAAGTCAAAGAGAACATTTACCTTTCGCGGAATATCTCTCCTTACTCTCTAAAATGTGACATTTTACATGTTGGCGAAATATCGAGATATTCATCAACTTGTGGTTGCGTCGGCAGTCGACTCGTGCCGAATTTTTGTGAAACCAAATCCTTAATCCTTAGTGGCTTTGATTGTATTAAGAGACTGTAATTTTTATTATTGATGTACAAATCTTATTTTATATATATAAAAGTTGTTACTTTGGAAGTCATTTTATGAACATTCTTCGATCAGGCTCGAATGGCTAAAAGTTAGACGTTAGAATTCGCAAAATTGTTGTTATATGATCTGGTGAAGAAAGAAAAACATATAAGTAACGTAGTTGCAAATTAATTTAGTTTAGTTATTTTACAAACTTGCGTACGTATTAATTTACGTTAATATACTTAGAAGTGCATGCTCACCTTATTCAGTAAAACAAAATTAAATACCGACGTGTAAGTTTATCAGTCTTGTTGTAAGTGTCTTGTTGTTTTTGTAAGTTGTGAGCTTCGTTTTTAACTAGCATTTTAGATCATGTGACTATCTATGACCTTGAAAGAAATCATTTACTTTTCTACATGTGTTCTTTTTGAACACATTTACTTAATTTTATTACTACTCAATATATGTATGGTACAGAAAACAAGATTTAATTAATTTATACCGATAACAGTAAGTACGTAAAAACTTTCTATAAAAAAGTATTTTTATAAAACCAAGGAATTGTGATTTAATCAAATTTCGTACTAATGCAATAATAGTAATATTAGACAAAAATTCGAGAATTAGAATCCGAAATTGTAATTAAATGAGGGAACACATATGTGCAAAATTTTATTATCTGTATAAGTTTTTGCGTGATGTATACTGATGTCATAAATGTAATTTCTATGCACCAGATTCTACTTAATACATATGGGTGTGCTCCATCTATTAGCTATAACTGTTTTAAGTTGGTTATAAAGTTAATACCTCCAAAGACCATTATAATAGACAAGCTATATGAATGTTAATGGGTAAAACGACTAAACATGGCAAACATCTGAACCTTACCAGTTACGCAAAATCTCATGGGATATAAAATGGGGTTGCAGGCAAAACTAAACGTCAATGTGTGCGTGAATATGTGTGTGTCCTGCTCGGAATTCGGCCACCGTACCGTCGAACTTGCCATAACCGGTTGGCGTGCCACAAGTATCAAACGATTACTTTTACTTTTTATAAATAGATATATAATTTAAAAAAACGTTTAACTAGAGCATATTATGTTTATTGGTTGAGTACATTTTTTGATGATTGATATTTATCACAAGTTACACAGAGTAACTTTTACTTCTCATCGACAAACTGAAATGGCCTTGCACGGCTAGCTAACTACTGAGTCACGATGAAAGGTTTTGGTTGAAAGTCAAAAAGGATAGGTTTATTTAAATAAATATATATCAGATTGTACTAAGATCGATAAATAAACCTTCTTATGCTTGGAGTACGCAGTGATATTATTTAAACGTACTTACTTATTCACGGATAATGTTAGCCAGTTAATGTATTACTTAAACGCATAAACTAGAAACCACCTAATTTATAGATTTAATCTCAAACTTAAAGGTCAGGATAAAATTGTGCACAAAGGGTAAAACCTTGATTAATAGGGCTGCTAGGCGTAGATATACAAAATAATGTTTCATTATAGCCGAGCATTTGCGATGTGAAACCATTATACGGAGTTTTAAGAAAGATTTATATGAGAATCATGCGACAAATGTAACGAAAATCACCATACTCCGTTTCTCTTGCTTTCTCTCTCGCTCGCTCTCTTTCTCTCTCTTTATTAGGTCCATTGAGTCAATGGTTCTCGGCGATTTTAATTTTTAGTGTTTCACGAATTGTTGAGTTCGCATATTGGGAAATAGACAGACAGTTGAGAGAAAATATTAAAATGGATACAGTCTACTGGTAGAATTGGCACTAACACTATATTCATTGGACTCAAGATAGAAATCAATCAAGGTACAGAGTAAAACCAGTTATAGAACATTAAGTTATTACGTATCTTATTATTATACCGTACGTAAAATCGTATTATAACTTTACGCTATTACAAAATTGGTTATTAGCTTTTTTGAATCGTAATGAATGGAAATTTACTGTTAGGCGTGACCAGTGATTTGCGCCATAAAATAACGTTTAGAAGTAACGTTATATTTTGACCGCACGACGTTAAAAGAAATTGTAAACACAACATCTTGTGTGGCCGTTCTTGGAATTCGGTATGCCTAAAAATAGGTTAGAGTAATTTGTATGAATTAGGATAATAATATATATGTGCTCCACAGTAACAGGTTAAAGATGTTTCGAAATGTTAGTAAAAATAAGAAAACACATAGGAAATAGGTTTCAACTACCCCTGTACTTTAAGATGGTTGTATTTAGTGGTACAAAATAATTAATATTTGTAATACAAGAAAAACCGCTAAGACGATAAGTTGTCAATTACACCGATTAATGTTAAATTATTTATCGGGAGTCATTTTAGTGAATGAATGAGTTTCGTGGCAACTATAATTATTCTTTTAAAATTGCAATGTTTACTTATCACTAAATATGTAGAATTATACGTTATCAAAATGAGATTTTCGCAGTATTTTTGCTTTTAATATTCGTGTTTGAAAAGTGTTTCACTGTCAAGTCCGAATTGGAATTATTATACAATTATTTATAATGGAAAAGATGAAGTATTTAACAACGTGTCTTGGCTGTAGCGTTATTCGCTGTTTCTCCGTTTTACAAACTTACGAAATTCTTGCAACAGCGACCACGCCCTGGAATTTACGGATACAATTCTGTTTCCTTTCAGTATAAATTATCTGTTGTTTGGTATGCAGGTTGACGACTTTGTTTTTTTTCAATAGCTCTGAAGACTGTAAATTCCTCGGATTACCTATTGATGGGATTAAAACTCAATAACTAATACCCGAAAGCAAACAATTTTTCTTTTATTTATGATTGTCCAAATCGGAATCAAAATTGGAACCTACGATCGGATAGGCTAAGTTACAATTTCACTAAGTTTATTATACAGATTTTAATATTGTACTCTCATAGATAGATTTATACTTGTAAATATTGAAATCTACTGGTACTTTCCAATACATAAAACGAACGCGTAATTAAATGATTTGTGTTCCAAAATTTCAAGTTAATGTTACGCATGGTAACACAGTACAATGAACTTTAATTTGACTTGTAAGTAATCAAAAATTAGTTACGGTATTAAACACTATGTCCGTTGTTTAATACCCGCTGGTTTTAGATTTTTAATCATTCATGGCAATGTTACAATCAAATAACAGTTACAAATTGACGCTACTTCAATATTAGGTATAGTTTACATATTTAAAAATATGGTACTGTTATAATATATATTACTTACTAATATTATCAGATATTTCGATACTACATAATATATATAGTAGGTATAAAATATTATGATCGCCGGTGTTCCTACTGTTTTGTAACTGAGTGAACGGTGACAATTCCGGAGAAGTAACAGTAAATGACTAGAGTAATAACTATTTATCATGTGAATATCAGATGTTATTCCCATCGGAGTAGACAATAACGAACAATCAATTTAAAAAATATAAACGAAGATATTCCTTGAGTTTAATTTCGATTTTATTTAGATGTTACAGATTAAAAAGGAAGGTTAACCGGTCGTTCATTTAGATTTAAAGTAGGTAATTTATATGTCTTAAAATTTACAGAAATGTACATACTTAAAGTTTGCTTTTATTTACATTAATAAATAGTTGGCACTAATCTGCGCTTCATACCTTGATACTCCTAGAACAAGGAAAGAAATGAGTTTCCTAATAAATTCTAAATTTCATCGACTGCCGTTGTTAATTTTTTTAATAAAGATTCTTCAAAATTAAAGCCGTGACGGCAACTTTATCTTACAAGACTATATTAATATTATATAACTATTACATATTAACATTAATTTATATTTTACGTCTATGTTTTAAATTGCTATTAAAAGAATATTTAAGAATAATTTTAATATGAGTATGTTTTATCGTTATGTATATGTGAAACCCAAATTTTATTAGACATTTTGTCCGTCGGTTTTTCCTTCATCATGCGTAAACTACTGAACGAATTTAGATAATTAGCATATAATATGAACACAGGATGCATTTTATCCCAGGAAACAGATCTATCGATTCCTGGGAAAGTCAAAATAAAAAGTAAATATTGTGAAAGTATTATGAACATTTTCCAATTCACAGAATACAAAAAACAGACTCCTAATAGTAAGTAAAATTGGTCAAATATGAATTTTATTAAATACCCGATAAAAACAAGTAATAATACTTTATTGTGAGAACTATCTGTGTAGTATATAAGAAATAGGTTTCTCGTACTGTAACGAAGGCAGGTTGGTAATTATTTATAAATGTATGTTATTATTCAATAATAGTAGGAACGATTTATAATTTAATTTATTAATGATATTTATTACAAATGTGAAATAAATAATCACAAGTAATTATAATATGGAATATTTCCTTTTTGGTTTTAGCGCAATCATATACACTGGAAATATATCATCTGGAAAACCATGTTGAATTTTCGATTCTAATAAATGAAGTTCAGCTGCATCGAACAGTTTCAACATTAATCTGTAAGGACGAGTGTACGACGTGTCGCTGTCATCATACTCCACGTCATCACCGGGGTAGTTAATGTTCTCTTTGACAATTATTATACCATTTTTAGTCAAAGCTCGACCGCATCGTTTGAAAAAGGAAATAAAGTCGCGATCGGTCAAGTGACCGAGCACCCATTGGCACCAGATGACGTCATAATTTTTTTCCGGCTCGAAATGTTGAAGACCGATTCGGTATAGTGTTCCTAATTTGCTATTATCTTCACTCAAGTATTGTTTTGCGGCGTTGATGAACTTTTCGTCTTGCTCGACTAGGTCGATCTTGTCGAAGTAGTTAACTAAAAGGTACTTGGTCACTCTACCGATACCCGCTCCGCAATCTAAGGCGAGGTTCGTGTTAGGAGGATCGTTTAAAGATAATACGTGGCCGAGGAATTCTGCAGAGCCTTTGACGTCTTCGTGCGAAATATTCGCGTATCCGGCAAGCACTCCGTTTACCGTCGCTGGTACGCTGGCCCAGTAATTTGCGGCTCTTTTATAAAAACTTTCTGCACCGAGCTCAACGCTTTCCGCCATTAGCTTGTAGGTTGTTTTTTAATTTTAATATGTTACTTGAGTGACATATTTGGCAAGATTCTTATTTCTTTTTTACATGTAAAACTCGAAGAGTAAATGACAAGTTCTCGAATAAGTTTTCAATAAATTAGTTTTCTCAATAAGCTAATGGAGAGAATGATGAGTTAAATTCATTTATACTGCATTTTCATATACCAATAATTTTAATGTCCCTATTTTCTACTTTGTTATTATAATAATATAATAAAATTTTAGGCATGTGTTGAATTAAATTTATTTTGTTTGTTAGCAGTACTATACCATATTCTTATATAATATGTTATCAATATTGTTTAAACTACATTTTGAATATTCTTTGATATTATCACGTAAAGTTAGTTTTTTGTTAAATGTACTGCGACCTTTTTTTAGGAATCGATAGTTTTTAAAATTTTAAGGTTTTATGTTTTTTTACAAAATGGTTTATGTCACTCTCATAATTTACATACGTTAACAGTACACTACTTTGTTACATACATTTCATGTACCAATAAGATATTTACATAGCTTAATATAACGCTAGGAATATTAAAGAAATTTTATTGTTTCTTTTCCTCCACACATATGTTTGCATTGTTACGACTAGCCTCACTTCATATTGACGTGACAAAGGTTTACGTTTCGCTTCATTAGCGTTCAATGTTCGTAATCCGTCTTTTGCAGCACCGCATCTAATTCTATGTATGTAATTGTTCCAGGCTCTGATAGCTGCAGTGAACGAGACCAGTGAGGAAGACATCCGAGATGCTCTGAAAGCTCAGACTGAGCATCAACTGGCGCTGGTGCCTCGCGGACCAACCCTTGTGAAGGACACCGTAGCGTATAACACCACGGTCACCACTGATGATACGGTACGATACAACCACCATTTCTTCTTCTTCTTAGATATCTAATATTATTGCTGTTGTTGCTAAGGGATTCATTGTTACCTACCCTGAACTGAACTCATAACAATAATTTGAATATAACAGTTATAATTTCAACACCTATTTGGTTATTAAAATGGAACTAAAGTTAGTATCGTAACAAGTGTCCAGAATTCCTGTTGATGAAACTTAATAATTACTAGCCATTTTGTATTTTATGAGTGAATTTCTAAATTATTTTAGGACAATAAATGTATCATATTCATTACAACACATAACTGCCTAACCTGATTTGAATCGTCTGTTACAACGTAAAGTGTAAATTGTAGAGAAAAGTTATTTCAGCGTATGTCTCTTTTATCAGGTAGATTTCTTCATGATGATAATCTTCCTCGGAGCGAGTGATAATTGATTTGTTATAGTCCAATTTTATTGATAAATAATTGTGAATGCATTTGATAACTGGCTGTCCAATATTGCAGCTGAAACAAGTCAAAAATACATCAAAGTTTATTTTAGAAGGTGGTTGGTATGCAGAAAGGTATACGGATTAAAATAGGTAGTACAGAGCTCGGTAACATCTAACAGTAGATATCTGGTACTGTTCATTATTCAGTAAGGTAATGCTATAAAATATTTCTAAGCTATTTCTGTTTTAATATAAAAAAGCCAATTAAAAGTGAGTTTTCTTTTTGAGTTTGGCGTTATCGATTTCCATGAGCGATAGTGACCACTTTTCAACAGGGGGTCCGTTTGTGCGTGTGTCTGTCATAAAGAAATATGTTTTTAGGAGGAGTTGCGAGCATTGCGACCCGACGGGACGATCGTAACAGAGACAAGGCACACCAAAGAACAAGAGCGGCTGTGTGACGAGGAACTTCCCAAAGAAGAGGTTGGATTTTGTATTAAACCTTTGCACAATTTTTCGTAATCTTTGATTCAAGTTTAAAATACAAGGCTAGTGTTTCGAAGCGGTCATAGCCGGTGAATTATGTATATCGTAAGTAGATGACCGCGGATTAAGTAACCGTTACTCTGAAATTTCCTTAAGCGCTACCCTCCAATGTTATGGATCGATAGCAGACGTTATGCCACGTCGAAGACCTTCGGGTGACCTCAGACATTCCGACACTAAGATGATTTTACTGATGTTATACAATTAACTTAACTTGTTGATATAATGTATTTAAAGATAACACATTTAGTGGCATAACAGTGTGATATTGAGTTAACCCGCTGATATTTTTTTTTTTTAACTTATACGGTTACACTTTAGTGACCTATAGGATTGTTCTTAACCTGTAGGATTGTAAGCGCAGGATGTCCTAGTTTTTAGCCGTTAATTTAGTAATAATAATTACACGGATCACAGTTACGGTGATACTGCGGTGGCGGGAGAAACTCTTGATTGTTGAAGCTGTAAATGTTATTGTAAGTCATTATACGTTCTTGGGTACAATATCACAACATGTGACATGCAAGCACAGTGCGTAAAGAGACCATGATTAATTTAATTGGGTCGAAATAAACGCGTAGTATAATGACACGTAACAACACATTCTGATAAACTTCTCATGCAACCCTATATCGTTAGGCCGGATCGCTGGCGAGCGACAAAAGCGTGGTGGAGGAGACAGGTGGCATCGAACGGCGGAAGCGGGTGGATCTCGAGCGAACGACCGACCTGATGGCGGGCGGTCTGCGAGTGGCCACGCATCTCCAGTCTCGGACGCGTACTGAAGAAGGTACGTAAAACCACTGGGAATATGCAACCTTAGACAACTCTTTCCTTCAGTAATTAGGAAAGGAAATTTGGGTCCCAAAATGCTATTGTCATAACGGACACGCACGTTGTGATAAATTTCAGTGAGGACTGCTTATTAACATTGATTTTGAGGCTCGGATTTTTAAATATGGAATTTCGTACAGTGAACTTTTTAGGTAGTATACAATAATTAAGCTTACTTTAAGGTTTTTTGTATTGTGACGATACTGTTACCCAGTCAGTAGTACTCTGCCTGCTGAGTGAGGGGTCTCTGGTTCGAATCCCAGGGTGACATTTATATGACAGATAAATGCTTATTCTCGGTCACGGTTATTTGTGATGTCATTGTGTACGTTCATGTCACTGACTACACAGGGAGTCCGAGCGCGGGGGTGGGAGTGTGTAGATGTTTATTGTTATTATTTTATTAAGTAGAGCACTGCGGATGTATTACGCTAAGTGACGTTATTAAAATACAATAATACAAACATGTCAACAGCCGATCGGCCAGCCGATGGATCACCTGATCTTAAATGATAACTGCCGTCTACGTACGTCCGATACCCCAATGGCAATATAGACGTATTAGCGGCCAAAACAGAAGTGGTGGACCCATTTATTGGTTTTTAACACAAGAACCGAAAAACATAGACACATTTCACGGTTGTTTCTAGAAAGGGGTGCATGTTGGGAGGACTATTCTTAGTTAGAGGAGGGTAAGAAAATAGTTAAGCCGTATTGTGCAGGTTGCACGCACTTTAGTAGTTGCGTCAATAAAGAACTAATGACATGATGGCTCATGTGCTGTGAAGTGATGGATCACCGCTTCCTCATCTTATCTTTATCTTTGTCTATCAATTTCACCAATGTTCAGTAATTCAGTCTCATAAAGGGACTAACGCGTACAACTACCGTGGTTTGTGGTCCAAACAATAAGCGAAATTAACAGATAAACGCAGTGTTAGCCTACTGGTTTGAGTGGCGGTGTCCCGTAAACTTTACCATCACACACGAGTACCATCGAGACTAAACTGTGTGGTAAAGATTAGCAAATTCCAACAGGAAGAACCGTTCGCCTTTGGTTCGTACGTCATTCAGTATGTTGATGAAGATATTTTACAGTTAAAATGTAAACATTTATTCTAAACGTAATCATCATATTTACATACGTGGTGTTCAATGTATAATGTAATTTCCTCACACAGTGGAAAGAGAAGGGCAACCGAATATGGATGATGACTGGGATAGCCTTTCCGTGAGAATGCGACGCCAGCGACGCCTTCGTCACAATGGTAAGTAATTGAACTACTTACTTCATTTATTTAATGATATGGTAGTCTACTAGATGGCGCTAGTCTCGCATCACTGCTATCTATCGACGAGTAGGAAAATGATTTAATCTAAAGTTATGTTGGAGCTTAATAGATGGCGATGACAATTTATTGTACTTGTACATTTAAATTTCATTACATTAGTATAAGTTTGCGACAGTAACAAAACGTTTTATGAATTTATAAATCAAATAAATAGCTAACATGTTGCATGTCTATGTTGGTGTATGGGAGGGTATCACACGTATTCGATGCAAGTTTTTTGATAAATATAACTGTCAAAAGGTGTCACATTTACAGGTCAGACGCGCGTTAAACGCATTTATTCGCATAATTTGTATCAGAGGGAAGTGCACATTAGGCTAATTCTATCGTTCGTTTTCTAGTACATGAGTACGTCCCAATAGGGTGCGTTTTAAGTTCATCCAAATGTGCTACTGTTGCCGATATTTCACGAAATTTTCTGTGTTCCAGAAGTAGGCTTATCAGACAAAATTTTAAACTTTATAAGAAATACTTATAAGAGATTCTAGAATAGAAAATAGATAGACACTTATATTTTCAATTATATTTTAAAATTAACGTATCTTTTTAAATATTAGTATCATTAAGTATTGAAAAATCATTTAATTTAAGCAAAAAATCTTTTAAATTATTTATCATTCTGAATAGTATTACGAAGATTAAAAAACTTACAAGTATTTTAATGGAGACACATAGTTTATGTTAATATATATGTTAGCTTAATGAATATAAACCACACTGCATAATTTTTTTAAAGTTAAAAGCCGATAAACGAGCAGACGAGCCACCTGATGGTAAGTGGTCACCGTCGCCCATGGACATCAGTAAGACCAAAGGTATCACTGATGTGTTGTCGCCCAGGAAATGAGAAGGAGGTAAGAAAGAATGTACTGGCTCTCAAGCCCCCAGCCGGAACAGGACGAGTCGTTCGGCGGCTGACTCAAGCAGGAGGGTGGTAGCTAGCCAGGCAGGCTTCACGGAAAAATAATAATATCACTAATAATATTAATGACTTAATAATAATACTGTTAATATAATCCTTACGCGAAGCCCTACCACCAAGCAGGCTGGCTTCTGTTGCCTCTTACGACACCCTTTTCTACCAGCATGGGATTGGAGGAAGTATTCTAGGACGCCCCAATACGGCAAAATAATAATGAGTTTCATGAATAATACTAGGTATACAATAATATCGGTAATATATATATATAATCTTAAAGTTAGGCCCATTTTGAATATGCAATAAAATAAACCTTGTCAACTAAGTACGTGGAACTGTGTTGTAGTCGTAATATACAAAATAGTACTACGTAGTACCTTCATAATTAGTCAAGATGGACACGACACTTGATTTGTAAAGTTGCAGTGGCGATTCGTTTTACATTCTTGCATTAACATTATCAAGGCGAACGACGCATTATATTGAAATCGAGTTGAAAACTTACAACGATATTACGCAATTTCAATCTTGATACAAAGAAAGACATTGTTCGTTAGATCTTAGAGATATGTATTGTATATTTATATATCGTTGTATGAGAAGTGTAAATAGATTTTATCTCGTGTTTTTGTAATGTGTATCTACCAACGGTCGGATAGAACAGTGACATTGGTATGATAGTTCGAAAGCCAATGCTTCAACTTATAGATTATTGTATATCTAAGGAACCTGTTCAGGTTGTTATGAGATCGCTGTGCACAAGGTATAAAAATAAAGGAGCAATTATCTCACTAAGTCAATTATTTTATAGTCTGAAGACAAGCTCACACACATATGGCTGCATTTAAAGAAAAGTTGCAGATGAATCTTAGTCTTCTAGTCTTAATAATTTAGAGCACACATAATACTGGCGAAGTCTTACTTAAGTATGTATTAAATTAGTACACGTATTGGAACGTGGAACGTCCGCCTGTCTGCTGTAGTCTGTGGGATGTACTTGAAATATTAGTGTGAAGTCATTTGTATCTGTCGCTCATTCGTTATATTGTATTTCCTGGAGTCCTTAATGTCTATGGTAAATATAGAGAAGATTTACACTAGCTAAGTTCTACTTATTTAGATGTTGGTGCAAACGCCTCGCAACTATTTGATTGTAGCAACACTAAGTCTGCGCTATGACTACCAGATATATTACACTTGTTATGTCAACTAAACATGCTTGCGCGGTGAGTTTCGGTCATCTATTAGGTTATATTACTAACATTTAAGCAATACAAATCTACTCAATTCTATTTATGTTTCTAAATTCGAGACACTGACAATTAATTCGGAAAATAGTTCTGTTATCTCTACAAACGGACCCCGAGCCGAAAACATTTTGGCCTTTGGTCTTTCTTAACTGCTTAAAAGTTGAACTTATCTTATATTTACATATATAAATTTTATTTGTGGGAAAAATATTAAAGACACATACTACGAATACTACTAAAAAACACATCTACCTCCATTTTTGACTATATATAAAATTTACAATGTTTTTAATATTTATTAAGCAATATTAGTTTTTCGAAATCAAACTGGCCGAATTTTCCCCCATTTGCGTATTCTCCAAAAATAAACAAAAAGTAGACTAAGTCTTTTCTATTGATTCTCATTGCACTTGTAGGTACAGTGTAACAGAGTCAAGGGCATGGCGTTGTCGTGCGTCGATCACCTCGTATCTAATACCTCGTAAGTCGCCTCGCTGGACAGTTATTGCGATTTACATACTGCTCGCCGAGACAATTCGACTATAATTCGTGACGATGATTCATTAAGTTTAATGATCAAGACCAGTAATCTAACTTATTTCTGGTTAAAATATAATATATTGCAGTAGTTGTATTTGTATTATTTCGTTTCAATAAACAAAGATATTCCACCCATATTCCACCCATGAAATTGATGTATCACTCCGAGGTTAAATGAATAAGGTTAGTTTAAATAATAATGTTACCAAAGTTAAATAAATTCATGCGTCCGTACAAAAATGTTAACGTAATCTCATATAAAACTGACGAACTTTAACCTTTAACTTTATAAAGGATAGATAAGTTATTATATACGGTGTTATCGTGTATACGACTTATTAAATAAATAAATAAATAAATAAATAAATAAATAAATAAATAAATAAATAAATAAATAAATTTTTCTCTTACTTACCCGATGAGGCCATTACCTGAAATAAATGAGTTAGAGAAGTGAATAGGCTTTTATAACTTAGTTCGTACAACATCTTAGACTTCATCTCCGCTTACCTAGGTGGGATTATTGTCGAGCATTAGCTTAATTAATGTAAAAAAAAAAAACCTGTGATACCGATTTTCATAGTGGCGTAATCCGCCGTGTGAATCTTGAACCAGCGGGCCCAGGCAATGCACAAATTGCTCGTGATATCGAATTTTGGGCCCGTCAAAATGTATGCGATAATATAATTCATAACCATATTCCCGATACATCTTTGGATAGCAAAATTTATTTTTATCATAAATAATATATCACGGTCACCATTAGATACATGGGGTACCCACAAAGTCTACTGAAACTAAAATAAAGTTTTATGGTTAATGTTTTTATTCTAAGTCTTTTCAAGAGAATGCTCTCTTTCAACATCTATACAAAATTTTAAAATACCTCTTCTGCAGCTTGCCCAACATTGTCAACGCACCTTCCGACGGTGAAAATTGTATTCCTTTAAGCGGATGGATTATTTTAAGGAATAAAAAAATTAAATGTATTAACAGGAGTGATGTTTAGGAAATCTGCGGTATACAATGCTGAGTACGCGGGCGTTTTTAACTATTTGAAAATGATAATATTAAGTCGTGAAGAATTGATACTACGATATCCTGTTAAAATCAAAAATCTTCGCTACACTTCTCGTTCGCTTTATCTTGGCAGGATATGATTAATTTCGAAACAGCGGCAAACCGACGGCCGGCGTTCCAATTCTGGATTGTATTGTTAAATCCAAGATTTATTGTAGTATTGTCATTAACCCCCTGAGATGCACCTGTTTCAAATTAAGCAATGTATGACAGGCCATCACTCCACGTGGGTCTACTTTTGAACATCGATGAAAAAGGGTTGTGTGACCCAATGTGAATGTAATCGTGTAAAATCTCATGAACTCTTCCTGATCCAAATAGCAATATGTGCTAAATCTTATCACATCTATTTCGTCCATTTTCTTCAATAATTTTTTTCCTATAAAAACCGTCTAAAGGTCTTCACTTCTTTTTACATCTTCAAAAACTTCGTTTACTTTTGCAGCTTCAATGGTTTTTTGGTGTATGTATTCTTCCAATACAAGAAGTACGTAATTACTACAATGGATAAACAATAAAATGTGTATACGTATAAACACTTACATATGAGTGTGTAAACACAAATTCGGGATCGGAATAACTGGTGGTGATCCTTGGAACTGCGTTAAATCATGATGAACTATAGCCATATAAATTTGGGACCTAC
Organism: Megathymus violae; assembly: GCA_003671415.1. Lineage (NCBI taxonomy): Eukaryota > Metazoa > Arthropoda > Insecta > Lepidoptera > Hesperiidae > Megathymus > Megathymus violae. The sequence goes on along the minus strand of PDGT01000019.1, from coordinate 4,828,147 downwards.
AGCGTAGCGAATAACTACGATATCGTATGATTAAATTATTATGCATTATGTTGCACGAATAACAAATTTATGATTAATTAGTAGTTTTTCAAGTGACAAGGCTGAGACCCGAAATTCTCTAAAGAATTTCTTTTGGTTCCCACAAGAATTCCGAAAAACAAAATAAGACAAAAATTATACACAAGTTCTGTCTATATATCATACTTTTAGGGTGATTTTAAATTATAAATATTGTTTGTCGGGATAGCTACGAATTTAATTTAATTGGTAATTTAAAATTAATTGTTGGGCTACAAATTTAATTGATAATTCATCATAATTGTTTAGAATAAGATTTTGAATTTGCAGAAAGGAGCTTGTTCAAAAGTCACAACGACAAGTTTATACTAGCTAGACATATCATGGTGATATAAGACGGAATCTATTGCGGTTATTCATCATTGTACTGACCACTTTGTGGTCAATAGAGGAAGTCTTATCTTAGGTCAAGATCTTGTGTCGTTCAAGATATTGTTATCTAAACCAGTCTGCTACCAACCTTCAATATTTCATAGGAATCTGAAAGATACTGTACATCCATACTACCCAGTAGACATATATGGAAGGTAAATAAAGACATGTTTTACTATAAAAATATGCACATAGATAATAGTTACAAGATTGTCGTCAAAGCAATCAAGAAATACGAGCAGAACATTCACGATGTGTTGTATTATTAGCGGTGTAATGTACTATGTTTACAAAAGCTTTATTCAAACTATTTTAGTCACGTGTAAATGGCTTGAGTGTCACATAAAAATATATGTTCGGCAGTATTGGGGCGGCTTAGAATACTCCCCCCAATCCCATGCTGGCAGAACAGGGTGTCGTAAGAGGCGACAGAAGCTAGCTTGCTTGGTGCTAGGACTTCGCGTATGGATTATATTATCAGTATTATTATTAAGTCATTAATATTATTATCTTTCCGTGAAGCCTGTCTGGCTAGCTACCACACACCTGCTTGAGTCAGCCGCCAAACGACTCGTCGTGTACCGGCTGGGGGCTTTGAGAGCCAGTACTTGCTTTCTAACCTTCTTCTCATTTCCTGGCCGGCAACGCATCAGTGATACCTTTGTCGGCTATTAACATAAAAAAAAAACATAGCTAATGCTTGATAACAATGATCTATCTAATTAGAATACTATTAATTATGTTATTATTTAGGTACGCGCTAAGTTTGTTGCAGGGCATCCCTATTTTACTTGTGGCGAAAAAGGCTGACCTTAATTTTATTTGAAATTAGAATAAAGGACAGGTTAATAATAATAATGTGTCGCTTATGTTGTGTTTTATGTTCTTAAATGGATTGTTGTTAATTAACATGCTGCAAACGTCAATCAAGTTGGATTATTGGTTAATTTTAGGATGATGTTAATATATTATATATGTATATGCTATAAAAACATTGCGTTGGCTATTTTGTCTCCCTGTATTAAGTTGATAGACAAGTGTTCCCTACTACGTATGATGTCGAAGTATTCAAGAGGAGAATGAATAGGCTTTTATAAGGTTTTGTCAAGCATTAACTTATTTTATGTAAAAAAAAATAAACAGTTTTTTCTGGCGTCCCAGTCTCACTGTCATCATGTTCATGTTGCTGTAACTGGGCAGAGATATCTGATAACAAGTAAGTACAAAGTAAGTAAGATCCGAAAACAAAAATCGTGAGTACCCGTTACAGGTAAAATGTACGGGTTAAATGTTTCTATGTTACGACATAAACGTAGTAGGCAATTTAACCAATTTGTCCATCTATTAACCGTAAATGGATTGTCATTGGGCCTACGCGGCTACCTGAGGTCACACGAAACGAGCTCATTTAGGTGAATTTGTACGACAAACTTCAGACAACTTAATTGCTGTTTAGATGGTTAAGCATTTGCATAAAACTTATAAAGTTACGTAAATATTCAATAATATACTAGTGTGCCTCAATATTTATGTCTACTTCTCTTTAAAATATGATTTGGCGGTTTAAGAGACCTAGTCTAGCTTTGCGTTTAAGTCTGGATAAGAAACACCTTAATAGTATTAAACATTCCTACGAAGGTAGTTGTTGTAACACCCAATGTAATCTCGACGGTACTCTTACGATTTGGTAAGATTTTTTTTATAGACATCTGGCAAGCCACCTCCTACCGACTCTACTGTAGAGCGTTCAATCTCTATGACACCTCTTTACTTTTTAAAGTAGATAGGAGAAAACAATATTTTGACGAGGCAAATAATACTGTTTCGCAAGTGTTACATTGCTTTACATGTATTTAACCTTGTGTTAAACGCTAAGAAAACAAAATGTATTAAATTCACTTTACCAAATGTTAAACAAGTGTCATCTCATATTGTTTTAAATAAGGAAGTGCTTGATCTAGAAATTTTAAATAAAGAAGTGCTTGATCTAGAAATTTTAAATAAAGAAGTGCTTGATCTAGAAATTTTAAATAAGGACGTGCTTGAACTTGAATTCTACCATATTTGTTGGAATCACTATAGACTCACGACTGCAATGCAGTCCTCATATTGAAAACCTTGTCAGTGAAACTTAGCTCTGCTGCCTACGCTGTTAAGAAAGTGAGGCTCTTAACGGACGTAGAAATAGCAAGATTAGTTTATTTTAGCTACTTTCACAGTGTGATGTCTTATGGTCTGTTGTTGTGGGGCTCAGCTGCAGATATTAAGTCGACTTTTATATTACAGTAAAGAGCAGTACGCGCCATTTACAACCTCAGGCCTAGGGATTCCCTTGGAGATATCTTTAAAGAAATTGATATATTAACTGTAGCATCACAATATATTTAAGACAATATTATGTACGTTAAAAAATAATGACAGTGTTCTTAGGAAGAGTAATGTTCACAATATTAATACTAGGAATAAGGCTAAACTGATTGTTCCAAATTTCAGACTAAGCAAAACTGGTGGCTCTTTCATGGGTAGATGTGTAAATATTTATAATAAAATACCATTACGATTGACAGAAATGCCATATTGTAAATTTCAAACTCACGTCAAAGGCGTTCTTATATGGAAAGGTTATTACGAACCTGATGATTACTTTCAGGATAAGACTGCTTGGACATGAGTTTAATATTAGGCCAGTATAAGTGCGTTCTGTAACTGTGAGTAGGAAAAAAAACTCCTCGGAAGTTTCTTGTCCCTTCTTCATCCGAGACCACTCACGATAGAGATTTGTTGAAGCGATGACGTAGTTTGACGGTCGAAAAGTGTTTGTAAAAATCAACTTCGAATAAAATATTATTTCATTTCATTTCTACTCATATTCTTATTCTTATTAATGTTTTCAACCGTCCCTCAGTTAAAATTTATACTGCGTCTTAGTCATAATTAATAAAACAAGTAAAATCTACACTTATTAAGAAACTTTTAAGAAACTTTTAATGCTTTGTTATCAATGTAGAGATCAAAACATGTTTTTTTTATTATTATACCGTTTGCCATTCACAGTCTCACGCAAAAACCCCGGACATATTATGTCAAAACTTGACTTATTTGAAATTGAAATCTAATTTATTCATGTCTGTCACATTTTATGGTTCTACTAGATGTATAACTAATAACTATGTACAACTAACTATAAGTAATATATGATATATGATGCTGTGCTTGATTTTTATCATTTATCTAATTTACAATTATATAATTAACTTATATTGGACCTATCATAACATGTCTATTTTTTCAATTTTATGCTTTGATAAACTCAAAAAGTGAGAGTGTTATTAGACTAATATACTAATGTTGATTTGCTTTTAACTCGCCGATGATTGCTTAATGGCAGCCTTAAACAACGATCGACACTTGTATTATTACTAGCTGACCCGTGAAACGTTGTCTTGCCATATAAATTATTAATTATATATATATCGCTAATTATAATAATTTTACTAAGAAACAATATCAATCCCTCAACGCAACAGAGTGCACAATATTTTCTGCCATTCCATCTTTAGCTGACCCAAACACACTGGATGGTTTGGCCACTCGAGAGCATGCCACGTTTAATTAATTGTTCGTGTGAAAAACATGGTGTGATATGAATTACTGATAAATTTATTTGAAAATAACACTGAAATAGGAAAATGATAATTGTAAACGTCACTATTACGATTGATGCACAAACAATAATAATAATGGCCGAAAATTGTAGGTAGTGAAAAAAGATATCTCATCCTTACTCAGTGCTGTTTACTGGGTCAGAAGTGACCCCGGTAGACTGGTCTGGCGGGGATAACTGATCGAGTGATAATTAAACAGTTATCGACCTGAGTTGAAAATTACTTAATTACTAATATCGCTATTAAAAAATAGGGGTTGATGGTAGAAGGACGAAAATTTAGAGTTATGTGTATTTTTTAATGCCACATCATAAAAAAATAAAAATAAAAAGTTCAAGTTCAAAAAACAAAAAATAAAAATTTGGGGTGGATCACCCTTATCATTTAGGAGTATAAAAAATAGATAACAACCTATTCTCAGATCTACTGAATACACATATAAAATTTCATCAAAATAGGTCAAGCCGGTTCGGAGGAGTATGGTAACTAAAACTGTGACTCGAGAATTTTATATAGTAGATAACTAGTCGACAAACAAGCTGATGAATTATCTGATGGTAAGTGCTCACCGTCGCTTTTAACAATGCAGGAGACCCGCATTATTACTGAATTTCTGACACTGTGACCGAAACACGTATCAAATATTTCACGGTCGATTTTAGAATGAGGGTATTTGAGAAAATTGGGTGGTACAGAGCACAGTGATTTCGAACAGGACCGTTCATACTGTCCGACCGTAGTCAGTTCGCTGTAACCTCGACCGTTTTTCAGTAAGGTGCACCACGAGCAGGGCAGGTTGGCTTGGACTCGGGAATGGGTGGATCCCTTTACACCCCTTAACGGATCAACTGAAACATTTATAAAGGAATAAAGAATTATGTATTTTAATTATCTATTGAATCTTAACGTACCAAGTAATGGAACATAATCGGATTTAATTCTATAACCATTATCTGCCAGTCTATATAATATAACCTAATATTAATAATCTCATAAAAATCCATGCAAATAATTACCTCAATAATATGTAGCAATATATATGAGAAACTGGTTTAAAATTGTTTAACATAATACAGTACGTGGGATATTCCTATACGAAGATATATTATGTACCAAGTATTATTCAAACATTTCTGTCGTGCTCGGAATATTTACATTTTTTTTTGTTCGATTAAAAGGTAGGATCCCGGTTCCTTTTTGATCGGAAAAACCTTTGATACCTTTGACGTTACAACATCCCAAAAGCGGCGTTTTCATTTCTCATCAGGCATTTGCTCATTTTTCGGCTATTTATATGAAATAAACTATTTTCTTAACGGAATACTTCAAAGAAATATGACGATAATAATCTTAGTATTTGCTTATGAAGTAAAAAAAAACAACATAAATAGGACCTAGGACATAGTTGAAATAAAAAACAATTATGAACGAAGGTTTTTATAATGTAAATAACAATTATACTAAGGTAAAATGTACAAGTTGTCAAGATTAATTAAAGTGACCGGAAGAGCAGAAGTGAATAGCCTTTTTAAGTATGCAATTACTACAGCTATCAAACAAAGTCACGGTGACCTAGAAATGGGTATTTAGTAAGTGATCCGACACGCTACCGTCTATGAAGTTCGGTTAACATACGTGTTTGCATCTTATTGCATTGACCTTCAGTAGTTTGGCAAACTTATTGACTGTAGGATTACGCCATAACATGTGCGAGCGAGGATGCGGGCCGAGCGAGGCGCGCCCGGCACTCCGTCGTAGCGCTCCGCACGCATCGTACAACGATCCACCGCGCTCTATCGCACCGTACTAACGCGCTACGTTTTTTCAGATCACGATAAAGACTACGCGAAACGACCGCTGAACTTTGACATCGAAGAAGAAACAAGGAAGAAAGAAACTTCAAAGTGGCTGGAGAGTCATTTCGGTAGCGATTCCCGGTCCTCACACGATTCTATCGCCGAAGAAATCGGTCACCGCCCCGAGCCTGGATTCTATGCAAAAAATAAAACCCCGGAAGACGAAGGTTACTACGGAAAAACATCGTCATCGGTACCACCTCCTCCCGTGTATGCCGACAGAGTGCTTCGTAAGACCAAATCTTCTACACCCTCGGACGACAGGACGGCGGCGCCGGCAAACAGAACTGGAGGTTATTTTAAGGGTGTCGCTGATTGGTCGCAGCGACGTGCAAGTAAGCCCAAAATGCCGGAGCCGCGCAGTTCATCCCCATCTCCGCCTGCCGTTCGCTCGCCATATGCTAGTGATGACCGGTTGAACGGTTCCTCGCCGAGACATGTGTACGGAAAACGAGATTCGCCTCATGGGAGGTCGTCACCTATAGGCCGTCGTAATCCGCCGTCGCGCGACGATTCTGCCTACGTTTCATCCTCAACGATGCATAGTCCGCCGCGTGGCTCGCCGTTCCGACCGCTGGAAGCCGATCGCTCCTTCCGCGAGCCATCCATCGAAGATGATTATAGACCGGTGGCTCCCGAGCGCAAACGGCAATCGAAGCAGCGTTTATCCGAGGAGCACAGATACGACAGCGGTTACAGAAGCTCGTCACGAAACGAGAATTCCGGTAGATCGCGCGATAGTCGCGACGAGGGCGCCGCTGAGCCGCCGCCGGACTATTCGCCGCCGAGAGAGCGTCGGGGTAGTTCGGATCATGATCGCACGCCGCCGCGACGTCGCGAGCGGGACGAAAGGAAACAGAATCAGAAGACCCGTTTCGCTGATAGCGGGCGTCGTTCATCACCGGTGCGCAAGTCGGTCGGTTCGGCAATCGGAAACTCCATCAGGAAGTTGGTTGGAAAGATCAGGTCGGCGTCTGCCGAACGCCGTTCTCGGTGGCGCAACTCACGGACACCGTCGCCGGAGCACTCGTCGCGTACGTACAAACAATACGGCGGAGAGCTGGCGCCCCCCGTCGCGCCTCCGCACCGCTACTACCTTGGGGAGGACCCCTTCGCGCCCAGCATCTACGGTCGTGAGCACAAGTATGAGGGCAGTCCTAGACGAGCCGTGCCCGTTGACGCCCGCGATCAACGTGACAGGTGAGACGTTGTCCTTATTTATCGAGCCAATACAATTTTAAAGCAGCATAATGACTTGAAACCTAACGATTAGATTAGTCAAAACTATCCTTAATTTAATTACAAAAATACCTACGTATAAAATAACTAAGACATAAATAGAATCTTGTCCTTCAACAAATCAACACCGCCTCCACGGTGTAATCAGGTATAAAATTTAATTAATATTTCTTGTTGTGATATTATCATACGCTTACGGCAAGTTCTAGTATAGTTTGTGTCTGTGGTTTGTAAAAATATAGTGTCGCAAATTGTAATGTGTTTATTAGTGGAATATTAAAAATCGACCTACCACTCTTTTGTCCTTAGAAGTTTAAAAGATTATAATTATTATTTTATCTTAGTATGATCATTATGAGTTTTTTTTATGCTGAATAATGGTTAGTGGTAATCTACTCCGTAACTATATTACTGAAACTGTTGTTACTTTTAGTTGTGAGTGCATTAAATGCAATTCAAATAAATAGTGATCACATTGCTGGAACTCCAATTTTGGATAATAAATACAAATACAATTTGTAAATTATAATTATAAACTTTATTGTACGCTTATGGTTAAATTATATGAAATAGTTACAACAACATAAAACAACAATATTTATTAGTATCAACAGTTATGTAAGCTATTACCGCTACCTATAGAATCATTCATATGTAACAAAACTATTATCTTATACAGAAGCTGAATCCTCGTAATAATAATAATTTTTAAATTAACATTATAAATTACAGTTTATTTGTCACTATGCAAGTGAACAGCTCTGTGTACACACATGACATAAGATAGCAACTGCTAAATAAAGTTTGTCAGAATGCTATGTTATTTTCTTAATTAGAAAATATTAATTAATTACCATGTTAATTTAATATACACTTTGTATAAAAGAATACAATGTTCCTATATAAAATACATAAAAATACTTAAATGCTGAATGATTAATTATTAAGAATACATTTTTCTCATAGGTTTTATGAGCATTTGGACGACTAAAATACGTAAGTCTGGTGAATTGTTTGTGTTAATAAAGTCATATCATTTCTTCACCGCGTTAACTTACCTACAACTGTTATAATTAATAGTTAACGTTAAATCTATAAATGCACCAAAACCGAAGTTACAAACGTATACTAACCACACAGAGGCCACACATTCTGGTCACATGCGTTCAAGAAATAACCCTTATTTTAGTAATACTTCTTAATTTCATTATTCAAAATAATATATAAATAAGTTAAAAAACTAATTTTTTGAATATTTACGTTAGTTCACATTTCACATTGTCATTATGTGTTGTGTTAAAATATGGTAAAGGATATTATAATTTAATAAATTTCGTCGGAACTGTGAAATACCCATGAAATATTCAAATGTTATTTTATTAATTACGTGTTATATGTATAAAATTTTGTTACATGAATGAACATTTTGTGCAATAAATCTTGTCGGTTTCATTTTTTAATTAGGCTTTGTACAAAAAAACCGCGTGGATTTTGTATTTACCACATAAAATAACTTTATTTCATTTTAAATCAAACCAATTATTGTATTTTTTCTAAAAATAATTTCCAGCACTTTTTTTTTTTTCTTATTATTGCTTGATTAAAAGCCCACGTGATGGTAGGAGGCGATGTATTTTGAGATCGTAAAGTCTTAACGTAAAGTATAAACTTACTAAAAACTTAATCACTTTTGACTTGAAGACTTACATTTCAAGATATGTTTAAACATTCGCGAGAAATGCGGCTAGTGAGCGTTAGATTTATGATCGCAATAGAAATAAATGTTTCTTTCTTTTTTTCAATCCTTCGTGGCGATAACTATACTTTTACACGGATAACCAACAGAGTATATTTATGTAAAATGTCTAAATATACGTTTCAATATAAATTTGTTGTCTTTCATAATGTTGATAAATATGTGTGAAGTCTTACGTAGAACCGATTAGAGTTGTTGATTGCTAGAGACCCTATAGCTTGAGGGGACCTGGATTGGATTTTCGAAGCGTAGTGTACATATGTGACAGATAAATCTCTATCCTCGTCGGGTTTTGTCATCTCTTGTGATGTAGCAGTGTGTATTTCTCAACAATAGTACATAAAATCAAAAGAACAGCGTTCATGATAATATTGTTAAATTTCCTTTTTTTGGTTTACATGAAAAATTAAAAAAAAAATGTTTTTTTTTGGTTTGAAGTTATAATAAGGGTCTTGCTCGAATTTTTTATGCTTTAATAGCTAGCTATTCTGAACCTTTTTTTAAATAACGTTACGCATAATGCGTGCGTGCAATTTTCTTACAAAAATTCCTTTTCTTATGGTAAAACCTTCTATTACTGCGCGCACCTTTGGTGTAATAGCGAAACGAAATGTAGTGTGTAAGCTTTCAAAACGATTTCAAAATCTGTTGTATTTTGAAACGAACGTTGGCCAAGTTCCATACTAATTATATTGTTTTCATCTGTATTCTGGAATCGTATAAGGAAGCAGAGTAGTTAAAGCCTTAAATGGAAAGTGAAATGAAAATTTGCATAAAATATATTATGGTCCAATCTTTCTCTTTTAATACTTGTTTATCTATAATCGAAATTTATTTGTTACGTAATATAACAGTAGAGCATAGTATAGAGCAGTGACAATTTAATTACGCACCCGTAATATTCTATATACTGCGTATTAACAGGAATAAATTAAACAATAGTTTTCCTCATTAGTTACAGTGTGTTTTTGTGTGTATTTGATTAATACAGGAGACTTGAGTGTTTAATACTCAAATATTGCAGGTTACATATTTCGTTAATATCATCTTTCTCATATATATAATAAAAAAAAAAATACGGAACACTAAGTGCCTATAGATATATTTGGTTGCAGAAACAGTAATTATGTATAAAAAATGTTTTATTTACAATTAGGTAACGAGCACTCACAAAAATATCCAGGTTTAAAGAAACCTCAGTTAAATTTCTCGTTGAAAGAACGTAAAACAATAGCCTTTTAAATCAATCAAAACTCGTCAACTCGGTCCAGTCAAGTCGACGGGTTCCGGGCGTATCTTACCATTTTTAAACGGTTGTCGTCCGTGGTCGTTTCCTAGTAAGGGTAAATAGGCAGTTTCAAGGCGTAAGAGCCCTTATTTAGCTCATAAACATTGACTCAGGCATGTTTGCACTGTGAAACAGTACTTTAGTGGGAACTATTGGTGACGGCAATGACGATCGAATTGTGACTCATTGCGAGAATATGTCTCAATAAACAACAGGTGTAGGTTTAGGTGTCGCATACTGATGATAATTTGTAGTTGATCATTGCAGATTGTTGTTGCGATATATCTATCCTTCTTATCATAATTTCCTGGTAGTTTTTATCTTCAACCCGCAGGATAATATAAAGTCGGAGACTGTTTTCTGAACGCGATAACCTCGGACTATTGCATGTTTTTCATACGTTTTACTATTAGTGTTTCAGAAGAAACTTTATTGTATGTGATAAAAATTTATAAAAAACAAGTTACGATTGTTTCGAGTAGGAACTACACACAAATAACATGGTTCCCGAATTGAAGCGCGAGCAGGTTAATAATTATCAATTGGTTGGTGCAATTTTTAAGTGATCGTGTTATCGCCGAATGACTTTACCAATTGAGGACATATTTGTTTGGTCGATGGGTAGTCTCACAGATACGCTAAAACACAACAGGAGGTATTGCATTTAAGTTATTGCTATATTTTATATTAATAAAACCAAACTATTTAAATTTACATAACATATTCTTAAGATCAACAAATTATAATAACCACAAACAAAAGAATCTATGCTTTCTTCCTAATGTTTTTTATTTTATTTTAAAAATCCAGATGATTTGATTAAAGGTTAAAATGTAACGACTGACTTTGTTGTTTGTTAATTTTTGTTGCGCACAAGTAATTTGTCTATTTTACGTTGTGTTTGATAGATTCCATTGTAGTTGACGACGAGACATGCGATGTGGCGTTCAGAACACATAAACAAAGCACGGTCGTTAGGCGCGTGGGCAGAGATTCCCCATTGAAACCAATTACGTACCAAATACACAAGATTGCAAGTTTTTATGATACATGCGGAGATAACAATGTATACACGTGGGCTTAACCCGCCCGGCGATCATGATATAATAACAACTTAATGGACCGTTTTTATTATCTTTCAGGGGCCAGTTCTCGAGCACGCTCGGGCGGTTCAGCCACTCGACTAGTCGGTTAAATCCGAACAGCGAAGCAGAACAGGATTACACCCGAAGCGCTCAAACGCTACCCCGCAAATTGCACGAGCGTAAAGAGAAGACCGCCGAGAAACCGAGCTCCAACAAGTACTGGCATCGCCTTACTCCGAATAAGCGGTCAAGTAGTGCCATTAATATATCTCACGCACCACCGCCAGAAGCAAAAGTCAACGGATACCCGGCAGGTCCCGCCAAGCCGGCGCGGACCTACAAGGGACTTAATAGGAGCAAAAGTTTTGCTATGGGCGCACCCGAACAAGAAACACATCCACGTTACATTTCAGGAATGAACCGCAACTACTCCACGATGTATAAATCAAACCCGCATCTGAGCCGCCTTGACGAGAATCCAGAGCAACTGAAAAGCCCCGGCATCGTATCTATAATCAATCGCAGTCAACGCGACCTCGCTGATGCCGTTTCTCGTGAAACGGAACGCCGACGTGACGGGCTGTTCGGAGCTCGATATGGTAAATCACCACAGATAAGCAACGGCCATACAAATGGCTACAGTAAATCGTACGATGAAACCGATAAGAAAAAGATATTCCTAAAAGGTCTCCGCGAACGTGCTCCCGAGTTGTATCAAACACTGCACGCAGACGATGAGTCGGACGGCAGCAGATTATCGTCCAGATACGGAACACCGTCCCCACACTACAAAGACCGGATATCTGAGGAGCGCAAGATACCATTGTATAAAACCGATTCGCTGAATAGGGAGACGAGCCCATTCGTATCACGTTTGGAGACAAGATTAAAATCGCCAGCGAATCGGCGGGGAAGCAACAGTAGCGACAATTATTCTGAAACGTATAGATATACGACGCGTTCCGGCGACCCGGAAAGGCCCAGCGTTACTGACACTGTCGAAACAGTAAGCAAAAAAATTGTTCCGTCAAGAGATGGACGTTCGAAAGAGATTATTGAGTCGAGGGAAGTGAATTCGGTGACTAAGAGCCGTGGATATAAGGAACCTCACTCGGTGAAATATTACGAAAATGGAGTGCGTTCGCCTGTTTTAGAATACGAATCTAAAACCGGCGTTGCACCTATTTACACTGAAAGAAGGAGAAGTAATTACAGAGTAATGGAAAAAATTAAAGATTATTAAACACTTCTATAGCTACCGTATTTTGGAACGTCACTTAAGAAATTTAATTTTCTTTGGAGCTCTCTCTCTCTCTATTCTATGTTCAATAAAAAGGGACGGAGATATTTTATTAACCTGATTCTAGTAGAGGTTTCCAAGTGCGGTGGTAGTGCAGACGTGAAATATTGTTTTGCCATATTTTTGATTACAATATTAACTGACCAGAGTCAAGAGTAGACTGAACTTTTGAAAGCGTTAAGTATAAGTATTTCACAATAACTGCATACATTAACGACGTATTGTTAATTTAATGTTAGTTGCTTTATCATGTAAAAAGTCATAAGTATAGCTTTACTAATTTAACTTTAATAACCCAAAAGAGTGATTTAATACCGTCCAGTTAAATTAATGACATTTTTATATATAAGTGAGGCACCAGAAGGCACTGCACTACAGTTGTATCTTGTAGTGTATAATACAAAAGTATTTTTATAATCAAGTCAATTATGCTTGAAGCGTTACGTTGTCGACTTTGTTGCTCGGGTACGAAAATCAGGTATCGGATGTAAATACTTTTTAATAAAATTAGGTAATGATTCTGTATACCTATTACAACTATTCTGAAAGTAACTAATTACTCAAAGACAAAATTCAATTTTTATTGCATTATTGGAAAAATAAGATTATATAATAATCTAGTAACAATAGTTATTATTGGAGTAACTATATTTAAATGTTTGTTGTCGAAGATTAATTTTTTATTTTTGTGAAATTTTGGTAACTAAATAAAATGTCGTGTAATAAAATAATAATACGAAGTTAAATAAAATAAAATGTATTCATAAAATAAACGTGTTAATATACACTAAAATTGAGCTGTTTTATTCTTTACTTAGTTCGCTTCTTTTACTCATAAATGTGAAGTCTTATGTGTACCTAATGAATACATTTATATAAAGTCAACTCAATATCAGAACATTTAAAATAAAGTAACTATTCTGTTACAGCTATGTTTCTTATAAACCAGTTTCAATGATACATATTATAACCTATGCATTCATTGTTTGTTTGAACATTATCATTTATTTGAACAACTGCAAAAATATATCAAATACAATTGTATTGTGTCACTGAATTCGTGATATACGAAACGGATCTCTGATGTTGATTTTGATGAATCAAAATGATTACAAAATTCACTTATATGTGCTCTTATAATTAATCGTATATTGGGCTAGATTAAATCGATAATTTATATTTTTTTTAGTATTTTTGTAAGAAACCTTATTTATTTTTCTTTATAAAATATTGACATATTCAGTAATATTTAACCACATGAAATTAAAAATGTGATTATTATGATAAAAATCTGATTATATTACCAGTATCTCTATACACAATCATAATAATTACTAGATACCAAAAAGACAGTTATAATTAAAGGTAAAAAATTATTTTCCAACAATTTTTAAAATAACTAGATACTATTTCACTTCAAAATTGATGTGGTTAAAGCGCCATCTAGATTATACCAACAACATTTTTTAAGTTACTTAAGTTTGTTACTTGATAATATAAGTCATGCCTGATAGATGGCACTAGTAGCAGACAATTTTTTTTATTTTTCTGCAAGAGATGGCGTTCTTTAGAAAGTGAAGTATTATTATCACTTCAATATATTACTATAATTATTTACTAATTGCCGAAGAAACATCGATTTAAAATAAATAAAAGCATATTTTCAACCATACTACAGACTGAAACTCTTGTCGAAGTGAGTAAAAATTCGAGAATTCTACCACGAATTTTCCAAATAGCATACACAATAACTCTAAAAATTTATCTTTCTTTATAATAATAGTATAGATTAGTAACTCGTTCTTATTTTGTTTACAAATGTTTACTAATATGAAGAATAAGAATAAGAATGAGTGCAACCTGTGCCTATGTACGGCGTATCAGATCCTGCATAGAAATAAAGTGTAGTAGTTAACATTGTTGACCGCCATCATTCTGTTGAAAATAGTTCATATAGATAAGTAATATGTGTAAATAAATCATTTAAGATAAAATAAAGACCTTTAAACTTTTAGTTGGGTGATATTAAAATTTTCAAATTATATAACCTGTGACCTGCTCTCGTTTTGCTCAATAAATGTAAACCATACTTTTATAAATAGCACGCGCAACTGAACAATTGCTGCGCAATTGTTAATAATTTCTATCAGGCATATAATAAACTAATATTTGTCCCAATAAATTTTTTATTCCGATTATACTTTAACCCGATTAATATTTTTGTTTGTAATTTACAAACAAAAGTTTTAATTTATTACAATACCTGCAAACAGAAGTCTAAAACAAAGTATTACTAAATGTAGACCACCGGATTGACTACAGATAGAGAGATTAACCAAAATTAAGACTCGTGAAGTAAGTTACAAATAAACTAAGTATTAAATCTATTCAATGTTTAGTGGTCCACAGACTAGTGCTAAAGGATTAATACTAGTAATATCTACCTACTAGCTGATATAGTCTTTTCGGAGTTATATAATGAGTATGAGGTTTAAAAATGGAATTCTATTTATTTATTTATTTATTCGGGATAAAAACAGCTTATATATCTAATAGAGAGGTCACTAAATTAGTTACTCGATGAAGCCAATTACAGTTATCCACATTAATGTGTACATTATAAAGTTTTAAATGTAAGGAAAAAGCAACTTAGTTACAAAGGTTTACACGATATATTCAAACCATTATAGCAAAACAATCTTCAATGCTAGGTACCTTCTATATTAATACCAACTATATTATATGTATATAATTATAAAAATCAATTGCTGCAAATACAAATCATTAGTTAAGAATTGATTGATTAGCTGATGTTTGTTTTTGAGTTCGCATTTTCCAGGACAAGATTAATATAAAATATCTGTAATGAAAATTTATCAAAGAAATCAAAAATTTCGATTGGATTTTTATGAGTGTGTTTCTTATATAACTTATTGACAAACAAACGACGAGTAACCTGAGAGTAAGTGGTCACTATTACTCATAGACTTCAGAAACACCAAAGACATCACCAAAGTGTTGCCGACTTGAAAGGAAGCAGAGGCCCGCTTATTATCTATCTATTCTCCGACACCGCAAAAGGAACACATTAAAATATATCACAGTTGATTCTAGAAGGAGTGGTTGTAAGCCACGCAGGTAAGTAACCACCATGCGATGGTATCATTGGAATTGAACTAGTTCATAACGAAACCATTGATCTCTAACAGGAAAATGTGCCGTGGCTTCATTTGTTGTTCAGTTGGGTGTACAGAGGATGTTGGATTGGACTCAAAAATACACCCCAAAAAATGTTTGAACCTATACACTTCAACCTATATCACAACCTTTGAATCCATATCAAAATTATATAAGATTTGGAATAAATGTAGTGGATAAAGAAGAAATTGTTATTTTTTTTAAAGCAGTAATCGGCCCCTCTCCTGCTATGTTTGATTACATTATATCGTAAACAAACAACTTTGTAATAAACAAATGGCGAGTTTACAGATTTATTAATTAATTAACTTTGTTACGTATTAATACTCTGCACAATGGAGATCTCGGATACTTGGGAGCTACAAATGGGAAACATTAACCAAATAATACCTTTTGTTTAGCCCTTCATACCCTTATTCATCATTATTATTCCCGAAAGATTAATAATAACCGATACAGGGACATAAAATATACAATTTTGCTTTAGTTTTAGAAAGATACCTTACTTAAGTTGAAAATATATAGCTCAATGTCAATTTTAATGTTTTGTATTTCGTTAATTGAAACGAATAGAAAATCGGAAAAATGTTTTTTCTACATACAGTGAGTGAGTCACGCGAGCTTCACGCCTTTTTAATATAAATGTATACGTCGTGCATTTTTAAAAGTCTGCATACTATGAAATGTGAAACGGATAAATTGTCCTCCAGGCAAAACGGGACTTAGACTTATATAGAGATAGATAAAGACTAGAAAGAGAAAATCGGTGATTTGCCGCTGGTGGATTGGCATAGCACCATGTTTTATGAAAAGGAAGCAGTGTGAGCAAGCCCAAAAAAGAAACGAGCAAAGTCGTCAGGTGTTACCGCGTATAAATCTATTCTATGAGTTGGCAATAAACAACAAGCTTGTTATTTATATAAATTAATGGCAACTCTAATAATCTATTTCAGTATGTGTGAAGAATTGGTTTTTGTAGCGTGTAATATAAGCGTAAGAAATGATAAGTCTGGTAAGACTGAGGTGGAAAAACGTTTGGAAAATTTTGCTCGTCTCATTAACTGCGATTTATTTTCATTCAGTTACATTTAGAGGCACCATACTTTCGAAACTATAATATTTGTTAGGCTTCTTTTTTTTCTTAATAATATGTTAAATACTTAAAATACGGACAACACAACAGTTTCACAGTGCTATGGCTTCGACCATTTAGTGTCCACTTCAAAACTCGAATCTCTGTGAGAGAGTAAGAAGGTCTAGAACGCACTCTACTTTGCTGTTGTAGTGTAGTTTGGTTGATGGATTAGAGGACAATCTAACGGATGCAAGTTTTTACGCCGCCAAAATGTCTTGATAAGGTGTATCGATCACTATTCTGTTAACCGGGACTTAAAGTGTCTGCCGCGATATGAACACATTAAAAAGTTTTCGCCACTAGCGAATTCCCATCCCTTAAAATTGCGAATAACATAATGAACCAATCTATTCAACTATTGTGTCTATGTGTAAAAGTCTATTAACATGTGAAAAATAAAACACAGTTAATTAATCACCGCAATCGAAACCGAGTGTATAATAATAATTTGGGTAATTTTATTTTACAACAAATACTTAATGTCAAACAATACAGATTAAGCCGCCATAACCTAAAATTATAGCCCATTCCAACGGCGACGATTATATCCATAAATATTGTGACGTAGTTCATATTAACTGTTGCGATTTAATAGTATTTCCATTTTGACTGATTTCTGTGTATTAAAGCAGTCCAGTTTAGAAGTGTATTCATTAGCACCACTCTCCTTTATATTCTAATCTGTAAAATGCATAACTAAGAAAAATTGTCTCCGGTCCAATTGGAAAGAAGTTATACATACTTATACCAGTATGTAAGAATTCCTTTAGATATAGCTTAGATTAAATTAAATACCTCTATCTAATGTCTGTTATATTTACTGAAATATTCCAATTAAAATAGTAGTTATTCATCCAATCCATACATCTAGAGCCTGAAGCCATATTAATAATTATTGTCCGATGTCTAACGTCCTAACCGCCATGTCCAACGTCCAAGGACTACGAGTGTATTGTTTTCGTATATATTCTATTAGAGACAGATAGATGTTTCTATGTATGTATACACATACAAACACTCTACGCAACAAACGGAAACAAAGAAGCCCAGTCTAATTTAACGCGTAATGTATAAACGAAAGCGAATTCAGCAAATCGTACAAAAAATATTTATGACGTAGTCAGAAAATTAATAAATTATATTTAACTACCAATTAATGCATGAGGCTTTATCGTTAATATTTTTATTGAAAACTTAAAAATACACACACTAGATATTTTTTACAACATTTTATAACCTTTATATAGGGATTCGGTGTACTTGGAGAAAGTTTGTATAAATGAAAACTTTTATTTAGTTTTTTGGCTACAAATAAAGAAATATGTTTTTATTTTTTTCGGAAAATCAACTCCTAATAACGTAAAATAAAAGGACGTTTTTATTTATCCGCCAGTTTTAAAGCAAACGCAATGAAAACTAGTTAAGCGTTTTGGTTGGTAATGAAGAAATACATGGTATAAAGGGTAATCAATATAAGGGAATAATATTTATTTAAAAATTCACCATTTTTGAAGCGAACTACGAATATGAGTGTTTGATTTTTTGGTCACAAAAAATGATTGTATTAAGTGCATTGTAATAAATAGCAATGAAATAAGAGAAAGTAAACATTGAAACAATTACAATAGGAAATGAGATACAGATAATAATCATCTCGTTTTGAAACGACACGTAAGTAATTGAGGATGATTTGTTAATAAATTTATAATTTTTTTTTTGTTTTTCCACAGTGCAGAGTGCCTGCACGCGCAAAGTCGATGGCTTGTTCGTGGTTATTATCGTTGAAACATGACATAAATGTATTTATCTCTAGTTCTAATTATTTAAATAAATAATTGAATGTTTTATACGTTATCATTTCATGATTACTGCTATACTGTAACAAAATTGGCACCCAGTTAAAATAATATCAATGTAAAGTAATCATTCTCATAATATACATATGTAGTCCAGGAGTGTGATTTTCAGTTGGTGTTGTGAAGGTATTTTGGATTAAAATGGTAAGTTAAGTTAGTTCAGTTACTTAAGTTATAATCAAACTAAGCTATTATCACCAACAAAAATCATCTCGTGGGACACATCAAACGTTATGAGTCTGAATATTGAGAACATAGTTAACTATGGTAGGAATAAATTATTACTCCTAAGATTTATCACATAAATGGCATATTATTGAAAGAGATATTCAAGATTTAAGCGTAATTTTATTCAGTCAGCAAGCGACGCTTTAATATTCACATAGGTAGTATAGTGACACAAGGTTTTATTTAAGACCTTAGGTTGTGTATTAGGAAATTGTAGACAGTTCAGAAAGCCCTTCGTGAAACTTGTAAAAATAAACTGCCCTTGTTCGAAGCGGTTCGGGGTTAGGTAGCACCACAACATATATATTAAACGTTTAGAAAGCGTACAGAAACGGTATTATTCTTACTACTTACGTACTATGGCTCCTAGGTGGGGCAGAGGGCGTCCGCCATCGCGTTCTGTATTGGGTAACGCGCTTCGCCTCGGACCATGTCAGCCCGATCGTCTTCAGTGCCGTTCAGATGCCACTAAACGCCTTCAGGTGTGCTTGGGACGGCCACGCTTCCTCTGCCTTTGTGGAGTCCATTCCTAAGCTTGCCTAAGAATGTAGTTGGGAACTCGTCTGAGGGTCCATCCATGTCTACTTACGGCGCCTGATCTGTTGACCGATCGGCGTTTCATGACAGAGATCCCACAGGTCTTCATTGGAGATCTTTTCGGGCCAGAAAATTCTAAGAATTTGTCGTAGGCATCGGTTTATGAAGACTTGGATCCGCGGCGTGATGTCTTTTGTCACCCTTCACGTTTCGCACTCATATAGCAGGACGGTTTTAACCTTTGAGCGAAATATTTTCAATTTCACTCTCCGCGTCAGCTTCCTAGATTGCCATATAGGACGCAGCTGCGTAAAGGACGCCCGTGTTTTGGCTATCCTAGGAGCGATATCTTCTTCAGTCCCTCCAGTTTCCGACACGAATCTGCCAAAGTATGTAAACTGCTGTACACGCTCTATACGTTCCGAGCCTAGCGACAGTGGTAACGAGTTTCTTCCTTCAGTGCGCATTTCCTGGGTCTACTGTGTGTTGATTTTTAGGCCATCGAGGGACGTCTCGCGATCTAGGTCGTCTAGTTTGGCTTGCATGTCGACATGATTGTGGCTGAGTAAGCACAGGTCATCAGCGTAGTCTAGCCCACTCCATACCGCGCTGCATGCCGTCGTCTGTTCTGTGCATTATGCCATCTAGTACGATGAGGAATGCAAAGTTGAAAGGAGACAGCCCTGCCTTACTCCCGCGTGCATAGTGATGTCTTCGGAGATCAAGCCATCGTTCTCTACCTTGCAAGAGTATTTTCTGTAGATGGCCTTCAAGATGTCCCTGATCTTGGATGCAATTCCAATCTCGTGAAGCTGGGACCAGATTCTGGACCATCAGACTGTGTGGAAAACTTTTTCGAAATCGACGAGGGTAAGCTATACCTATCGTTGCCATTATGATGCTTCCTCCACGATGATTCAGAGGTTATTAATCTGGTCCGTGCGCAACCGATTTGGTCTAAAGCCTGCCTGTTCCTCCCATAGCAGTGGTTCAACAGTCCTTAATAATTTGTCCAGCAGCACCTTGCAGAGGATCTTTGATGGTACTGAGAGCAAAGTAATTCCTCTCCAGTAACTGCACTGACTAAGGTCAACTTTTTTCGGCACAGTAACTAAGACACCCTTGTTTCAGTCATCTGGGAGATCTTCTTCGACCCAGATTTTCTTTAGCAGAGGTGTTAGTGTCTCGACCGCGATAGGAATTTCAGCTTTTAGCTATTCCGAGGTTATAAGCTTTGCCTTCCTATAGGGAGAGTATAGCACTTTCAACTTCCTCTCTGGTCGGTGGGGATGTCTCGATGTTCAGGGTGGTAAGTTGGGGTCTGGTCTCTGTGAGAGTCGCGATAAATGAGTCATGATCCTCATTAAATTCCGGGTATTTATCTGCTGTGTCAGTGGCGGGACACGAGTGTGAGCAGAGCCCCAACCAGTCCGAGTCATCCACGTACTCGTCGTCCACCCTGGGACCAACTAAAGCCGTGCCGCCGCGCGACCGCTTCCTAGAGACGTAGAACCAAATAATGCAGGGCATCGGGCGAGTCTTCTGCGCCCTAAAACAGAACCCAAGTCACTAGGGAGGATACCCGAATCAAACCGAGTCAGTCTGCGAACATCAAGATGGTAGGCCCGCCAGCGGACTAGGACACAGCGGGCTAATCAACTACTTGTCCGAAAACAAACGATACACGAAACCAAAATAGTACAAACCGGTATTATTACAGCACTTATTACATACCTGCAATTTGGCAAAGATGCTATGAAGTTATGAAGAACGATTTATCAACAACGGTACTATGTATGATTTCAATCTTTGGACACAGGAAGCTGCTTAACTTCTCTCGTAAATAAATTTAAACACTCCTGGGAGACTGTCATGATCATTGAATTTCATTGATATACCTGCTCGATCATACTTAGGTCATTTTCTCCTCTAAATAGATGAATGAGGTATTACAACAGTGTCCAAAACACGTATGCGAATTAAGCTGGCGAACACAGTTCCAGGATGATATTATATTCGAATTATTTAATTTTATTAAATTTAAAATTTATATGTTATTTCCAATGAATGAATGAATGATTTATTTCAATAAAAAAATCGACAGATTTTTGAAATACTCATACAGTCTAAATTGATTAAATCTGTTTGATTTGTCTTCCATTACTAATTTATCACACGTATGCGATATTTATCAATGTCACGTTTGTAACAAGTCGTTAAGCATCATCGGGGCCTTTGGATGGCGCAGACGCTTTAACAGTTTGTGTTGGCTCCGGAAAATGGGATTATAACAAGCTGGATAATTATAAATAGTAAGTACGCTCGGTCGTGAAGACATTATTTTACAGCGAAAGTATTGTACAGTAATCCGTCAGTGTTTTACACAGTTTAAGAGAATTATGTAATAACCAGACGAACAATAGTTACTGACATTAGTTGCGGCTAAAGTGACAATAAACTGGCTAGTTCGTTCAACGACATAACCGTTGGAGAAAGATTCCCGAACAGCTACTATGCCTTAAAAATTAGTGAAGCTTTCGAATCTGTGAAACGAGGACAGTGGGTATCCGCTTAAAACAAAAAATTGGTCACTGTAGTATTATTAGTTATTGGCGAAATTTCATTCAATACTTAAATTACATATAAACGTCCTTATTTCACTCATAAAATCGTCCTTTACACATATAAATTTATTTAATGAGAATCTTCTCTATATAATATAATATTGACTTAATAGTGAGAACCCTACCGTACAGGATGGCATGGCGTGAGTCAAGTGACTATTGCGACTCCCTCCTAGCCAGGCCGATAACATCATCGTCATGATATATTATTATTTACGGGAAGTTTATGACTAGCAGTAGATCTCCAATGACTAATTAATATCTGGATGATTTATATATATTTATGTATAATTGAGTTGCTATTGAATTAACACTATAATATCATAAGGCATATACAAAACTTGTTTTTTTTTTTATATTTTACATGATGCAATGTAAAATTTGAAACTATTTAACAAATGATCATTCATAAAATCATATAAATATTTGTTACCGAATAAAATTGAATATAGTTACATAGTGTTTTATTTCAGTATAGTTATTGGGTGTTGGTGTTAGCGACAATATTTTTAAGGTCAGCGGACACAGCAAACGTTTTAGTAATCATACCATTTACATCTAAGTCTCACTACATACTGCTTCGACCTATCGGCCTTGAGTTAGCTCGACGAGGTCACAATGTCACCGGTATAACTGCTAATAAGGAATCCGAGGCACCGCCGAACTATCATGTAGTAATGATGGATAATAGAGAAATTTGGGACGTTATTGGTAAAGTTTAAATAATTACTCAAGGTATTTTAATAATATATCATGCAGACATAAGTGTAAACTACAATAATTTATATATATTATCTATACTAATATTATAAAGAGAGAGTGCGACATTTGTGAGTTTTTGTTTACGCGGAAAGTAATCTCTAAAAGCACAGCACCTATTTGAAAAAATATTTTACTTCAAAGCCACATTATTCCGGATGGACATAGGTTTACATGAAATGTATTTAAGAAAAATATAATTGTTAAACACGAAAGAAATCGGTACGGGACGCGGTTTACAATGGCTGTCGAATGGCAACTACATACACCTTGGTAAAAAAAATACGCTTCCCGACTATCTGTTTCAGTTCACTTTTATTAATATTGGATGTTATTATTATTAAATATTAGTTGGTTACTTAAACACTTCTTTTTCTGAACTCCAGTCGTAAACAGATTGAGAAGAAATAACGATTATAAGAGTTCGTATTCGTTAAAAAATCTATAGATATTTGTTCATTGTATATATCATGTCGTTTTTTGACATAAGTTGCATGACAACAATCCCACATGATGGTGAGTGGTCATGAAGTCTATATATTAAATTTGTTTGTTATGTATACAGTCTAATATTTTCTTGTAATATTTCTAGGTGAGGAACGACCAAATATATGTATTTACGATGGTAGATAAATCTGCTGAAGAATTTCACAAAAAAATTCTTTGGAACGGCGGCTACGGTTTTACCAAACTTGCCTTAAATTCTACTGAAGTCAGAGATTTAGTGAAAAACGACAACAATTTTGATCTTGTTATTAGTGAACATTTTTTCTACTAATCATTTTACTTTCTAGCATATAAGTATAAGGCTCCTTTGGTTCTGCTCACCACAGCTGGCAATTGTATGAATCATAATTTTTTGACGGGCTCTCCTCTTCAATTATGTACCGTTGTACACGAATACCTGGATGTAAGAGATCTAAAAATTTTGTGGAATAAAATGCGAAATGTATATTTCACAATGTATGCGTACTTTTGGTGGAAATATTGGTATTTACAGAAACAGGAAGAATTGGTAAAGATACATTTTGCAGAGCATTTACTACGCCTAGTCTTTACGACATACAAGAGAAACGCGTCATTGCTTATGATAAACAGTCATTTTAGTTTTGATCCACCGATTGCTTTATTACCCAATATTATAGAAATTGGCGGTATACATCTTTCTCAAAGTAACATGAGCTTACCAAATGTACGTACCAAGAAGTTTGACAACAACGCAAACTAATTTCAACAAAAAATAAAAAGAAGTTGATTTAAAATACATTACCTTTTTAACATTGAACGTTAATTATGTAATTTATTCTAATACAATTAATAATTAAAAGTTACGTCAAACATTCAAAATACAAACACTCTTTACTGTAAAAGTTAAAATAAACATTAATAAAATACGTGTGGTGATTTATAGGATCTGCAAAAATTTCTAGATGATTCAAAGAATGGAGTTATTTATAAGAATTTTGGCTCTAATGTTCGAAGTTCGGAATTATCTATTGAAAAAAAAAATGGCATTTGTCAACGTATTCAAGAAACTGAGGCAATCTGTTTTGTGGAAATGGGAAGAAGATCAGTTTGAAAATAAACCAGTAAATATAATCACGCGCAAGTGGTTACCTCAGAAGGAAATTTTAGGTTTTATAAGTATATTATTATATTAGTTAAGTACTTTTATTTAAAAATTAAATACCTCTTTGGATAATTTTAAAGTCATGTATTTCACAAAATTGTTTGTTAGAAACAATTGATACCTGTGTGTAACGACCAGTTTAATAGATAGTATCATTTCTGTACATTAAATAGAAATAGCAACTAAAAGCATTCAACAGTCAAAAACGAATATTTTACGTTTCAGCGCACCCCAACATCAAAGTTTTTATAGCCCATGTTGGATTGATCGGTATACAAGAAGCTATATTCAACGGAGTCCCTATTGTGGGTGTGCCAATTTATGGTGATCAATACAACAATATACTACAAGTTCAACAAGCCGGATTTGGAAGGATGTTACAATATCACGATATAAATGAGAATGAATTGGAAAATATTCTCTTTGACGTCCTTTACAATGTTTCCTATAGAAACAAAGCTAATGAGGTTTCACGAAGGTTCAAGGATAGACCGATGACTCCTCTAGATACGGCTATGTTTTGGCTTGAATACGTAATAAGGCATAAAGGAGCAGACTTTATGAAAAATTCTGCCAGGGAATGGAGTTGGTTTGAATATATGATGCTTGATATTATTGTTGCTGTATTACTTGTTATTATTGCATTAATTATTCTCGCCATTATGATTCTTAAATTATTACAGAAGATGTTAAGATACCAAGTTAAAATCCACACAGAATAATTATTTATAAAATAAATAATTGTTCTGTGTGGATTTTAGCAATAAATAGCAGATAATAGCATTATATTAATCATTTTGGTACTCAGAAAATATAAGCAATAAGAATTAATATTTGTTTTTTTTTATTATAATTTACATACAAGCATTACAACAACATTAATATCGGATAGGGTGTAAACATAAACTCCTTAGAGTTTTACCGTACACCCTGTGCCGTCGACTATGCTTTATTACATTATATAAATCAATTTTTATACACTTATACTAACGAAAAGTATACATTTCATAAACAACATAACTTACGTACAAAAAGAGGGTAAATCAAAAATTTTACGAAAGTGAGGGTACGTTAAAGCAAAATAAAATAAATCGGTGTTCGTTTTGCCGCTTATTATTTTATATATACATCATGATTTATTTGTATGTAATTTTATTTTTTTTATTTTTATGTTTTATTATTATGTATTATGTGTATTTGTGTATTGTTAATTGTAGATAATATTGTTTTAGTTTGTATTTTATGTTTTTGTGTGTTATTTTTTGTCTAATACACTTAGGTATTTGGTTGATTAGATAAGGTATCATATACATAATTCAAATGTCTTTTGCCGTAGAGGTTATTATATGGAGGTAGTTGGAGTTTCTGGTCGTCAAATCTACGTGCTGAATACGGTTTATGGAATTTTGGTAAATTATCAGTGAAATAATGTTGAGTTAATAAGGTTAATTAAATTTTTTCGTGAATAGGTATGATATCACAAAATGCGAAGAGCTTGCGGTAATCTTGTTTACAGGCTATTTTTGTTTTTTTTTAAGAACTATTACTTTCAATATGCGTAGTTGTAGTGAAAATATTTTGTCTAGGTGTGTTCTAAACGTTCTTCCATAACTTGATAATCCATAGGATATGATAGATTCGGCTAGCGATTTATGGAGCAAGTGTTTTATAGGGTATTTTGTGTGTTATGAGGGAAAATTTGGCTAGGATAGCTTTTAATTTGTTACATAAGCGGTTTATGTGCTCCTTCCAATTCAGCCGATCGTCGATTACAAGTCCAAGGTATGTGTGTTTATTACGTCTATTACGTCACATTTACAGGGTTTAGGATTATTATTGTGGTTTTGATGAAGGCATTGATGGTTGTGTGTTATTAATTTTAGTTTTAAATTGCTTCTATTTTGACAAGTGCTAATATACAATAATTTAGTTTTATTAGCATTAAGTACCAGTCCGACATCGTGAGACGATTTCGCCAGTATGTCAAAGTCGCTTTGGAGTCGCGAAAGGGCTTCTTCTATATTACGTCCTGAAGCAACTAAGCAGGTATCATCTGCAAATTGATAAATCTCACACCGTTTTATTGCATTGGATAGGTTATTAACATACGTGAGATAGTACAAAGGACCTAACACGGAACCTTGAGCAGTGCCTTCGGTTACCGAAACTGAAAAACTTTCAGCAATACTGACCCTTACCCGGTAGGATCTATCTTGTAGATAATTTGCACACCATGTCAGTAGCTTACCTCTAACTCCACTATCATTCAGGCTTTGTAGTAATTTTTCATGTCGAAGCATGTCAAATGCCCTACTATAATCTATAAAAACCACCAAGATATGCTCTTTCTTGTCTAAGTGTTTGTAAATACTGTCAGTAAACGCAGACAGAAGTTGCGAGGTGTTTCTACCTGGTTGGAATCCGTATTGATTACTCTTTAGTATGCCATTATTATTATTAAACTGTTGTATTTGGGTGCTTATACATATTTCCACTATTTTATCGATGGTAGACAAAATCGTTATAGGTCTGTAGTTATCATAATCCGTCCGGCTGCCTTTTTTATGGATACGTCTAACAATGCCTTTTTTCAGCAAGGGTGGGTATATACCCGTGGCTATGTTTGTGTTTATAAGATTAGCGATAGTTATTTTGAGTTTATCACATAACCTTTTTACGTCGATGGCTCTTATTCCATCTACTTCTGGAGCTTTCTTAACACTCAGTATATGAATACTTTGTTTTATTGATTTTGGTTCTGCACGCCTAAATCTCATAGTCACATTTGCTGGATCCGCATACGTGGTTTTATCAAGTAATGTCTTAAAGCATTTCGGAATTATTTGTTTAACACTATTATTAAAAGAGTTAGCAAAATTGTTTGCAATATCTTTGGAAGATTTTTGATTGCTGTTAAAAGAACGTTTTGTTGGCTTCATCTATAGAATACTTTATTCTGACAGTTAGTCTGTTTAAAATGTACCATAGATCTTTTATATTGCCTTATTTACATTTATTACAAATAATTTCTGATTTTATTTTTATTTTTTTGAATTATTGAATTTGCATAGTTTCGTGCTTTATTGTAGTTATGTTTTATTATCATGTTACTAGTATTTTTTATTCATTTTAGAAATAAATTGTCTCTATAATCACAAGCTTCTATTATTTTCTTATTTATCCAGTCGTTATTATTTCGTGGATTGTTAGGTGGTGGTTAGGTTTAGTTGTTTAGGTGTAGGTGTTTAATAGTGGAAACCGTTACGTTATTTTATCTATGCTAATAATAAAATTCTAACTGATCGATTTCTGTACATGAACGATATATGAGAAAAAATATTATTAGGGGCCTTTATTAACGCAACAGAACCCAAAACAATGGTTGTTAGAAATTTTTGTCTGTTTGTCTGTGCGTTTGTTCCCGCTTATCTCAGAATCGGCTTAACCGATTTTATTCTGGTTTTCACTAATGTATTGGAGTAAGCATCATTTAAAATTGAAAGTTTGTTTTATTGCCATAAAACCGTCCATAAATAAAAAAGTTATGAATTAATATATGTATTTTTAATTCACAGAACGAAAAAACACCAGAAAAATGCAGATGCTTTAAGCGTGAGGTGGTTTTTCCGAATGAAGCGAGGGCATTTGCTAGTTCAATAATAAATCTGTGTAACCAAATTTGTTATTTATGTAATGTAATATATAATTTATTTTTAATTTAAATGTAAGTTTTCAATTAGATCATGTAAGGAACTTCGCAATAGAATTACGTCTAAAGTTGTATTATATAAAAACTTAGACAGTTGCGTTATGTACATGTATGATACACTTGCACTTTAGATAGTGGCAAAATATTACAGCAATATTACGTCTTTAGTATTTTGTCACAGAGGTTACTCATTATTCCTAGCTTAATTGTCTGTTCCGGGAATATTCCGAGCGTCATAAAGGTTATGTCGGTTTGAGGATCCATATTTAAATATGGAATATTTATACTCTTATCTTTTGCGTAACGTCGCTGTTCAGTTTACAAAGAACAACAGGCCATGTAAATTTATTAAGATAAGACCTATTTTAAATAAATGTGTTTGTTGGTCGTGCTAAAACTATCTTACACTATTGTCATCCTGTTACAAAGTTTTTTCTAGCCTATGCGATCATTTTAAAAACATTATTAGTGATTCTTTGTAGAAACAATAAGGGTACGAGAAACACCAGAAAAATACTTACAGAAAATAAACTAATGGACTCTTAGCCTGTATAAGTCCAATCATACCGCACTGTTACACGGCTCTCTCATTCATACATAGGTCCAGACATAGGTCTTTGCTTATGTTCCTCGAGTAAAGACTATTTATGCCAATGGATTCGTTCTTTGTTGTACTGCTCGCAGTATCAATAAACATTTCTTAAGCTTAGACATTTATAATTTAACTACGAACCAAAATGAAATAAAAATTAACAAATTTCTTTTAAAATAACCGTACGCAAGTTCAGGCAAACACGTTGTTCATTAAATATAATTTTAACACAATAAAATCCATTTCTGGGTCATAGTATATAATTGCAATTATGTTTTATGATACTCAAAGAAACGTGGTTCGATTACTAACTAAATAACAAATTAAAATTAAAATTATCTGAGATGTTGCTATAAATATCACAGATGGTGATTTTTGGTTTAACGTGAATAACTCACACAGCTACTATTGCGATAGTACAATGCACCTAAGATTTGAACGACAGATATTTGCAGCTCCGCAGTCATCGAGTGAAGAGTCTGTAGACACCACGATTCGAGCATTATTCACTTCATATATCAACAACTAAAATATTGTCATCGGTGAAACACATACATAATATTTACGTGAGTTCAATAAATAATGAAAATAGTGTGTATCAAGAAATAACTTAAAATGGTAAGTAATATCAAGTCAATTTTATTTCTTTGGGTTTTTACGATGTAATGTCACTAGATTAAACACTGGCGGTAATTGTACAACAGAACGTATGATGCCAATGGGAGGAGTGTAGTATAGATTCCCAAATTAGTTTAAAATTACATGCTCTATATTATTTTATAATATTATTCCATGATGACATGAGTTTGTATTTAGAATGGAATCATTTAGAATCTGAAAAAACGCTCTTAGACTTTGAGTAAAAAAGTCCGTGTAGATAGGTTGTGATAATATGTAATAGATTTTTAAATTGTTCTATAAACTATCCATTGACAATAATACAGTTTTTAAATATATTTATTTTATTATATAGTTTTCATAGGCTAAAATTTATTAATAGATTTTTTGAAATTAAATCACGTTAATGTTGTGATGGAAATCTCAATTAAAACACAACTTCTTATATTTAACTTCATTTCAATTTATTGCTAAAAAAGTACAATGCTACCATTTCATAGCCGAATATCCTTAAGCTTGGTACCATTATGACATTAGTCTAGTTCAGTTTTATTAATACAACTACCTTACTAGATTAATTAATTTAATTATTTTATTTGTGGTTACTTTAAGCAATTGCAGTGTTTGTGTTTACGTATATTTGTATTTAAATCATTTATAATTCTTAAAAACGCTCATAGTAATATAATATTTGTAATATGGGTTGAATTTTTAAATTTTAGCACAATTATTTAGAAGACTTAAATGATTACTAAATATTGAGAATGAATTAATGAATGAATGAAATTATTTATTTGTTCAAGCATGTGTACATATTTGATGTTGTTCTAATAGCTTTCCAACATACTTTACTGGTTACACCAGTGTTCTTCTTAGTCGGTTTCTTCATTGGTGAAGGTCGTGCCCGTTTTGATAATTCTTGGTGGCTGAGATCACGAGGTGCTTCCATGCCACCCTGTCTTCTGCCTTCCTGAGAGCCTCAGTGACTGGAATGTCCATATACATTTTTACAGTGTCGGACCAACGGGTAGGTAATCGGCCTCTAGGTCTTTTTCCATCTACTTTGCCCACCATAATCAGTTTATCAAAGTTGTCTGGCTGTCTACGTGCTATGTGGCCAAAGTAGGAGAGTATTCGTTGGTAGCAGATTGTGGAGAGTCTGGTTTTAATTTTAAGCTGGTCGAGAATAGATTTGTTGGTTATTTTGCCGTCCACGGTATGCGCAACATTCTCCTTCAGCACCACATCTCAAAAGCGTCGATCTTCCTCCTGTCCACTGCGCGAATTGTCCAGGACTCCGATGCATACAAGAAAATAGAGAACATCAAAGTTCGTACCAGTCTCATATTGGTGGCATTGGAGACGTCTCCAATTGGTCTCCAATGCCACACCAGTGTACAAATATTTATTATAAACTATGCTACATTTATAATATTTAAGAATTGATTAAATTTTTAAATTTGCATCGTCATTACATTTAATTGAAAATTACAGTGTCGGTATTGAAATGTCAACGTTAAAGTGTTAATTATAAATTAAATACTAGACTAAAAGTGTTAATTAATAGCAGGAAAATATATTATATTGGAAAATACTAATGTCAATTTTTTTTTACGTTAACACCCGGAAAATAGGTATAAACGACATTTGTCGATAAGGTGATAAAATATTTTACCGGCGCGTTAAAGGTTAAGAACGAAGCAAGGAATGATGGTATCTAATCTGCCAGATAAAAATCTTTATCTACATGCACATACGAGAACAGGATTAAAGAAGGATATACAGATTTCAACAAAAGCGTATGTTTATACTCTGTAAGTTAGCAGGGAGCACCACAGCAAGGAGAGGTTGATTGGCTTGATGGATGAAGCCTCTTACACTTTCTCTGTAATATCATTATTATCTGTAAATATCATTATTGATAAAATCTTCGGTAACTTTTCAATTATGATATAAAATAAATTTTCAATTTTATTCACATGATTATTTTAATAATAATATCTAATAATAGCGTTTGATATTTCAGGTTCTTGAGAAACTAGTTTTATTACTTATGGGATCGGTACTTATCGATGCAGCTAACGTTTTGGTCCTTAATCCATTTTCTTCCAAATCGCATTACATTGCGATCAGGCCAATTGGACTGGAATTAGCTCGAAGAGGTCATAATGTAACAATTGTAACTGCTTATAAAGAATCTAACCCCCCATCAAATTATCATGAAGTAATAGTAGACAACGTACCTATTTGGGAAGTCTTAGGTGAATAACTAATTCTGACTGTTAGTTTTAAAAACAAAATAAGTTTAAGGAAATTTAAAAAAATAGAACTTTAGTTGTCATTTTCTTATAGGTATTGAGAGACCGAATATTTTTCACATGGTGAACAAATCAAACGAAGAATTTTTTAACGAGGTTGTGTGGAGCGGCGGTTATGGTTACACTGAGGGTATTCTAAAATCAAGAGCATTTAAAGAGTTCCTCAAGAAAGACAACAAATTTGACTTAGTAATAAGTGAAAATTTTTTTCAAGAAGCGTTGAATATATTGGCTTATAAGTATAAAGCTCCATTAGTGCAGGTGGCTACAGTAGGAAACTGTATGAAACACAATTTTGTGACAGGCAATCCTTTGCAGTTCAACACTGTGGTATTTGAATATTTAACCCTTAAGGATTCGACGAGTCTTTTTGGTAGACTAAGAAATATATATGCCATGATGTACGAATACGTATGGTGGAAGTATTGGTTTTTAGGTAAACAAGAGGCTTTAGTAGCAAAATATATTCCAGGCCTGGAGGAACCAGTACCGAGTTTATTTGAAGTCCAAAAAAATATTTCTTTAATGTTAATCAACACACACTTTTCTTTTGATCCTCCAATGGCTTTACTTCCAAATATTGTAGAAGTCGGTGGGATGCATCTATCCCGAAATGCTAATAAGCTTCCAAAGGTAAGATTTTAAATGAATAATGATTTTATGTCATATTTCGTAATAAATACAGCATAAAACAACAATCCAGCAAAATTTAGTTACTATTGTTATGATAACATTGTGGACTGTTCATTTTTAGGATTTACAAGAAATACTTGATAATTCTAAATATGGCGTTATTTACATGAATTTTGGTTCAAACGTGGTGGTTTCTGAGATGGACAAAGATAAAAAAGAGGCTTTTTTGAAAGTTTTTAGTAAACTAAAAGAAACCATTCTACTGAAATGGGAAGAAGATTCTCTATTAAACAAACCAGGCAATGTTATTATACGGAAGTGGTTTCCACAAAAAGAAATTCTTGGTACGTATTCAACAATGAGTATATACTTATTATAAATATAATATTTTTATTATTGTTACCTAAATGAATATACTACAGTTGTTGATTTCCATAAAAAACCTTTAATCTAAAAACATAATATTAAAAATTATTAATAATTCCGATCATGAATGATTCTTGTGTTTTTATCTTATTTTTACAGCGCATCCTAATGTAAAGGTATTCATATCACACGGGGGATTAATTGGAACTCAAGAAGCACTCTTTAATGGAGTTCCCATTTTGGGTATACCCATTTATGCAGACCAATATAATAATTTGGAATTGGCAGAGAAAATTGGTTTTGGAAAAATTATAGAGTACTATGATATAAATGAAAATAATCTTGAAAATGCTCTTCAAGAGATACTCAACAATAAAACGTTCAAACGTAAGGCAGAAGAGTTGTCTATCAGATTTCAAGATAGACCAATGACTCCATTGGACACTGCTACGTGGTGGATAGAATACGTTCTAAGACATAAAGGAGCTGAGTTTATTAAAAGTCCAGGAAGACACATAAGCTGGTTTAAATACTTCATGTTGGATATTTATATAATTATAATGTCAACCATTTTAGCGGTGATATTTTTTATAGCAATGGTAGTGAAAACCCTTAAACGACTGTTCGAATATCAAGTCGTAGACAATAAAAAGAAGAAAAGGTCTTAAATTTTTTGTTATTGCATAACTAATTAAAAAATATATAAAGTGAGGAGTATCCATAATAGATTAGTTATTGCTTTTAATATTGTTTTATTGATACTTGCAATTGATGATTTTACTACACATGCCACTGCTACTCCACTCTCTCGAATCCCAGGGACCCAGACCGAGTTTGATAACTACCAATACACCAATTCTGGTCATTGCATTTATATCAAAATATTTCCTGGCGTATTAGGCCAGGCCTGGCTTAATAGGCTGCAGTAAAAATATTCTTGAACGATGGTTGCCAATGTGTTCATGGCATAGTTTTTAAAATTGAACGGATTTTTAGTGAGTGTCCCATTGAAGGCTGTATTACTGATAAATCCAACTATACATTTTTAAGAACTTTCAGAAAAATATTGTCATCGTCTTTCTCTGAACATCAGATGATATGGTTAATACATTGACTTCAGCTCGAGTAATATGATATTTAGCTGTAGTAGAAGTTAAGAGTTTCTGATGAGCAAGTAATACAGTTGAATTGTACTAACAATAAGCTTGCTGTACTAATAATAAGAGTTGCATCAGTAATGGCAAAATCTATTCTGATGTAGAAAAGGTAAATTCCAGAAAAACTTGGACTGGGAGAGATGGAGCCCTTGTTAGATACAAAAAGCATTTAATATAAGCCATTACTGCCACTCTGGAATTAGTACTATCGACAAATTAGCTAAAGCAATGAAAGGAAAAATGAGAAGGGAAGGTGTAAAAATTTGGTTCCTATGCCAAGAAACTTATATGGTCCATCAACATGTGACTAGAAAATTTTCCCGTAAAAATATATACTATTGATATTTATACGATAATATATACGTGTAATGGATTTAATTATGTTATTTGTGTTATTGATGAAACTAGTATTACTTTATGGATTAGCAAAAAGTAAACTGATGAAATAATTATAGACAGAACGATGTTTCATGAGCGTTTTAATCAGTTTTAAGGAAAAAATATAACAGACTTAACAGAGTACTCAATAAAAAACTATGACAAACCACAGATCAATGTAATACATATGACATGATGATGCGTTCATATTTCAACAGTTATTAATGTAATAATTATAATATTTACTTATAAGAGCTTTCAAAAATAAAATAATCTAGCACTATTATAGAATGTTTTGCAAGTATTTTTAACGAAGCCAATAACTACACCCACACATATAGTACAATAAGTGTACTAGTGGCCCGCCCCAGCTTCGCACGAGTATACTTTTATTTTTATAATAAATATAGCCTACGTTACTCAGGGATAATGTAGCATTCTAACGGTGAAAGAATTTTTAAAATCGGTTTAGTAGTTTTTGAGTTTATTCGTTACAAACATACAAAAATACATCGCTTTCCTCTTTATAATATTAGTATAGATATTGTTGAAGAATAAATCATAAACATAAATATTAATATTACTTTTGTATCTATGCACATAGATTTAAATTATCTGTAATACTAAATGTCTATGTTTGATGTCACACTCTAGAGGTCTATGGTGTACTTCCTTCTTCTTGTTCCGGCCGCCATAAAAAGTACAAAAAAGTTGTAACTGCTGTGTAAAGAAAATTATTAAAAATTACAGTCCATTCTAAAACAAGCATTTTAAAACAGCATTACTACATTACAAATTATTCTGATATTAAAGAAAGTATCGTTGAAAAATTACAAAGAATACTAAAGATGAAGTTGTGGCGCTATTGTACCCACAATAACACGCATAAATATATCGATGTAACAAAATTACGAGGATACCAGTCCCATTGGAGTACCGAACATTTTATAACATCCTCATATATGTATAAGTCGTTTTCCGTAGCTAGTATTCACACTGACCGTGGGATATTCTATCAGAAAGAATTACAAGAAGTATCTTCACCGCCCTCTAGTTATCAAATAGATAAAATAGTTTAATAGTTGAAATACGATGTTTCGGTAACAGAAAATAAGTGTTGGTTAGAAAAAATATTATATGAAGAAAGTTTTTATTTAACGTTGCTTGTATGGAAAAATTTCTTGGTATAAAAACAATTAGAAACGTTTACAAGAAAATTACTAAAATCTTTAAAGTCAGAAAAGAAATAGTCAGTTAGAGTTATTGTGTTTCGATATTTAAGTTTAACATGAAAATATTATATATAAATACATTTCAAAAACCATGAATTTTCCGGGCAAAAACAAGAGTATTCCCAGAGCCATGTCACATGAGATTCTTAAAAAAGGAGAATAAGAGCTCTTCTCCAGAAACTAATTGTATCAATGCTCTTATGTCTTATCATATTACAAAATATAATTATTATCAAGGACGTTTTAAAAATATTCTTGAGAATCATCAAAATAACAAACGTTAAAATTTATAGGCCTTAAGTAAATTTGAAACAATTATTGATATTATACTGATTGTTTTGAACTGTCAGTATCTAGAAGTCCGTTCTATCGTTAGTCTTATGTAATGGACATTAGTAATGTCGATGTTGGTGATCAAGATCGATGTCTGTTAGACAATATGATGCTGGGTTACTGAAATATTGTTGTGAGAAATCAAGTTTGTTTAAAAATGGTAAGAATTGTTGCAGTGGTCTATTATTATATTTTTTTTTAAGTTAGACGTTTATAAATTAAAAGCTATACATTTGTGCGTTTGTTTATGTAAATTGTGATGATTTTTGCAAACACTTTGAATGATTGGTTGCCTTGAAAATACATTTTGTGAAATTACTTTTGAGGGTACAATTTGAGTAATTACGCTCAAACTTGAGGTCCGATTTACGATAAATGATTTAAATAAATAAACAACAAACAATGACTTTTTATGGGTTTGTATAAAACTTGTGTGTTTAATTGCCTGCGTTGGAGTGTTTCATTAATTTTAATTAATTTGATATGTATGATTTTTAATAATATTTGTGACCTAAACTGTTACTTTGTAACGTAATTATTCTTATCATATTCTGTGCTTATTTTGATGAATGTACTCCTAGTCTTATAAACACGTATACCATGATGATTTTTTTTTCCTGGATGTACTAATAAAGAATATTATTTTATAAAGAAAATTATTTAATAAAGTTAACTAATTAGCCATATCTCTTCTTACGACTTAAAAGCAAATTAGATATCTGCATTATTATATATATATTGCATGATTTAATTAATTCTTTTTCAGGGGATCATACTTTTGATCTTTTTTTCAAGCGTTGTAAGCTATTATGATGCTGCCAATATTCTCTATGTAATACCGTTTACATGGAAATCTCACTACATAATGTTGAGACCAATAGGTTTGGAACTAGCTCGAAAAGGCCACAACGTGACTGTTATCACCGCAAATAAAGAAATTATTCCACCCACAAATTATAATGAAGTCATAGTTGATAATAAAGAAATTTGGGAGGTAATAGGTAAGTTATTTTTTGAATGTGTATTTTTTGTGGTCACAGCAACAAAGCTAACATAAACGAGCAGATAACTTACGCAATGAAATCGCTGCCCATTCACGTCTTCACAATTACGTGTTGCCGGCCAACAGGAATGAGTGAATCTGTTACTTAATTTGGTTCTTCGGCACCGGGATTATGCCAGGCAGATAAAAAACCGATTATTTTGTACGAGTATTGTAATGATGGAGCTAGGTGGGATATACTTGTCTTGGTCATAGGATATGTCTCGTCACTTAGTCAACAATATGTATTAAGAGTAAGTTGGTTTGAATATATATATGGTATATAATGTGGCTATTAACAATTATACCCAAAAAATGTTGCAATAAAACATACATATAGGTTGGCCGTATTGTGGCGGCCTAGAGTGGAGAATATTACCCCCAATCCCATGCTTGCAGAACAGGGTGTCGTTAGAGGCAACAGAAGCTAGCCTGCTTAGTGGTAGGGCTTCGCGTAAGGATTATATTATCAGTGTTATTATTAAGTCATTATTATTATTGGTATTATCTTTCCGTGAAGCTGGCTGGCTAGCTACTACTTTCCTGCTTGAGTGAGCCGCCAAACGACTCGTCGTGTTCTGGCTGGGAGCTTGAGAGTCAGTACTTTATTTCTTACTTTCTTCTCATTTTTTGGCCGGCAACGCATCAATGATACCTTTGGTCTTGCTGACCACGTACCATCAGCTGGCTCGTCTGCTTGTTTGTCAGCTATTACGTAAAAAGTTGTTCTATAGGTATTCATATCTAATATAGTACGAGGAATATGCAGGAATCGATACCAGAAAACAAGTGATATTTGCTTCTGTATGATGTAATATGTACTTAATGCCTTGAACTTAAGGATAGAATTTTTCTTCTCTTTATATTCAAAAAGCAAACAATATAGGTACTCATCTATACTAATTAATAAAATTGGAGTGTCTGTTTGTAATATTAAAGTAACCGCTTTTTACTACATGCATATGAATGTACAGCCTTGGCCAAAAGTATTAGGCACCCCCAATAAAGTTACTGCACATCTGTGCTAGGTGAACAACGAGTAATATTCTTTTTTTAAAGGATTAC
>PDGT01000019.1:4654114-4789088 GCA_003671415.1 Megathymus violae | reverse complement strand
GGGGTGTTTTAAAACGCAAAATCAAAGAGCACAGCATAACATCCAAAGCTACATTAAAAAACGCGTTGGTACAAGAATGGGATGCAATATCCCCAGACGTGTGCCTTAAACTTGTACGCAGCATGCCTCAGAGAGTCGCTGCTGTAATAAAAGCCAAGGGTGGTCCAACAAAATATTAGTTTTTTTAATAATAATATTAAGGAAATAAAATTATGAAACAACCAAAACTAGTTTTATTTTTTTTATACCCGAAATATGCAGCAAGTTGTAGGGTGCCTAATACTTTTGGCCAAGGCTGTATATACCAAAATGAAATTTTTTACAATTTTTGTCTGTCTGTTTGTTCCGGCTAATCTCTGAAACGGCTGGACCGATTGTGACGGGACTTTCACTGGCAGGTAGCTGATGTAATGAGGAGTAACTAAGGCCACTTTTATTTCTACTAAATAACTTTTTTGTTAAATTACACGCGGACGAAGTCGCGGGCACGGCTAGTATTGAGTATATTACGGCGAATATGCAGAAACAGGTCCAGGAAAAACCAGTCTTTTTTGCGTAGTATGATGTAATTTGTACCTATAAAAATAGTTAAAACACTGTATAATTATTTTTTTTATAAATATTCTTCGATTACACGGTAACATTTGCCTTTTTAGCAACTAAAACACATTAGCGCTTAACTCTCCACATAAATCATAGCAACAATACATATGTGAGGTATTAATTAAATTACTAAGTTGTTTTTATTACTATACGAGTCATTAATATGTGTTTACCACGTTTATACTTAGAGGTGAATTAGGCGCAAAATACTATTGTATTAGATTTTTAAACGATTTTGATTGATTCTCAAATGCAACTTATATTGGGCATCATAAGTCTTTTTTTTACATAGAATAAGTTAATGTTTGACAACAATCCCACCTGATGGAAAGTGGTGATGAAGTCTAAGATGTTGAACGCACTAACTTATAAGAACCTATTCATATTGTAAGAAGGCGGGAACACCGACGCGCGCAAGTTATTCCAATCTCTTACAGTGCGCACAATGAATGACGACGCAAATCGCGCCGTCCGTATACGTGGTACGTTCACTACGTAAGGATGGATACCCATCGTACGTCGAGTTGTTCGATGGAGAAACGGCGATGGGGGAATTACTTCGAATAATTCCTGCGCACACTCTCCAAAATGTATCCTATAGAATACCTAGAGACTGGCAACCCTGCGCCTGTGCTCAAGGCTTCGCAGATTGGTTCCGACTAGATTTGGGTCATCAATGAGTCTCTTTGCACGCCTCTCTATCGAGTCCAACGCTGATAGGTGACATTTGGCAGCACCAGCCCAAAAGTGACAATAGTACTCCACACACGGTCGCACTTGAGTTTTATAGAGAGTTAAAAGCTGATTTGGTCTGAAGTACCGCCGCACTCCTAGTTCCTTGCAGTCTTTAAAAAAATAATAATTAGGTTTTGGTAATTTCGGATACCTTTATTTTCCTTTTTTTTAAGTGTTGCGTTGACCTTACTAGAACTCCCTGTATTGCGGGTGGCATGGACGTACACAAATATGACATCACAAGCATCCATGATCCGAGGACGAACACAGTCATTTAACATTTATTTGTCACATAAATATCTGCCCCGGCCGGGAATGGAACGCGGGAACCCTCGCTCGGCATACGGAGTTACTACCAACATTCTTTAAATAATTTATATATTTACGTAAACAGTGATGTCTTAGAAGTTCGAGACGCAGTCTTCCACAATGGTGGTTGGAAATTAAGTGCATATCTATTGGTTAAAAAATCACTTTGTTTAACGAAAGAAAATGTTTTGCTAAAATGTGTAAATGTAAATAAAGCAAAGTAGGTAGCAGGTATTAATTATGATGTTGGCTCCTCTCATTTTGAGATGAGACCGGTACCCAGCAGTGAGATATAATTATTATTAACGCTTTCGCAGTAATATCCCTCCGCTACGGTTATTTGTGTCGCGGAACGTATGGACACGCATAATCATCTATATCACAAGTAGAAAGAGGAGATTAGAAATATTCATTTTTTACATAAATGGGAACCGACTTAGAATCGCACCTGGGATTTTTCGTTCTATCAATTGAGTTATAGGATCGTTTGTGATGATGAAAACATATAAAATGTAATATACCATCTAAATTTATATTTCAGGGGGAGAAAGACCAAATTTATTCACTATGGTTGATATAACCGCTGAAGAATTTCATGATATAATATTCTGGAGGTCCGGCAGCGCTTTTACAGAAGTCGTTCTAAATTCAAGTGACGTACAAAACTTCCTGAAAAAAGATAACTCATTCGATTTAGTTATTGCCGAACAATTTTTCCAAGAAGCGTTATACGCTTTATCGTACAAATACAAAGCGCCTTTGGCTTTGGTGACTACTTTCGGAAATTGTATGAGACATAATATTTTAACGGGAAATCCTCTGCAATTGAATCACAGTTATATCCGAGTTTCTGGATATAAAAGATATGACGAGTTTTTGGGGCAGACTTCGAAATTTGTATTTTGCTGCGTACGAATATAGTATATGGTGGAAGTATTAGTATATGCCTAAGCAAGAGCGTTTGGTGGAGAAGTACATGCCAGACCTACCGAAGCCGGTACCGAGTTTGTATCAGATACAGAAGAATGCGTCAGTAATGTTGATTAACAGTCATTTCACTTTTGACCCGCCTACTGCTTACTTACCTAAACACTATTCCTACCAGGACCGGTCAAATGACCGTTTTTAAATTTTCAATTGGAATTTCCTACATTCAACGTATGTGAATCGCCTTTAAACTTTACCACTTTTCCTCATATATATGTATGATATATTTTTCAATATTCACTTTTTTTTTTATTGTTTATTTTCCGAGAAAAATTTGTAGTCTGTCTTACCTACCACGACCGGTCATTTGACCGGTAGTACGATTTATACATTTTTTACAATACGTCGCAGTAAGTTTTACATTTTATCTTTTATTCTTTTTTTATCTATTTTGATTTACATTTTCATATTTTAGTTTTTATTTTTTGTAGAATATTTGTCCCAAAAATGTCAAGACAATTGAAGAGTGCGAATGTATTATTAGAGAGAATAAATGATATCGATGCAGAATGTTCTGAAGATGATCAGGAAACTCTGGATATGGAAAATGACAATACGGAAAATTATGATCCACTTGAAACAGATTCCAACACCAGTGAGAACGAAGAGAATATTTCGAACATACGTAGACGACGAAAGAGAAGGAGATTTTTAGTTAGTTCCGATAGTGAGAATGAGGAAGAAGTAAGCGAAATTGCGATGGACGGAACTGTTTGGCAGGAAGTAAAAATAGGGTTTAATCCTGGAAGAGCACCTGGTCATAATATTTTTAGGGAAAAATCAGGCCCGACTGGGTACAGTAAACGTAATATTATGGAAGGCGAAGTTAGGACGGCATTTTCTGTGATAATTGATAAGAATATAATCGAACTTATAAGAAAGTGCACAGAGGCAGAGGCATTTAGAGTGTTGGGATATAAATGGGAACTGTCTACTGCAAAGTTATATGCATTTTTTGCAATTCTGTATGCACGCGGCGCATATGAGGCTAAGAATATAGATATAGCACTTCTATGGAATAAAAAGTGGGGCCCACCTTTTTTCTCAAATACTATGAGTAGACATGACTTTACGGAAATTATAAGATTTATTCGATTTGACGACAGAAATCAACGAAGCCAACGGTTACAAACCGATAAATTTGCTATGATTTCCGAAGTTTGGTACAAGTTTATTGACAACAGTCAAAATTGTTATAAACCAGGACCATATATTACTATTGACGAACAATTGTTTCCAACCAAAGCAAGGTGTAGATTCACTCAATACATGCCCAATAAACCGGACAA
This sequence comes from Megathymus violae, assembly GCA_003671415.1. NCBI lineage: Eukaryota > Metazoa > Arthropoda > Insecta > Lepidoptera > Hesperiidae > Megathymus > Megathymus violae. Next base: position 4,785,165 of record PDGT01000019.1, on the reverse strand, counting down.
ATTTGGTATAAAATTTTGGTTAGCTTCCGATGTACGTAGCAAATATATAATAAACGGCTTTCCGTATTTGGGAAAAGATGAAAGTAGAGAACCCTCAGTTCCTCTTGGAGAGTTTGTTACTATGAAATTAGCAGAACCGTATGTAGGATGCGGAAGAAATATAACCACGGTCAACTTTTTTACAAGCCTACCTTTAGCAACAAAACTTTTAGCAAAAAAAACTACGATTGTTGGGACAATTAGAGCAAATAGAAAAGAGCTACCAAGACTAGCAAAACTAAAAAATGACGACATGGCACTTTTTTCAACCAAACTCTATCGCTCAAATAATTGTATGTTGACAGTTTACAAAGCCAAACCAAAAAAGAAAGTTCTAATTCTTAGTTCAATGCACAACTCCGTACAAATTGAAAAAAATGACATCCGAACACCGGAGACAATTCAATTATATAATAGCACCAAGTTTGGCGTAGATGTGACCGACCAAATGGCCAGAAATTATTCGGTAAAATCTAAATCTCGGATATGGCCTTTGCAAGTATTTTTTAATATCTTGGATTTAGCCGGGATAAATTCATGGGTGTTATATAAAGAAACTACGGGAGGAGAAATTACAAGACAGGAATTTCTATTTCAATTGGCAGAAGAACTTGCCATCGAATACCAACAAGAGCTCGGCAAAAAAAATCAATCAATACCCATCGCAAGTACAAGTACAGGTTCTCGTGAACGGAAAACATGTCAGATAAGGTATTGTAAAGATAATAAGACGAACAAAATCTGTCTAAAATGTAAAAAGTACGTATGCGGAAAATGTACAGTTGAGAAGCCCATTTGTAAAAAATGCGACGAAAAAAGAGCGATTCGAAGCTACCGACGGTATGTTGATAAGTTATAATAAGGTCGTACTTTGTGTTTGATGCGTTTATTTGTATTTGTAATTTGCAACAATTGCACCGCACGGGTCTTTTCGCCGCGCTGCTCCGGTGCGAAATATTGGAGGGGGTTAGTATCTAATCCAACTGTCAAGGGTTTTTACAACAAACGAAAATCGAGGTCGAAAGTTTTTATTACTAACGATAACAATCGAATCCAAGTCGGTGAAAGTGTTCAAATATTAACTACGAAGTAAATTAATCGCATAGATTTTTTGTTATTTGCAATTGCATTGATAAGGCGTAAATAATATTTGTAATCATATTAACATAGTATGAATATAATTCAAACATAAGTACATTTGATATAAAGTATTTAGATATAGAGATAACATAAAACTGATGAGTGAAATATTTTTACATAATAACATCAAATGAGATAATAGGTTAGGCTAAAAGGAAACAATGGAACGTGCGAGAAAATAAGATAAATGACCTTTGAAGCTTATATGTCGTTGTATATAATTATATTGCTCTTATTTGGAATGACGTTAGCATTTGTTTGATATTATACTCTGTTATATTGTTATTTTCTACATGGAGTGTAAAGATAAACAGTATTGTATTTTTGTTTCTAGTCACATACGACTAGACACAAACGCTTTTCTATGTTTAGTGTAAGGAAAAATATATTAATATAGTTTTTGTAACGTTGGCGTTTTAAGTGATGGCCTCTTTTTACATGTTATACACTTGATATTCAAACATATCATTTTGTGGTAATCAATTTATAATTCGGTTTTTATATGGTACTACAAAAAAACCTGCGTAACAATGTTATTATGGATTCTAAATACTACAAGTATGTATGTTGTTTGACGAATGATCACGTGGTCATATCAAAATAACATTTTTAGTACATTTTTATTTTATTTAAAGGCATTTGTAAATGTTTGTATTTAGTATTTATTAAAAGAAATACGTATAAGCAGAAAAGTGATACACATAATCATGAAACAAGAAATAGGCTTAATTTGGCTACATCTTCATATCGCCATCAAAGGGTTCAGCGTTCCTTTATGGGCCTTGGAGTTCGTTTTTACAATAACATTCCTAAGTTGATACGCGAGTTGTCCATTGGAACTTTTAAGCGTCGCATTGAAACACAACTTATAGGCAAAGGATATTATAGTATAGATGAGTACATTAATGACATGGATGCCTGGAAATAATAGTGTCGAAACCAGTTCTGCACAGGTTTAAACTTTTGTAATTACCATGTGTTGTTTAAAAGATGTGCTGAGGAGTTTATTTCGTCGTTTCTTCTCCTCATTGCTAACGCACCTTTTCGAAACGGTGGTAGAAGCAAAAAATGTCGTTCGTAAGTGAATTTACTGAATACCTATTTGATTAAAATATTTTGAATTTGAATGTGAATTTAACTTCTAAGTAAGCTGAAAATTATAATTAAAATGATGAGTATGGTATTATATATATTTACTGTTTTAAATACCGAATCTCGATTTTCCTTATTAAGCTTACTGTAATGCAAGATTTCGTAAAACATAAAAGCAATATGAATAATGTAAAAGTGTAAACTGCTGTTACTTTCATTAAATATAGCTTTATTTCGTGTAGGTACCTCTACTATACATTTAGATATGTATTTATTTATAATCCAATTATTGTATACCGTGCAATAATATATACGCACTTTTGAAGATATTATTTAGAGAACTATTGACATAACTCATTTGATATTTGATTTGTGATGTCTCGTTGAATGATGATGTTGAAAAGTTAAGTATACGAGTACGCCTAACAAAAACACATGTGACTATGTAACAAAATGATTTTAATACATTTTTAGTCTATGAAAACTTTTTTATACTATATTCACCTGTGAAATAAAAAATAAAAAAGTTACAGTTTCTAATGTTAGTCCAAAAAGTTACATGTTATTTTGTAATCTACAACAAAACATCACATGTAACACTATGGTTTTAATATAAATTATGTAGAAAATAACACTCATCAAATTACTAATGCTCGTATAAAAATATAAAGGTAAATGTACTGAATATACTAATTATAGCGGCGCAGTAATAATGTTGCAGTTATCTTCCAATAAGTCGATCTAAATTGACATGTGAATTTTGAGGAGAAAGAAACATATTATATATATTCTATCATAGGAGCTTTAACATATTACATCATAGCCATAATGGCTTCTTAAATTGTAACATTCAGCGCATCGGTTTCTTAATTTGGAGGAACAACACATTTGTCAACAATTTGAAATTCTATGCACGTTTATTGTATTTAGAATAACATCTGTTAAATTTATTATAGCTATAATACACTAAGTTTTAAATGTAACAAAGTATAACATAATATCATAAATATTACAGGAATTTCAAAAACTATTAGACGAGTCAGTAAGTGGCGTGATTTATATGAACTTCGGGTCCAATGTACGAAGTTCTGAGCTACCGGATCATAAGAAGAGAGTGTTTCTAAACGTATTTCGAAGATTGAATCAAACTATTTTATGGAAATGGGAGGACGACAAATTAAAAGAAAAGCCAGCTAATGTAATTACTCGGAAATGGTTGCCCCAAAAAGAAATACTTGGTATGAGTCATTTTTGTCTTAAGAAAATTCTATTTTCAACTAACTTGGACTTTATTTGTTTATTAATTATAAGATAAACCTTAAATACAACCTCATACGGTGGTAAATGATGATTAGGTTGCAATATTTTTTTGTTGATAGTCTTTCGAGACGAGAACCTATACGCCACCATCAAGTTATACACAATGTCGTTCTTTTATGAGATTTCGTCAAAATGTTCTTGATAAGAGGACGTGGAAAGTAGCAGGATGCCAAATGAAATGGCAGATTCTAGAGATACTCACTATATTATTTTTCTATATCGATATCGATGAAAAACTAAATTTTTGTTTAAAAATAGGTACTTGGTAGAAATTTAAATGAATAGAAATAAATTAGGTAAAAAAGTTTTAATCGAAAGTACTCGTCAAAATATGCAATACATAAATGACACAAAATATTTATAAGCAGAGCCCAAGAGAAAAAAAAATTAACTAGTTATTTAAATATTATAATTGTACAGACGCCCAGATTGTTATTTATAATACTATAACACAATACAATGTAACGACGTACTGTATGTTAGTAACCTATAATAAATAATTGCTTTCTGCGTTTTTCTCTTATATTAGAGGAGCAGTGCTATGGCGCAATCAATCGACGAAATCGCTAGATTAGATAATTTTTCCTAGCCCATCATTGTCTTTATCAGTTTGAACTTACAGAATGATCTGTATAGCAAGAAACTACAGTCACGTGGCATAGTTAAAATTATTATACTGACTAGTATGTTACGAAATATTTTCTTTAAACTCCGTTTTACTATGTTCTCCAGTTGAGCTGGAGATCTAGACTGAACTAATAAATAAAGTAGACCTTTCAATTTGGGTACTTAACGTTTCTAATTTAGTCGAAAATTTCGTGGGATATCTACAGAATAATTAACAATCAATTGTGTATTGTACCGTGAAATAAATTAAAAAAAGTTATAAATTAATTTTAAATAATGAAGGTACTATTTCTTAGCGTAAGGCGTAGTTTTTCTGAAGCGAAGCGAGGGCAGTTTGGTAGTTTATTAATATATTGGAAATAACTTAAAATATGCCAAGACACTGCGCGAGTACGAGATTAAGGCGTTTATTAGACAGCTTCTACATAAAATAAACACATAGCTAAGAATACTATTAATAATATATTAATATTATTAATCCATTATTACAGCGCATCCGAACGTTATGGTGTTTATATCTCATGGCGGGTTGATAGGATTGCAAGAAGCAATCTTCAATGGAGTTCCTATCATCGGTATTCCAATTTACGCGGATCAGTACAACAACTTGCTCCTTGTGGAACAAACAGGAGTGGGTAGGATGTTGCAGTATCACAGTATTAATGAAAATACCTTACAAACTGCTCTTTTAGATATCCTTTACAATGGATCCTTTAGAAACAGAGCTAAGGAACTTCAGTCTAGATTTATTGACCGACCATTGACACCACTAGACGAAGCTACGTTTTGGCTTGAGTACATATGTAATAAGAAATAAAGGTGCGGACTTTATTAAAATTCCGGCGAGAGATTTGAGCTGGATTAGGTACAATATGCTGGATTTGTATGGTTTTATAGTTTCATTAAGTTTTGTGTGTATATATGTTACATTTATACTTATAAAATTTGTTATTTCAATGACTAGGCAAAATAGTGTACAGTATAAGAAAAACCGACTAAACAAAAAGAAAGTTTCATAAAAATAATAGGATGTTAATTGAGCTCTTATTGTCCGTGTATATGTACATATATGGTACGTACACATTTCCGATTGGTTTGGGTGAAAGTACTCGTGGGGTAAAAATAATAAATTGAATTTTATATATATCGCTTTTTATTTGTCCCACTACTCAATCATTTATAAGGAAAAATTAAGAATTTGCAAAAACAATAGTAGTTTGAAACTTGTAGGCCTCCCATGTTTTTTTAATGCCTTATAAAAAATTATAGCAATTATTTTGGGTGCGGGTGCAATGTTTAAACATAACGCACTGAAGCGGGTGGTTAAGTATATGTATAATAAATTTTAACTGTTTGCATATCACTTTAAAGGAAGCTGTGAAGGTTAGCTGTTGCTTTAACGATAATGTGGATTATGTCTGTGAATATGTTTTGGCAGACGGCGTAATCGAAATCGGCGACGGAACTATTCAGAGGTTGTAGCCTACCTCATTAAGAGTTTGCAATTAAAACTTGGGATTCGGGCGAGCATTCAGGAATTAATGCCGATGTGAAATGCTAGCAAAACGACAGCGACAGCTGAAACAACCTCGGCGTAGTTTCGTGAATGAGCGACTTATTTTACTGTTACAGGCGTGATTTGACTGGCTGTATTTTACTATGGATTTCATTTTACCTTCTCATTTTCCTCTCAGTGCTGGAAGTTAAAAGCGTTTGAACAATGTCTGTTGCCAGTGACGACTGAGAGATCCGAGACGTGGTGATTTATTTGTAGGACTGTGGCTATATAAATTAGTCGCAAGTTGTGTTTTTCGTTACGAGACGGCAATAGCAACGTTGTTTACGGATGAATTAACGTCACACGTACAACTTACCGAGGTCTGTTCACAAGCGGAAGTTACAATTGGCAGACTACATGTTAAAAAGATTATGATTTAATGGTGTGACGTAAACAGCGATATCTTGTATTTGAGCCTCTACTCATTTCAGCCGTTTTAAATTAACTAGTGCTGAAAATTCCACCGTAATCATTAAATAACTTTTTATTTCCAAGTTTTTTTATTGATTACAATAAAGCTAGTCAGTAGCTACCAAACAAGAAAAAAAGAAAATCAGTCGACAAACAGAGGAGAAAATGACACTGCATTGTTTTGGCTTTCCTCATTTATTATTAGGACGATTGCCTTCCTTTAATTACGAGTCTCGCTTTTTAGTGTTTATTACAATACCAAAAAAGCTTCATAATTAATAATCATGCTTGTTTTTGGTACGTAAAGAGAACTGTACGCTGTGCAGTAGTAAGTAGACTGCTGTTTATAGCTGGTACATAAATAAACCGTGTCCTGATTGTGTATTGGCCAGTACAACGGGGCTTTTTCATCCACTCCGCATATAGGCGAAACTTTGCCACAGTTTATCATTACTAGGGTTTGTCTGTGTTCTTATTATAAAAAGACAATCCCAAAACCTAAAATGATAAATGCTTGAGTACAACAATTGTAATGATTGCGCTGTGGATACTTGAGACGACATTCTGATGTTTGGTATAATTGTCAGCTAACACATGATATACAAGTAGAAGAAGAAGAAGAGGAAGCACCTTTTTTATGTTAATAACCGACAAACGATTTGAAATTAAATCCTTTGATCTATTTTAAATTAAATCCTTGGTAAACTTTTAACCCGGTAGCTAGGTAGTGATTCTGTACGCAGAGTCATTAGTCTCGATTTCGATTCCCGACCTTGGCAATTTTTCATAACATAAATTCTTGTCATCAGACCTTGGTTGTGTATTATATTTATTATTTTGATTATTAAGTGTTCTTTTACCTACGGCACAACCACTTGTCCCTTTAGCTTATATTATGTGAAATAAGGAGTATAGGTTATATTATATGAATCATTGAGTCCAAGATCCTGTTCGTGGTGTACTCTGTTTAACAGCGGACGGATAATGGATGCCAGGTCTCTTTTGTTGGAAGTCACTGGACTCTGTATGACCAGCTTCGTCCCGACGGTATTTCTAGAATAAGCTGTAAAATATTTATAACGTAGTTCGGTTGCAGTACTGAATAACCAGTTAAAAAGTCAGTTTCTCGCTTCTTTCTTGGCTGATATTCCATCAGGGATACCTTTGGGTCTTAGGAATGTACTTGCAATCACTCAACCATTTACGAATATATTATCAGTTTATTAAATTAAGCAAATTGAATTACAATAAACATTTTGTTATGGCAAAATATGAAATACGACCTCTGATTTTTTTCCAGTTTGTTGATATTAAATTATTTAATTACAACAAAAGAAAGAATTTTTTAAATTTCTTTCTTTTTTAATGATTTAATTCGTATTTGTACTAATAATATAAAGAGAGAGTGCGTAGTTTGTGATTTTGTTTACTTGCGGAAAGTAATTTCCGAAACCGCGGCACTTATATTTGAAAAATCTTTTACAATCATATAAATATATGTATATATGATAAAGGTATATATTATTTCCGATGGTTATAGGCCATGTTGCCATATACGTAGTTGTCGATCTCGAACGATGTCGAGACGGGCCTCTTGTTAAACATAAAGTAAATTATCAGGCTACAATGAGTCAAAATATAGAATATTTTTTCGACGACCTATGTAATTATGACTACTTAAAACAAAATGTCCCGATTTAACTTGAATAACAATGACTACTGTAACTATAATAGTACGGACGGAATTGAATGGAGAATGTTTTGTGTGAAGTCTCCAATGCAACTGCTGTAGCTCATGAACAACCTGGTACGGAAATTTATAACTTAGTTAATGCTGATTAGTTCACATTGGAAATTAATTATGAACATTCATAAAGCATTTTATGTTAACCGCGTTGTTTGGTTTCAAAATATGATGATTTATTCTGTGGCGTAGAAGAAGCTTATTTCAATTTAAGTTTAAGGTTAAAATGATTTAGAAAAGTGTCATTTTTCATTTATCTATACAAAGTTAAAGTATTAATCGTTACACTGAAAAAAAATTAATATGCAAAATGAGCGTTTTTCATGTCTCTAGGGATATTTCAAAAAATCTATTCTTAGCTTTAAAAGTTTCTAGGTTTAGTGGTTTAGTTTGTAAGCAGCGGGAAGAGAATCCATCTGTTACTGTCGTAAAACTGTGGGGGAGCTTTAAGCCGCGTTTCCGATGAAAGCGGAGAGGCAGGCGGAGCGGCATGGTGGTTCGATATTCATTTATTTGTAGACTATTCGTCTATACGGTTGCGAACGTTCCGCAGATGTTACACGAGCAATATTATTATGTAAAATTGAATACTACTGACTTTAAACAATATTATAAATTTTTATTGTAACGTGCTATGACCACGATCCATGTAATTGGGCCGAGTATAATAACATAAAGATCGCGATTACCTGATAAAATTAAAATTTAATTAAAATTAAAATGCTACTGTCAATATGCTACTGGATTTATGTAAAACGATTGTAAGCAAATGTTTTGAGCCGCATGCTGGTTATCGAGAACCGCTCTCCGTTTTCACACAGAACGGGACCTTAAGATCGGTTCAATGGTAAGAGTTGTCGACCATGCGCTACCGCCTGCTGACCATCTTGCGGTGCTGCATACCAAAAATGCACTTGTAGAATCTAAACTATTTATCAATACGATTAAGGATGAATTGTTATTATCTAGAGTATCTATATATTGGAAACAGAGAACAAATTACATATTAAGCACGAATTAAAGTATATTTTACGCAATCAGTTGTGAGGGGCTTCTTCTGTTTTGAGTTTACTTGCATCTTACCGTGCAGTAGTTTGGACATATGTACATACAACACGATGGTGCTATTTACCTCTTTGATTAGCTACTATCTTTTATGCAAAAAATCAACAGGGACATGTTTTAGTACTTCCATGGCTGTTACGTATCACATAGTACAATTATGTATATTTTACGTATGGTACAGATTGTTATATTATTGAAGATTAATAATAAAAAATCTTAGTAGAACAATTGAGTAACGGTTTAACATAATATCTGAGAGAGTATGCCAGTTTTCATCACAGTCTGGAGTTTCCTACGGATGATTATTTTGTATGTCAGTGTAAATTGATATTATTGACTTTTTATTACATGATTATTTACAAGTATAAAGTCCAAGAAGTCCATATTGTAAAACATTCCTGGTTATAGGTGGTAAACCATTACAATCGAGGAAGGATCACGGTAATAATTCTCTTGTTTACCGTACAGACAACGACGGCTCAGTAAATGGATTTCGAGCTAGAATATTCGCAGTCTGTTTGGTAATTCAGCGTGGAGCTTACTTGGCATTAATGTCTTCTACATATGCATCAAGAACATTTACATTCCGTATGTGATTATTGGGTGATTAATAGTCAAGTGTCTTTTCGTTTTGATCAGATCAATTCGAGCGAAGTGCTCGGAGAAATCTCCGAGCGCTAATTATAACAGATTGCGTTATCGCCGTCGATCTATATCGTACTCGCTAAGGGAAGGTTGCGTTTGCTGAGAAATCAAGTAAAGTCAATATTCAAATTTACAGAAGTCTACGATTTTATACTGCTTTACTCTCTTATATTGCTTTACTCTCTTCTTATGTCATAGCCAGCTGTAATAGCCAACAAAGAAGCAGACGGGCCACTGAATGGTAAAGGCCAATGCTGCTCATGGACGGTACGGCAATTTTCAGAAGATTAGAAGTTACTCAATTTATTTGGACATGTAAGTTTTACAGGTATTAGGCTTGGATAGGAAGTCTCCAATTAAAGTTAGTTATGGTTTATAATCACTGAAAGCCCATTTCCTTCTGCCATATCAGTAATAAAATACTTACACGCAAGTCTCCGTCTTACGAGTATAAGTAAATCATGTCTTATTTGTAAAACACGCTTACAATATTGCCGTTGAGTTTGTTACTTTGGTATATCAACTTAGTGGGAAGGTACGAAGATTATCTCGTATTTCTGGCTCTCAAAATACACGACTATTCCATTTGGTTTGTCGGGGAACTTACTGCGATGTTCTAATTTGGGAACGACATTTGGGTTCGTGATTTTATAACAAGTGCTTATAAATATTTTGGATAACACAATATCTAACTGTCTATCTCGGTGGTTAATTTATAACCTACGGTTTAAAGGAGAAGTGAATGAATCACTGGAGCACGTGATGACCTAAAAGTTTGAACGTTCATCACATCCACAAATTGCTGGAGTTCGAATCCTGCACGCACATCTATTTTTTTTTTTATGTTTTGTGCGTATTAGATATTAATTATCGTTTGATTATAAAGAAAACGATGAAGAAAATCTGCTAATTTGAGTTTTCCATAACTTTCTTAAAAGTGTGTAAATTGTGAAATGGCGCACATTTGACCAGCGTCGAGGGATTTGCCCTTCGCCCCACACGTTGTGAGAGGTGACACAAGCCCAGTTGTAGACAGGTATGACTTGCAATTTAACACTGTGGCATTCTTGTTTTACAAAGAGAATAGACTTTAAATTTAATTCAATTAGGTTAATGTGTTCAGATTCTCATGAGTATAAAAGCCAGCGCTTGGTGTTGTAAAATTAAAGTCTAACTATTACATTTTAGTGCCACTGATGTAATAATATAAAGCCGACATTAAAACGATCAAGCTTCATATATTAACAGACAAGTAAACCAACTCACTATGAAAAGAGGAAAATTTAATTATTTTTTTAATAAAACCTATGTAAGGAAACAACGTTTTGCCTGAAAACAAAATATATTATTATGCTAATAAGCCATGTAACAAAGAACATGTGACAAAGAACAATCACTGGGCCAAAAAGGTATTGTATAACCAAAACAGAAAATGTTGTACTTGTAAGCATTAAGGTTGTTAAAGACTACTGTTTTTGGATTTATTTCAGTAATAAAAATTTATGACGCGAATATAAAAAAAAATGTTTTAAATTGATAGATAATTTTTAGTATGATAATAGTCGAGAAACGAGCATAGACACAACTTCATGGTTGCTGTTCTTGTATACTTGTGATAAGTAACCAGGAAGGTAAATATTCTTAGCACAAGTTTCGCCGGAATTATACAGGATGCTAAAGATGTGAATCCCAACATAAGAGACCACATGCCAAGGTTGACTTTGATTCATGAAGAGAAAGACCCCTAAAATCCAAGAGTCAGTGAGTGGTAATTAAGGATTAGAATAGTGGATTGGTAATATTCAGATATAAAAAAGACGATACTATAAATAATTTGCGTTATAAACGACAATCGATATAATATCTAAAATTTAATGTATGGAAAGAAGAATCCCGTGGCAACAATTTATACTGAAGATGTTAGAGCAATATATTTTGTTACCATTCACGATTGATTGATGACAAAGACGTGAGACGAAGTTTACTTCTGGTCTAACGTATAAGTTCAAAGTCATCCAGCGTACTATGGAAAGATATTTGCTCAATATTTTCTATACTATTCAATTCCAATAGCTTGAGTGATTTAAATAACGGATATGCTGTTTGGGAGGAAAGGAAAATAAGTTTATCTGTGTAGGTCCTTTAAAAGCAATTGGCTAATTTGCATCTTTAAAGATTTACTTTATCGATTTTGTTTCAAAAAAAAAAGAAAAGTACATTTTATAGATAAAAACAAAAAAAAAAAAAAACAAATCCGATACACCACTTTTATGATTAAAACTGTAGTGACGAGCATATAAAATTCCTGCTCGTTATTTTCATAACGAAATACTATAACGTTGCTTTCCAGTGCAGACGCTTTTGTAGAAAGAACTAACTCATCATTTTAATTACATATCGTAACGGAAACTGTATAATTATACTAAATACCCATTTAGGTATAAAGTTTTATATAAAGACCTGCATTTTGAGCTAAGATAATATTGAAAGTATGGTAAAGCCTAGAATTGTTGTACTACAAAAATATGTACTTACGTTAATTGAATTATAACACATTATTCGTTAGCAGCACATGATAAAACAGGTTTCTCCACGTAAAGGGCTCAAGGATCCAAGAGGTGCCATTATAGGTCTAAGACCTCCCGTTCTCACTCGTTTGTCATGCAAATAGAGAGTGAATAATTTATAGAAGAATCATCCCAGCTGTGTCATTTACATTGTCGTGTATAGCAAAATAAGATGCTGCGGAAACATCTTGTTGTTATTTATTAAATCTTAAAAAATCTTAGTTCATCTTCTTGAATAAATACAGAGAGTATAATGAGAGTCTTTTATTTTAACTGAATCGGTTCAAACTAATAACAAAGTCCAATATCCCTGAATAACTTGATAATAATTATTACAACATTCACATTGATTTTTTTGATGCGACGTTGGGATTGAACCCGGAACCGGTTGCTTGGCATATAGGGTCTATACCGGCTGGTCTAGTCAAAGAGTCGTGAGAATTCCAAACTATTTTAGTATTTTTGTAAACTAACATATTTTATTTCATAGAACGGGCATGGTAGTATATATAAAACATAAAAAATTACAACGAACTGAATAAATAATTTTATTAACAATCAATTAGGTTCACGAGCATTTTAACATAATTTGACGGTAGTTTCAGGTTCTCTGATTTTTAACATTTTAATATCAAACATGTAATCCAGTGTACCACTTGCGAAATAGTATTATTTGCATCCAAACATTGTTTTCTCCTATCTACTTTAAAAACTAAGGAGTGTAACCCAAACGAAGTTGACACGGATCGTTTATTAATAAATATGGAAGACACATCTCAACAATACTGCAGCCCCGTCACCTATGGGCCACGAGATCTGGCTAGTTAGATTTAATACAATTTTGTTTGGCTTGCAGCAACAAAGAATAACGTGGAAATGTTTTTAGCGAGCTAAAACCTTGTTCGCATTTATAATACTGTGGTTTTTGCCCTAGGGTACAAGGGTGTTGTCTCTGTGCAGGCGATTCAAAACGTTGCGATATTCTTCAATCATCACAACTATACGAGAGTGAGTTTCAGCTTTGATTATGTGCTGTTTTAGTGCCTTACTGATAAAAGCGTAGTATTTGGAATAAAAATAATTTATTTTTTATTGATTTCTCATTTTATTTTATTTCGCGTTACTCCGTTTTTGTCTACAAATTGCTTACAATTGAATTGAAACTTTTAACCTTTTAGACATTTTTACTCTTCAAACTTCTTTCATTTAAACTTTCAACCTTTTAGACTTTCTTTTAACCTCGAATAATCTAAGAATGCGTTCAATAATCGAAGTTTTTTCAAGTTAAACTAAGTTTTTTTGCCTTATTTCTGTTTTTATTTATATTCCGTTTTTTATGTCGCTATTTAAAATTGTTTGCTCACGTGTGGTTTTGTACAAGTTGTGAACTGATATATTTTCTTTCTCTCTAAATCGTGGAAAAGAACGCTTATCGGCTGGGCAACCATAGTAGGCTTGATCGAGGAGTGGAACCGGTGGCGTATAGAAGTGCATGTTAAGCATTCACGATTATTATTAATAATAGTTAATAAGCTTTCGACAATAAGAACGGAGGGTAATCCGATATAGGGTTTCTTAAACTTAAATTACCACTACACTAGCGTAGTGTATGCTTAACGCTTTGGTTATTACGAGTCAAACTTTAAAGCTGTTATTGAAAACAATTGAACTATTATAATATAGTGAGTACTCATTAGTTCATTTATAAATACTCGTATCTACTAAGCTGATTTATATGAATAATTTATTTCTCATATGGTGAATTCTAATTTAATTTTGTTAGCATGTCTTAAATATATATGTAGAATGAATGCATAATAAAGGATTAAGGATATAGAAAACCAATGACTAATATGTTTGGAACAATATTGGTAAACTAGGAAATGCCATTCATTCACTTTAATTCACGCTAATTGTATTTAAAAATCTGTGTGTGTACACATGTAAGCATGTTAGATATTGTTAGGCGTAAATAAGGAATAGATTTTTATAGAATAACTAGTAAACTCTTACGCTTCCTTGCACACAACCAAACCCTGAAATTTAAAAATAGTACTAGTTTTAAAAATGTTTTTTTCTAGTTTTATGAATTCGATGTAATTTGTTTTGACTTTTGGTGCTATGACAATGTTCTAAGACGTATTTACAGAAGTATGTATACGAATAGAAGGATCCGTAGGTATGAATGAGAATTATCCATATCCATTTTATCTTTAACAGAAAATATATAAATAAAAAAAGATTTGCGATAGTTACACTGATTGTAACATGTTTGTGCTACAACGCGTTACATATGTACTTCGATAACTTCATACTATTTTACTGACGTTTCCTTTTCTTTTATTTTCCTCAGACATCAGATAGGCAGGATATCCGCTGAAACATGAATACGAAGTAAATTAAAATTGCTAAGAATCTGTAATTGTTAATTAACTGTCATCTTTTCTGCAACTACATAATCTTACATTGTTCAGTACCTAATAGATAAAAAAATAATTACAAATCAAAGAACATTTATGATTCGTTTTGACGATAAGATAAAATAATATAAAACAGTTTGTGCTTTGTGCCTTTATTCAGCATAAGGTAGCACCTTTAATTTAATACAACTAAAAGAACAGACTCATTAATAAAGTGACGCAATGTACAAACAAGTCTTCGTTTGATTTTAAGAAACATCTTTTATCTCTTTCGTTTAAGTCATGCATGGTTGGCGTTATCCCGTGCATTTTAGTCGTCCATGGTTGGCGTCTTTCCTTTGCGTTTAAGTCGTCCATGGTCGGCGTTTGTCTTTCGTTCTAATCGTTAATGGTCGGCGTTTATCCCTTGTGTTTTAGTTTTCTACGGTCGGCGTCTATGTCTTTCGTTTTAATCTCAATGGCCGTTGTTTATCGCTTGCGTTGTAGTCGTCCACGGTCGGGGTTTGTGTCTTTCATTTTAGGCGTCAATGGTCATCATTTATCTCTTTTATTTTGATGCTTGTAGTAAGGAGCATGGTTAAACAAGAGGACATGCTGTCCGTTTACGGGTGGTCCGTGTTATTTTTTGCTGCTTTTTCTTCTTGCCGTTGTGTAATGCGAAATTTCGAGTGCGACGTGTAATTTGCCAGAGTTGCCGCTTCTGTTAACGCTAATCTTAGTTTCCGTCCGTATACAGATAATATATTTTTAACAAAGGAAAAAATAAAACACCACTTGGAAATTATTTCGACTGTGGGGGAAACGAGTATCCCCATAAAAGATTACTTATTGCAAATGACTATAAATATAAGATGCAGTCACAAACGGCGTCTTTTAATTGATACGTGGCGAAGATTAACAAACAATTGAATAATTTCAGGTGAAATTAATTGGTCATGAAAAAAATACCGGTCCTTTTTTTGGAGTTATGAATAATTATAAATCCAACATAAAGGTTTTATATCAATAACCGATAAACGAAACCATTCAGTTAACCATCGTGCATGGGCATTTGTAAAGCTAAATACATAACCGGCGCGTCCTAGCCAAGAAGTAAGCCGGGGGCCAGATTAAATGGGTAATTGTTTCTCTAACGTTGTAACAGCAGCTTAAACTGTGTTCTTCGACTTGAGGAATCTTGGGGCATTGCAGACAGGTTTGGACTCAAAATTGAATGTCAACTTGTTATATAGTATTTGCTGGAAGACTGAGATCTGCTTGGCGGTAATGTTTTTATTTAAAATCATGTTTTTTCAGAAAGCAGTGAAATATATTGATCGAACGTATTCGTATAATGGCATGTAGCGCCATCTAACAACATTCTGAGGTACCAGTAGGTTACCCTCCATTAGCAATAATGCAAGTACCACAGAAGTTTATGAGATGGCGTTTTCTACTAAATAATTATAAAAGTGTATTAGCTATGTAATTTCACCTTTTTTCAGGAAAAAAAGTAAAAGCTAACCTGAATATAACATTTTATTAATATGTATATATTTATAAATTTATTTAGATTACTTATTTTCTTATCTAGCTGTGCCAAAAATTCAATAACATTCCTACATTTCGCTGTTTCGAATAAATTATGTCTGATTTTCTTATTTTATTTTCACTTGCAGCTGGGACTTCGTATAAAAAATATTAAGCATATGTTTGTCTGCTCTAAAAGTAAATATGTAACATATGCACTGCAGTACTAAGTATTTTTAAACAATGTCCCGTTCTCGTGCAACTTCTAGCAAATTTTTATATTGCATTAAAATTTTCTTGTCGTTTTTGTAGTTGTTAATTTGAATTTTCTCTTGACTGTCTGTGGTTTTAATACATTTGTTTAGCTTTATTATTTTAAATATATAAACTGTATATTTCTATATCCTTCTAAGACCGCTGCGTAATATAACTGAGTGGGTAAACATTGATATTCCAATGGTGTTAACGTGGGTTTCGCCTAGCATAACTATGTACTACAGAGGTAACAGATCAAGTTAATAGTAAGCATTATGGCAAATTTACCCAAAATTATTTTCGTTATAATGGTCTTACCATAGAGTCAAGTGTGACTTTGATTTGTGAGATTACATAATTACCGCGCTGGGTTCGATTGTTGCATTATATCGCTAATTTGTCAAAGTTGTGTGCATTTCGATTCATTATTTTCAATAGTATGAAAAGTCAATAAAGTTCTCTAAATAAACATTCTCTAAATTACCTTGTCAAAGTATTCTTAGTCTTATAAATAGATATTTATTTATACTTAACGTACGACCACGTAAAGCAGATAAATAGTTAATTTAATTATTTCGATGAAAACATTATAATGTTCTAGTCTTAATTGTCGATGTACAGTTACATAGAGACTTCAAAATTATTATATTTTAATGTCATCGATTAGATAGCATTTTCTATGGCATGAGTTTATCAAACCAACACAAAAAATATGATAATGAGAGATAACAAAGATATTCGCGTTTGTTAAAAATATCATTGTGTTACGTAACCAAATAATTCTAATGTAGTAATTAAGGTTAAATTGGTACAACGAAATCACTTGATTGAAAGGTAAAAAAATGTTTATCAATACAGTGAGTAGGTTCAGTGTTTCACGAAACACGGTCATGTAAACATTTACATGTAATACAAATATCTTTAAATAAACGGTATCAGCATTATTCGACATTCCTTTTAAATCGATTATAAATGAAAAATATTATTAATAATGTGTCAGATGCACATTCGTTGAATTACATATTATTGTGGAGTGTTAAATTTATACGTGATTTACATTTGGTCAGTTTTGTCAAACATTATTTTATTTTTCTTAACAAACACCTCCGAATTCTCTAGAAACAAATCAAGTTAAATAATAGGCGTGTTTTGTTTGAGTTAATGTTTATTTAAGTTTAGTGTTATGTAGTTTATCAAAAGATAGATAATAAACACACACACACGAGCCCAACGCGCAATAAACGTAATGTTGTTAAGTGTGAACGTAGCCGCGGATCCAGTTCTGTGACTATTTTAAGACAGAACGCTGTCATTAGGTCATTGGCGAGGTTGTGCTCGCCAGAATGGTGTAAATTCATGGAACGGATACGTGCAACAATGTGTGACAATTACTAGTTAAAACTATTAAAAATATTAAGTGTGCGATAATAATCCGTGTAAAAGTTAATAAATTTGAATTTTTATTGTTTTTGTAAAGTTTACACAATCATTTTGTGTTGTTTTCGTGAAATGGCATTTACTACATTTTCGAGAACGTGCTCGCTGTTTCATAATTACAATAATTTAAGACTTTTGTCAATAACATGCTCAAATACTGCGAAAATAAATTTTAACTGGGAGGATCCATTGAATTTAGATAGACAATTACAGGACGATGAAAAGGCGATCCGGGACTCATTCAAGGTTTACTGTAACGAGAAACTTTTACCACGGATAGTAGAAGCAAACAGAAATGAAGTGTTTGACATTAAAATTTACAAGGAAATGGGAGAGTTAGGTGTTCTTGGTTGCACCATTAAAGGTTATGGTTGTGCCGGAGTTTCCAGTGTAACTTATGGATTAATAACGAGGGAATTGGATGGTATAGATTCCGCTTATAGATCCGCTATGAGCGTACAGAGTAGTTTAGCAATGGGAGCGATTTATATGTATGGTTCGGAAGAACAAAAGCAAAAATATTTACCTAAAATGGCAAAAGGTGAACTCATCGGGTGCTTTGGTCTAACGGAACCAAATTTCGGAAGTGATGCCGGTGGATTAGTGACACGAGCAAAATATGACAGTCAAACAAAGACCTATGTACTCTCAGGTTCCAAGACCTGGATTACAAACTCACCTATCGCAGACATTCTAATAGTTTGGGCAAAAACTGAGGACAACAAAGTACGAGGTTTCATTATAGAGAGAGCACAAATAAGAAAGGGTTTGGATACTCCAAAAATCAACGGTAAATTTTCTCTGCGAGCTTCAGCGACAGGCATGATATTGCTCGACGAAGTGACTATACCAGAAGAGAATTTATTGCCAAACGTTGTCGGCATGAGGGGTCCTTTCGGATGTCTCAATAACGCTCGGTATGGAATCGCTTGGGGCGTTCTCGGTTCCGCTGAAACATGTTTGCGAATTGCTCGACAGTACACATTAGATCGGAAACAATTCGGAAAACCACTCGCTTCTTACCAACTTATTCAAAAAAAGCTAGCGGACATGATAACAGAAATAGCTCTTGGATTCCAAGCTTGTTTGCAAGTAGGTCGTTTGAAAGACCAAGGCTTATCAACGCCGGAAATGGTTTCTTTAATTAAGAGAAATAATTGTGGGAAGGCTTTAGAAATGGCAAGAACTGCTAGAGATATGTTAGGTGGCAATGGAATATCTGATGAGTATCACATAATCAGACACGTGATGAATTTGGAGGCAGTGAATACGTATGAAGGTACACATGACATTCATGGGTTAATATTAGGAAGGGGAGTTACTGGTATTCAGGCATTTTATTAAGTGTAATAAATCAAAAAATATTTCCTTCATTAAATATATATCATAAGTAAAATGTTTCCTAAAGAAATATGTTATTTTAATTTATTTTCCTGTAGTTTAAAAATATTACTTGGTGTTAGCCTGTTAGAGGTCCAATAAAAAGGATGGGTTGAATACTATAGTATGGTCAATAATAGTAATAATAATAAACGTTTAAAAATTATTTTTACAAAACAGTTATGGAGGCGCCGGGTATCGATCCCGGTACCTCTCGCACGCTAAGCGAGCGCTCTACCATCTGAGCTACGCCCCCTGATGGCAATGTAACGTAATACGTACATAATAATAACTTAATACGTAATAAGCAAAAATTTATGTATATAAATAGTTTTTAACTAGTACTGACATTTAACAACTACTCGTATTTATACAAAGTTGTTTCACTACAGTTTTTAAAAGCAACGCTTTAGGAACGAAAAGCATATAAGACGCGGTTTCATATATGTGTGCAATTGAATAACAGAGACAACAATCCATAACTTGTTTACTCTATAATTTCAAATAAAAAAATCATTAAAAGAACAATTATAATACATATTATTATTAGGTTATAATATACGGTAATTTATAATTTCCACTATAAAACTTCATGTTGTGTGCATTACTTGTTTTTCATGTACAATTGCACCAGTTATATTATTTCGTCACAAAAGTACAAAAAAATTTTTTTGGTTATTTTCAAATATAATAACAATAATATTTATAATTGACCCTTTAGTAGAAGTAGAGCAGTATAAGAGTTGTGTCACTGATAAGGTACGGCCGATTTTGATAACCGAAACTGAGTCAGGTTATTCGTTGGTGGTTAGCTTATAATATAATAATGTTGCATCAATTACTTTAAAGTATGCCTTCACGGTAGGAACTATAATGTATTTTTTTTAAGAAATAAATACTATTTCATTTTAACTTTTTCCATTTTCATTGACAATTACTACATTTATTTAGTGTAAAGTAGTAAAGACATAAACATATTGACTATTAAAAAAATACTCCACGCAAAAATGTAAAAAAATTGAGCAGGCAAGGTTTGTTTATAACTTATAGCTGATATAAGGAATCCACACGGTCTTGAGTCACATCCTAAATATTTTCAATAGTATCGATGCATATTTGCATTGATATTTGTTTCTAATTTCTAAATTTTATTTAAAAAGGTCTCAAGTTATAATAATAAATCATAGTTAAAAAATCACGTTCAAAATTGTTATTCAGCGGCAAATACGCAGTTGATAGAAAAAATAATTTAAAACTATAAATAATAAATGTCACTGTACCAATTATCTAACTTGAATTTTAAGAAGTAACATATTTTACAATCACATGCATATGCTTGTCGATATGATGATAGAAAGAAAACATTTCGATAATACTCGACGCATACATAAATACATTTAATATTTGTCTGTATTACCCATATATGTAACCAAATTTCTATATCTGCTATTGTAACTACTTAGTAAAGTTTTCAATTATGGCAATTTTCTTGTGTATTTGTGCTAAAAATATATTGTATGAATTAAGTTATTTTCTTTATTTTTTGTTTAATGATAAAAATTGTAACGTCATTGTATTACATTGGAAAAAATCTTTAAATTAACGAAAGCAAACAGTACGTTCTGAAAAACAATTAATTTTAATAATTAATTAAAATAGTAGGATATAACGCCAACTATCGACAAGTTAAAATAATCATGGATAAGGTAGTTCTTTGTTCAATTATGTATTTACGTATAGGCCGGTTGGGTTAGGTTAAATCAAAAACGTGATTGCTCGGTATTTGTTATCCTAATGCCGGAAACACCGATGTGCGGGGCTAATGTTGTTATTGATCGAATAAGGCAACAGTCGGTACGGTCACATGTGATCCCGACCTTTAGCCTTGGCTTATTAGCCTTTCCATATGCGTTACACGCTTTTCAAATAGATTTTAATTTGTAGGAATCGTTTATATGGAATTTCTCACCGTAACCTCAACAAAGAGGTAAACATCTTTTGAAGGGCCCCTCTCACATCTCGCATACAAAAAAAGTCTTACACCCATGGATATTTTACCGATTGCCAAATAGCAAATACTAAGTAATTGCCATTCTGATAATCATAAAAATTTGACAGTTCCTTCCCCTTTGAATTAATGTATTGATAAATAAATACTGTAAAAATGTATACGTACATATGACCACAGAACTTTTTCCTTTTATGAAATCGGTTAATTATAGACAACATTAATTTAATACAGACAGAATTTCATGTAATTAATAATAACAAAGCATAACCAACCGGCGTTTAATATTTGAGTTGTGATCAAATCGTCAGCATTTTGCACTACAACGGGTTAGTGCTATTGTTACACATATTTTCAGTTAACAGTGTATTATATATTTATTATTTTTCTGTATTACATACATATAATAAATTAGTACTTGAGATGTGTTTGAACGTTCTTTAACTTCATTAGCTTGTTCGTTTTGTTGAAATTATCTACACATATAATAAAATGTTATCTGATCGCTTTGTGTATATATTGTATTTCTGTGACAATTTTTTTTTTGTGGGCCTTTTTTTCACGATATAGAACTCAAAACAATAGTTGTTAGAATTTTGTCAGTTTGTTTTGCGTTTGCTCGCGCTCAACTCAGGAAAGGCTTAACGGATTTAATTGTTTTTTACTAATGTTAAGCAGTAAGCGTCACTTTATATTTAAAGTTCGTTTCATTGTGATCCGTCTACAAATAAAAAAGTTATAAATTAACATATTATTTCTAATTCATAGCACCAGAAAAACCCATTCTTAAAATATGCAAGCACTACTCTTAAGCTTAAGGCGTAGTTTATCTGAAGCGAAGTTTAATAATATTAATAAGCATTTTACTAGTTTATTTTATAGTAATAACTATACGATGGTAATAGTCATAGTAGTATAAAAATGGAACTACTGCTATTGTCTCGTCTGTAAATCGGCAAGGTACTTCTCGAGCAGACGAGAATCGAGGCTGGAATGATCCCATTGAGATTGGAATATATCAAAGTTATACAGACGTAGATGTTTTTGAGAGGGAATCAAGTTAAACGTTGCAATAAAAATTATTGATGCACTTAGTTGAAATTATCATTAATCGTTCCTTTGTAGTTATACAATTTTGTTCTCAACAAAGTTTTATCCTTCTATGAAGTGATATTTTTAGGTCTGGAAAACACGTCATAAATTAGTATTATTTTAATTTAATCGTGGCATCTATATCCCCATTAATGTGTCTATGGTTGAACAAATACCCATTAGGTAGCCCGCGTAGCTGTCCCATTTTGCAAGTAAATGGAGA
Source organism: Megathymus violae (assembly GCA_003671415.1). NCBI lineage: Eukaryota > Metazoa > Arthropoda > Insecta > Lepidoptera > Hesperiidae > Megathymus > Megathymus violae. The sequence goes on along the minus strand of PDGT01000019.1, from coordinate 4,762,633 downwards.
TAAGGTATGATGTTCCATTTGGAGAGGTGCCGCCACAGATACTCGTAGTTCGACAATGTGCGTCAACAAATCCTCTGTTTTATGACCAAAACTTCCAAACAATATTATGATTAATCCATTGTTGGAAAATGGTATCGAAAATGTGTGCCCCAGTTCAGTTGATGTATTCATATTTTGGAGGATGCCAAGGATTTACGTTGTCGCTAATTACTTTTAAGTCAAACGACACACTGTAAATTGTAACATTTGCTGAGCATTATATATGTGATGACGATGTGTAAATAATTATCTACGCCTTATTTTATTTTTATTAAATAATTTAGTTATGTACACTTAAGACATTTTTTACAATGTTAATTATTCGCCGATATTTTGACCCAGTTGTGTAATTATAGCATATTTTTTATATGTCAACGTTTAAATTACACGATGACATAAGTTTAAAATTCCATACAATTATTTTTTTTATTATATTATCAAATAGCCTTTTCATAAGTTGGGTTTTCTTTCGGGAATCGACATCAATTTTATTTTTCGAAAAAACTTACCTATCAAGTTAATTACAAGTATAAATAATAATTTGTTTCCATGCAGAAAACAACTTTGTCGTAAATATGGCGACCTAATCTATATCTATTGTGGACCTTAACGTAATACAAATAAATAGCAAGCTTTATCTCGTTAAAAGGAATCTTGCGCGAGTCGAGCAGCTTAAAACATGGCATCGTGTTACGAATTGTTTCGTAACATTCTGATAAATGTATAAATAAATATATGTACTCATTATTATATAATTTAAAGAAACAGTATTTATCAAGTCCGAGTTTCATAATAATTTTTCTAGTTCGGGATCAAATCCAAGACTTAACACATACATACAGAAAGAATATAATTTTCCTACATTGTTACTCCAGCCAATGTCCTTTGGTTTTAAAATTAACCTACTGCAGGACGTTAAACCCTCCACGTAATGAACCTGCTCTAGTGAGAGTTGGTGGCGACTAATGTCGCTTACAGGGATCTCATTCCATGAAATATTCATAAAAAGTCTTGTTTTTTTATAAAGTGATTCATATATTCAAGTATTTAGACCTTGAAATACCTTTGTTATTTTTCTCTATTCCCCACTTGTACGTGACGTCATTTTATATAAATTTTCAGCGCGATCGTTCAGGACGGGCTCTATTTCACGACTGTAGTTTTTCATGAAAGTTTTCACATTCCAGTTAGAAAAGTGGAGCAGGATAGTTTAGAGTAATTTGCATCTCTCTCGCCAAATCTGAATTACAATGGACTACGGAAAGCAATTAATACTTAAAGTAGCCCGATTTTAGTTTAAAACTGGGTGCTCTTGGGATTGAACGTCATGTTGGCGGGAATTTTAATGTTCTTTTCTGTTTGAAGTTGGGGTCGAGTGGGTTAACGACTGAAATTAAACATTATAAATGTCACAATGCACATCACGATACTTTCTACTAGGTAATGTTATTATCAGGGTAACAGATGGCCACCTGATATTAGGTTCGGTGCCGGTTGCTCATGGACTGTGATAACTTTGGCGTTACATTTGTTCTGAATTGATTGCTCTCAATCTTGACTACTTAGGTCGCTGATCTGTTTTTCGGCTATTGACATAAATATATGGTTATCGGTAAACACAGACATTAATGATGCATTGCTGGCTAAGAAAGAAGCGTGAAAATCGCTTATTGATTGGTTCTCCAAGATTGCAATGGTAACATGGTAAATAAATTTCATTGATAATTCGAGGAAAAATCTGATGAGCACCCTAACTCGTAAAAAAATATTTATCCACGAAATTCGTTTGCATAGAAGGGACTTGAAGCCATTGTCGTGCCTATTATTCTTGGTGCAAAGGTGCACAGTGAGCTGAGGTCGTTGGTTTATACTCAAGGATCATTTTACTTAACTTCCCAGATTCAACTAAGACATGTAGAATATAAAAGTGATTGTCTTTTAATTCAAGCGGGTTCTATGCTTTCTTCATAGACGGTAATGACCCTGAAAATTCTGATGCCCATAGAAAAACAAATTACAATCAACAGAGTCGATTATGTGTTGTTATAAGGTTTGATGTATATAAGACTAAGAAAAAATAAGTTATGCTTTTTAGGCTGTTTTATAAGTATAACATACTCATAATTTTTTTTTATAAATATTTTCAACATTAATTTTAATTAATACTAACTTCAAGCTTTATTTATTACATTAAATAAACCTTATTATATTAATGAGGTTTATATTCAAGTTTTTGTTTAGAATACCATTTCTACAGTGAGTCATTGTAATTCAATCATAGATTCTATTTCTTTATTGTGAAAATGGATCTGAACGGAAAAAACCTATTTCAGTACATTAGTTGTTTCTACATATACGTAATTAATATTTAGGATACATGAAATTTGCAGGTTAAGTTGTCGAACTCGCTGTGTTCTACGGTAAGGAACGGTGTTCTTATACATTGTCGATATTTAAAAAACGAGTCACAGATTTCTACTTTCCTAACGCTTCATGAAAATGATCTATCTAATTAGAACACGTATAAAATAGATATGTATTATATGTACTCAAAAGCCTGTTATATAATACATATAAAAGTGTACATTCGTGTTGTATATTATCTTTTGTTATTGTTTCCTGTAATTTTATTGAGTGTACATAATAAATAAATGAAAAGTAATCCCGCGCGGGCACCGCCGCAGATAACAACAGTAAAATAAGTCAATAATAATAATAAATGAGAAATCGCTCTGCTGCTGAAGTAATCTCGCAAAGAAGATGCAACATAGCAACTTATAAAATATCTATACTGTATTGGAATCATGGCTTTTCTAGTAGCTATATTCAAAAGGGTGCTGAGCCCAGCGTAAAAATGTGATATTCACTTATGGTATAACATTTGTAAAGTTTTTACGTGATAGCAGTGCACCACACTTGAACAAGTTGAAAACAAAGTGCGAAGTCAAGTCAGTTGGTTCCATAAAATGAAAGTATCTCTAAAATATTAATAATTTTCTGTGTAACTCACGTGGTAAACGTGATATTTGTTTCTATGTGTGTCTGAGAAAATTTGAATATGGCATAAAAGTGACAATTTCAGTGGCTACCCCTGTTCTTTTTTAAGCTATGCAATTATCTTTGAACCGTTAGCGTAAATGCTTTTTTCGAAAGGTCCTTAATATAAAATATGTAAATTATTGGTTGATACCACAGAAAATAATACTTAATATGGAAGCCGAATACGACTAGTCGTACATTCGTAACAAAAAATGAATTTGGTCGTATAAAATTTAATAACCATTGAGTTTATTATCTCAGAATGTGTATTGAGGTATTGTTCTCTTAATTACTGGAGATGATAAAAGTAACAAAGTATTTTATTGAATGTTATTCCATAAAATATGATATCTTTATTCCTACTCGATTAACCTTGTTAAAACAGGACCAGATGGATATCTATAGGTGTAAAACCGAGAGGATTTTGTATGGAAATAATCAGGATAGCACTTGATCTTCGCCGGCAGCAAAAGAGGCTTCACTGATTTGTTGCCGGTAAAAAAGGAAACTACAAGCCCACAATTCAAATGGCAAACAAACTTTTTAATTTTAGAAGAGCGTTTGCCGAATAGGTCGACATGGAGCTAACAGTTTTCAGATTAAAAATTAAATACAAGTCTTAAAGGGTTCTCACGAGCTGCGGATCGCTGAAAAGTGGTGTTTGCGTGAAAACATAGCATTGGAAGTGCGCCAGGAACAGGATGGCGTCACTCGTGTTCGACCGCGCGACAATATCTACCATCGGACACTGAGCTTGAGAGCTGACTCGGAACGTGTTTTACTGTCGCGTTGAATATTGATACTTTGAGATCTTTTGTAACAACACAGCCAGTAAAATTGTATGTTTTATATTACAAAGGTAGAATATTATCATCATATTATAATATTATTATTTATTATTATATTAATGCCAATTCACCGTGGTCTAATCTTTGTTTATATAAGCCGTAGAACACTGCACATGCTAATTATAGATAATAATATTATACATATGTTTGTAATAGTTAACATTAACTATTGTGACATTTGCCGAGAGATGAAACCTTTGTGTGGTTTGCTTGAAGTAAAATTACAACTAAAACTGATAATTAACTTTCAAGGTGCTTCAAATGTTACAGTAAAAAAGGACGATTACAAATAAGATATCTCATCTAAGCTCTTGAGGATATCAGATTTTTTTAAAATTGATAACAAATGTTTATTTATAACCGAGCTTAAAAAATTAAAAGCTATTTAACTTTCAATATTTGTTTCATTCCGATAGAAGAACCCAGAAGAAATATTTTAAATCATACAAATATGTACTTGAATAAAATCCAACAGTCCTTGTTTTGCGTGTCTTTATACATATAAAGAACCTTTAAATCTAGCATATACCTATATAATTTATTGCAGTAAACTTGCTAAATGAATAATGGCTTATATCGAAGAGATTCTATTTACAAGGTCTACTGGCTAACGATTGCTGTGTGCGACTTGTTTAATTTTTGAGCATTTTAAATTGTTTGGTGACATGTAAGACGCCTGAAATTTAAATTGTTTTTAAATAAAAAAAAATTACATCTAAAGAACAACATAAAATATAATTCATCTATATGCAAAAGAAGAATTATAATTGTCCTTGATTAATTAATATTTATTAAATTTCATCTATGCTACCAACATTTAATAAAATACTAAAATTTAAACCTCAAATTAAAAAATTCTGCAGTATACGAAAACAATTTCAAAAACAGAATTTTGCAGAGAGCCAGAGGAAATATTGGATTCGATTGAGTGGAGCGATACTCCGACATCGAACAGGGAGAGGGCGGGAGAACGAATGGACGATGTTGCCAGTCGCCAGTACTGCCCATTTACACGTCCACTCGAGATTGCCGCTGCAAATCGATTTTCTAAAAAATATTCAGGTAAACTTTTGCGTTCTATGCGTACATTTATTTATTAAGGAACAATGAAATCTTTGAAACACGTTATGCAATCTTTGGCAATAAAAAATAAAATATTTGTGACACCAAGATCAATGGTAATTAATATAAAGTTATGTAATAGTTACTTCTTACACAATTCTTTTAGATATAACTAAAAGATAATAGAAGCTGTAATAGTACTAGACATACTAGTACATTGTTTTAGATATATCTTCAGACTTGGGAAAATAAATCTCAAAGAGTTTTCAAATCAAAAAATTTACAATTACTAAGACAAATTTTAAACGATTGTTTTGTCGCAAACTTTCAAGAAAAGTAGTGCATTGATACAATCTGCAATATAGTTGTTTCGATAACTCAGGCAATTTCATTGCTAGTTCTGAGGTTGGAGAGAATTAAAATTAAGGCTCCGCACTTCTCGGATCAAAAAAAGCTAAGGATCAGCTGTCACGTATTCTAAAGTAATATAGTCTTAAAAACTATGAACAGTACTTGTCAGCTCAAACTGACAATGTATAATGAAATTCTGTAAAGCTTCATAAGGGAATTTTAGACAAATTTATTGTGATTCCAGATGACTCCAAATCCGAGCTCTTCGTATCAAAACTAAGATAAATCTTTGTAATGTTTAGTTTTATCGTAACAGAATACCGGATTGAAAGTGACAAGACAAAAGTTAATTAACGAAGTATGGATAACTCGACGCGATAATACCTTGCTAAATTGTGGATGAGATTATTAAGTTTTAAGTTCTATTAAAATAATTTTGGAACAGCCCTTTCCTTTGATTTGTTTCATTGTTCTCGTAATTTTGCCCTTTTGTAGAGGAACATTTTACAAAGCCTAAATAAAGATATCGCAGTTACAATGACGTAGATTTAACTTTCGATATTTTCATTGAAATTATACCCAAATTACGTTTTTATGTTTAGCTCTTAAGCTACCTCAAGTTGCGGATGATTTTAAGTAGTATGAAGTATGAAGGTCTCGGATGAGCCTTGTTGGTTATTCAACCATAGAAATTAGGAATTCAACTATAGAAATCGATTAAGGACCCGGACTACGAAATTGCATAATACTTTGTCAAAGTCCATACTTGATTTACTTTACGGTCTACGGTATTCTTAACATTTTGGGTTCACAATTCGAATGCGTTTATTATTTTCCTTGCTTGTCACTTAAGCGTTCAGGTTTCGAATGCATACAGGAATTGAATTGAAGTTGGTGTCGTAAACCATTACCAGACGACTAATTTTCCTATATATATTTCCTAATATTATCGTTAGTGTACTCTGGTGCCTGTAACATCTGTGAAGCGCCTCCGATCAATCAGTTTGTAATCAAGAGAACGAGGTTACACTACGCGTTAATATGGATTTAGCGGAAATGGGATTGGAAATTACATCTGCTTCTATATTATTGCGATAATAACTTCCTTTATAACGAAATTAATTACTAAATCAATGACATGTTCATTTTTCCATTAAAAATCGGAATATTATTACAATAAATAAAAGGCGTGGATTTCGTAATACTGACTTAGTTTTTGATATTGTATTTGCTTGTGTTGATTTTACATAATGATTAAATATTAGTTCATACTGTAAATTAAAATATACTAAGGCATAAATTCTAAATACGAGTATATTGAGGCTAACTTTTGACACATAAATATTCTGTACAAATTGATTAAGTTGAAAGTCGAACAGGTAGAGTAGAAGCGTTCCGTGTTAACTAATAACACCAACTCGTACAATATATTTATTTATATTAATATAAATTTTTTTTGTTTGTTTAGATATTAATAATAACTTCTTTAGATGATGATAAACGTGGTGAGCAAACATGCATACTTGACAGTTTTCAGCAATGTTCTTAAAGGTGTGTGACACCTGTCAATACGCAATTGACCGTTGTGATGGACTTTTGCCTTAGACCTCACATTGTAAAAAAAATCTGAGCCCACCAGTGGGACAATAATGGATTATGATGATGAAGTTTGTTTTTTAATAATCGTAATGATCTTACTAATTGGTTATTTCTTATGGTTGTAGGTATAGATTAACTTTATCTCACTTATAATATTTATCATACAAACAGTAAAAGGCTAGATAATCTTTTTAAGTATAAACGACCGAGTTAATAAGCTAAGGCTGATTTTTAATACATTTATGCAAGCCATAGCGATTATTTTATTTCTCTGTCTTTTTGGGGTCGTTCCGTCATGTCTGAGGGTCGTGGTCAGCAACAGGGCGGCGTCTGGAGCGGGTGATCTACCTCGACGGTCGCTGTCCAGCTTAGAATGTGCAAAATGGTAAAATAAGTAATGTGCTTGCTTCAGTGTCGCATCATAAACCAGTCTCCAACGTAAATCGTACGAAATATACAATATGTTGTTAAAACATTAATCTTTTTACCCACTGGTCCATGATCTAATTGTATGTAGACCGAATTGAAAAAAACTCGTTCCGGAAGAAATCTATACTAATATTATAAAGAGGGTGCAATTTTTGTAAGTTTGTATATGTATGCGAAAAGTAATTTTCAGAACTCACGACACATATCTATTTTACCATTTTAAATGTAAATTATTTCGAATGAACCTAGTGTATATATAATAATAATAATAATAAGTCTTTATTTTTAGGTAAACACCCATATTCACATAACGGTGCTTGTAATGCAGAATTACATTAAAATTTTGATAAAAATCACTTAAAACAATAAAGTGAATTTTAAAATCGCGAATAAAACTAATAATAACAATTGAATAACATTATTATATCACGTAAATATAATAAATTTAGCTTCGAAAGAAGTCGGGGCGGGCTGCTAGTACTTATTATAATGAATCACTGGATTAAACCTGTCCATCATTAGAGCGGGAGTGGTAGTTTACTTAATTTAATTTTAGAATAAAAACTTTCATTATTTTATTTAATATAAACCTATTAAATAAATTATATTCTGTCATTATTTCAAATTACAAGATTTAGGTAATTAAAGATCAGATTCTACAAATTATTCCAAATTGTTTTCTAATTGTCAATTAGTTATGAATACAATACGTCACCAGCCCATTCCAGACTACCACAAACTAATTTTTTTTTAAACTTGCTTGTGTCTAATATTTTATTTTTCTATATTTAAATATAAGATAAATTTGGTAAACGAAAAAAGAAATTGGTATATTGATAATAGTGCTACTTATCGGATCCTGTGCTGGGATCTAACAAGTGAAACGATAAATATGTATATCGAGTATGACATCATTTGTCAAGTCGTTCAGAAAGTGTTGAAGTCCCATTTCATAGCATTTGTCTGAAGTTTTTGTTTATATTTACAAATACGGCTTCTAAAAACTGTACCCAATTTCTCCCGATGATTAAACAGTCTGATCCATCATACAACATTTGTTGAAGTATTGTTATGATAGAGTAGTAAAGAACCAGAAAAATATGGATAAATATGTGCTGTTGAACTTTTGCAATTATTTAGTGAACTTATTGTAAGAAGAAGATACAGCAGATAATTTAATATTAAAAATCTATTAACATACTACATAAGTTAGTCAAGACTTCACGTGTACACCTGCCCGCACCAAAATCAATTGATATTTTGCAGCCAAAAATAAAATAACATCACGCAGCACTACGAGGTTTGACAAGTCGGTGTATCAGCGAGTAGTCAATAGATTGCACGCTCCACGAATTACAAGCGACCCGGCCCAACGTCAGCCCTCACATAAATTAAATTTATAATCAACTCCCTCCTCCCCAAACGAAATTAAATTATACCTGCCAGTGGTGACTTCGACAAAACATTTACATTTCGCTTCTTGAAAAACGTATTTCATGAGCTTCATTTCACGGCTTCAAAAGAGAATAGTTAGTTAACTTTGTCATTGCATTACTAATAAGGATGGCGTTCAGGCACTCTTTGGTTGAGACCGTATTATATAGTGTACTTAATTAAACGCCCCGTCGCATTATTATGTTCATCCAATGAATAATTTAATTATATATACTTATTGTGCTAAGGCATTGAACATCGCAATCATTATTTGCCCAACGCTACGCTTAGAATAGTACAATAGCTTGGGATTCGTCAAGTAGTTTTGTTCGAAATCTTGCTTTATTATACTTCATAAAATTATGATTTAAGCCCGAGTTCCCCTAGTACTGTAAATATTGACTGTCATTTGTATAGATTATACGTAATTATTACGGGGAAGTTAGAATAAATATTTATTATACGAGTAAATTTGTTTTTATTTAATTGCTTCTAAAAAGATGTGTTGCTGCGATACGAAAATCATCTGTATATACTAATAAAAGTTAATAAGAAAGACAATTTATTTAATTTAAGCGTTTATGCCTTGAGTTCAGCTCGATATTATGAAATTAAAAATTATTTGGAGGTAAAAATCAGTACCAATCAAACGACCTCGTACACCAGTGACCTGCCAAGTGAGGGATCTTGGGTTCAACTCCCGGTTAGGGAAGTCACGTATGCAAAAGATAAATTTTTGTTCTCGTGAGTTATGTCATTGTAATGTCTCATTTGTACTACGTGCAACACATAATGAATTTGTTGTAAACCTTTAAAATATTATCATTGCATAAATGAATAATGATATTGATTTGAAACGCGATAATAAAAAATATTTTTTATGCAATTTATCTACAAGATTATTTACTATTAGACATGACAGGGTTGAACTAGCTGACAATATTTTACATTATAAAATGATGGTAATAGAGTTGCATGTTGGCAGAATAGCAAACTTTAATACTGGTAACAGTGACGTTGAAACCAGTGTATAGAGGACGGCTACATACACACTTCATAATATCGCCTGAAATTTTGTTGGTGAATATTTTACAATACACAGTACAACGGGGTGTAACGTATCTTATGTTAGAGTTTTTGCGAATTTTTTATTCACAGAATAACTTTGCTTATAACTCCTTTGTCTCAAGCCTTTAGAAAGCTCGAAGACATAGTACTTCGAAATTTTGCTGGCATTGGAACGAAAATAAATAATTGACAAAGCTGAATTCTCGTTGTAATACTCAAAGGCGTGGAAACATTAAAACACGAATAAGACTAGATAAATCTGTAATTTCCCCAGCGAGATATGTAATTCTGTTCTAGGTTTGATATTCTGCGTTTGTTTTGTTACTTTGGCATTTCATATTTCAATTCCTTGTTTAATATTCCAATATATACTTTACGTGTTTTTATTGAGTTAGAACTAGATAGTATAGATTAAATTTCTACTTTATAATTATATACTATTATACATTTATAACTTTATTATTAAAAAAATTAAATATAAAAATGTTAGAAATAAATTAAAATTAAATAATTAATTTAAATTACAGACCTACCTAAGTGTTTGGGGTACTTCATTTTAACCGTTAAATTTCTTCATATATAGTAGAAATATCTTTCAAAGTAATGTTGTCCGAGTATTTTTTACATATGTGCTGTAGGTAACCTTTCTTATATTATACACAAATTAAATATTATACAACTTTATAGGTTTATGTATGAACATATTTTTTTATGTCAGAAAACCAAGACATGTTCCTCAGCCTTCGATGTGTTCTCACATATTTATGCGATACCGTTGCGATTATAAGGATATTGTTATCAGTAAAATATAATTAAGTTGATGTTAAGTAGCGAATAAGTATTTAGATGGTGTAGCGCACTTATTTAGTAAAACCCTATTTAGTTGTATTCACTTGCCCACATACGTATTATAATCAAAATCTTTAATTATTCAATGAGTGACTCATTTTAAAGTACGAGTCTACCCATCTTAAATTAGTAGATTTGGTATGTGCTCCATTACGCCCTTGTCACTGCGGATTGGTGGAGGATAGTCAATTTAAATGTTGGATGTTGTTATGTCACTCGAAGGCCACTGACATGGCCTAAAAAGTGGTATCTAACGATAAAATCCGGTTCACGTTTCAAACTTTCGTTAACTAACGTTTCACTAACGGTTTCACGTGCCTTCCATGGTACGTAAATTCTCGAGAAATCGTCCTACTAATGATCGTTCATGAGAAGAATGAGTCATAAGTTACTAATAACACAAAGAGTTAGTAACTTAATATTTTATTACTTTGAGGCTCTGCTCTGAAAATAATATTTTCACTGGAGGAAACGCCAGACTGTAATAGTGGTGATCTCAAGTCATATTATACTTTTTTTTTAATATCAGAAGCTGAAATTTTTAATTAAAAAACTCATTGCGTGCTTCCAAACGACTCCAATTAAAACTATGTCTTCGTTCGTAAGAGAACATAAATGAGTCAAGAGCTCAGCAAAAAGTCAAATAATTGCTCTACTTGTACCCTGTGTTTAATTGCTGCGGGCTGTCAATTTAATTATCGTTCAGCTTAAAATGCTAATCGCATTTTACAATGGCTTTGAGGATGTATAATATTAAAATACTGCTCAAATATGTATCGGACTAACGTGTATATGTGACGTTTACATTACAGTATATAGCAGACATAGACATAAATACTACACACAAATATACAATATGCTGCCTTTAATGTGACAGATATCCATGAGCGTCGGTGACCACTTACTATCAGTCTGTTCGTTTGTCGTATATCTATATAAAAAGGCCTTCACCAGATCGCGCTATTCCAGTTTGGCGAAGTGAAATTTAAGCCTCAACAAGTACGTTAAGAGAGAGAGAGGGAAAGGTATTATAGGAGAATATATACATATATTAAAGTGACCTTCAACAACTCCTACAATTATTTATTATTGTAAGTCAAGGGTCCTTAAGTTATTCTCTTTATAAAAAATATATTAATATGAGCATGAAAAGCTTCATTATAACTTAAGCCAAAGTTTATTAGTCGCTCCCATTATATGTTCAGTAGGATAGAAGAAATATTATTAATAGACGGATGTTTTTCAATTTAACATAAACAAAGTAATTAACAAAGTTGTTTCTTACTTTCTAAGACAAAGTTTACGAAATACCTTCTATTTTCATTAACAAGACCTCGGTAAGTCACTTGTTTATTTCAGTACCGACAGTTCAAGGTATTGTCAAAGTGTGAGTCCCACTTAATTAAGACTACGTATTTCAATCTCCGGTTTTATCTATATGTATACGGATGTGTATAGAACTCAAAAACTTCAAAATCAATTAGGTATTGTGTCAATAAGTTCAGTTGTGAGAATCAATGAAAGAAATTTCCTAAATGTATTTTAAACGAATGTAATATGACAGCAGAAATAATCCTTGGTTGTAGAAGCAAAATCACTAAACTTATTTCACGTTAAAAAAATGCTCATTTTTAGTTTTCACCTTAAAACATACTGGTTGCGTCTTCCTTAAGTTTGACCTAGATTCCGAGATAAAGTATGAATAAGTTTCATCAAAGGTTCTCATATCACATAAGTGGCATATTCTCATGTCCTTTACGCCGTTTACCTAGACAAAGAAATACTACTTTTATTTTATTTCATACATTTGGTATGAACGCAACAATGTCCATATCAAATATATCATGTGTTGTATATTTTTTCGCTAAGCTATCCGAGATAGCTTATAATATGTATGTAATAGTATTCAGATTAGTTTTACCCTGAAAAATGATCTTTACTGTATTGTTACAAGTATCACCTATCAGTTTATGAATCACTCTTCAGAACTCTACACAAATTAAACCGTATTAATCAATCGACAACTGAGTTTGAGTTGAGTTGTTTGCTGCATGATCTTCCGGTCAAACTCAGTTGTCGGTCTTCAATATTGGTTATTCATAAACTACAACTATGTAGATCGCTGATTGGCTCTTCTTGAACTACCCACTTGTGGGATTCACCTTTGGACTTTGATCATTCAGGCAACTCAGAATAACCACCGCTACCGCAAGGCAATCATTTAACGAATATGCGTATTTATGCTATTGTTTAACTATTAAAATGAATAATATTTGGCGACAAGCTTTAATAGTGTTTTTTTAAAACAAAGTTTTATAATAATATAATTTTTTGGTGAAGGATAACATTCATTATTGTATTGCTTACAAGATTAGATATCGTGTATTTTTGCCTGTTTTTGGAAGTTATTCGTTTTTTGGCGCGTTAGGGAAAAAATTATGAGAGAGAATATATACGATGCGCACGCACACTGTCACAATTTTTTTCAATAGAATGAAGTTAGTCGATCCCTCCCTTTAGTAAAGTGTGAAGTGAGATGTATATTCGAAATATTTATTACGGTATTTCTATATAATACAACACGTGTTGTTGTATCGAAAAAAATAAAAAAAAATATTTATGTGTTTTCTATTATTGCATAAACTATATAGTGATTGATATCAAATAACTTTGAATATCTTAAAATCCTCTTTTTTGGATTTTCGTTTTACAATTAGGAATCTGAAATTTTTTATTACCTACTTTTTAATAATACTTTTGAAATATTCAAGTTTGTCATCATCACAACGCACCTAATTGAATTGGATATTAATTATTCGGGACGTTAAAACGATTGATTGTTTATTTCATTATCAAATTACCTTAGTTTGTAATTTTAGCAAATACTTATATTAAATATTGAATAATTTATTTCCAATATGTCATAAAGAGATTAAATTTGAATTTTATGAAATATTAGAATTTTCCCCTGGGTTTCTACCCACTTACACCCACTCCAATATCAAATCCAATCTATCTCTCCAATCTATCCTAATTCAAAAAATACTTATAGTACTAAGTCTGTTGCATTTGTCGATATAATTAAAGTAATCCTTCAATTTACATCAAACGTAAGCAAGGAAGGTTACGAGTTGTAAAGCAACACTTAGTTGTTTACATCGCAAGTCAAGTATGGCCTATACCTAGCAGGGTATGAGGTAACTAGCGCCGCTAAAATATGGGATATGACTGTAATACCAATTTATTCCAAGTAGATATACTGATGGACATATTTATAGCTATTCAAACTAAGATGTTAGTATATATATAACATATTTTATTAATATATCGAGCTCTCATAATGAGTACATTTCCTCAGCCATAACGTTGAATGACGGGACCGTTTGAAGTTATTTGGGTTAGGTTATTTATTTCACGAAAAAAGGTGTGATAAGTATTCGTCTTCTATAGTATACATAGTGGAGAATGTTCGCAGAAATTGTTCGAAATAATTCCTCCATCGCCGTTTCTCCATCGAACAACTCGACGGACGGTGGGCATCCATCCTTACGTAGTGAACGTACCACCTGTAGAGACGGTGCGGTTTGCGTCGTTATTCATTGTGCCCACTGCCTGCGACTGGACTGGAATAATTTGCCCATGTCGGTGTTCCCGCCTTCTTACAGTGCGGAAGTGTTCAAGAGCAGAGTGCTAATCACTTTTTTATAAGTTAGTGGGTTCAACATCTTATCTTTCACTTACATATATCTTAACTTCATCACCATTTACCATCAGGTGGGATTTTTATCAAGCATTAACTTATTCTATGTAAACAAAGAAATATATCTGGGGAACCACCCAGGAAGAACTTCATCGCGATTTATTATCAGCTAGAATCGTAGACAACCGTCAACTATGAATCTCAATTTGAAGATGGTTAAATTTTGCGATGAGGGACATCTCACTAATACTCGTATATGAAACACGCATATAATACATGTATATTTCAGGATTTCCTAGAATTATTACAGTTTCAAAAACATTTTTTAGAGGATGAGTTGTAATAAAGTAAAAAAAATAATGTCTATAACGATCGGGGATGCCCTGTCTTCTCCAGAAAACGTCGCTTGGTCGTCTGTTACTAAATCACATCCACGTAAATACATACACCCTGTCTGTATGTCTGGAAACAACCGCATTTTGATGTATAAGCAAAAAGAAAGCACACATTTGTTTTACGACCACCCTTATCTATTCGGTCCTTACTTTGTTCGTCATATAAGGGCAGGGAATGAGTTTCCTTATCTAAATACGAGCTGTGTTCATATGACCCTTTACGTTTAGCCCCGGTAGACAATACATGTTTGCACTAGTGAATATCAGAGTGCCTCGTCAAATTATATGAGTCTGTTCTGTTAGCTAGCTTAGTTTTATTATGTACATACAATGGACAATTTTTAATGACAATGTAAACATTTTTAAAACGGAGGGTAGTCTGTAATTGACAAATATTATAGATTTCCAGATATTTTTATTCTCTTTTATTATTATTAAACCACGATATCACCAATTTGCAATTTGTTATCATGATCATAATTTTCATAGATCAAGTATCTTTATACATATTTGATATACATACTACGTGTTGTTACTAGATACGTACACGCTCACCGCTAAACATAGCTTTGGGCACAGGAACACGTCCGCTCTGTACCACATCCGTCACAAGATTCACTCTGTTCATCATTAGACTTCTCGCTTGACAACTACCCCCTCCAGCTCTAACCAGTTGACAGCTACTTTATCTACCGGTATATAAGTGACAATGTATCGAATACGTGCATACATAGTGCAGTCGCAAGTAAATTTTCCCTGGTCGTGGTGCACTTCTCTGAAGATTTGACACGTGCTTGCTTATAGGCTTCATCATATGTCTGATTATCAGTCTCCTTCTTGTATCTATCATTTTTTTAACGAAATTAAATTGCAGTATCGGGGAGCTAGATAAAAGAGCGAGTTTCCCGCAGTGGTTGGAAATGGTGGCGGTATCGTTTACCATCAGCTGTCCTACCTATTTGTATTCGTTTAGCGGCATAAAAAAGAACAAGACGGTGTTTGCACGATTATTAATGGAGCTAAACTGAACTATAATATTTTTCATGTCCTATATTTATTTCATTGTAATATCATGACGATAAAGAAATACCATTACCGTTACGAAATTAAATAGCAAGACGTTAATCGCCCGCACTAACACACCCCGGTTTGAGACTTCCTCGTGTGTGTGTGATAGCATAAACTTCAATAAAACATCCAAATGTTGAACTGATATGCCCTCGCTCGTAATTTGTGGTCAGTAGCAACCAGGAAACAGGGTTATTGGCATAAATCAGTCTCGGTACAATCTGCACAAATCTTTTTCAGAAACAAAGGAGTATCATTATATTTTTTGAACGAATTTTGTCGTTTTCCACAAATATAGCGCTCAAAGGGAGCATCGCGTCGTTTTATTGGATTGGATTAGTTTCGTGTTTGCGGATTTACTAAAATTGCATTGGTACTACACTCCGAAGCTGAGAGAAAAAATAAATAAACTTGTACCGCTCCATACAGATTACTTTTATAGAGTATACGAAGTAACTATATTATATAGCTTATGCTGTTTGTCTGTCCGTTCGTCTGTATTTAAATATTTCTTACTTAAGAACTTGTGAATAGCAAATTTTGGAGAATAATCTATAAGTGCTATTTACAAAATGGATTATTTACGTCTTATGCAAGCAATTGAAGTGGCGAGCGAATCACTTATTCCATCTACTTCCTAGAGCAACAAACGAATTACTTTTAAAACTATATGATAAAAATACTATAAGGTTAAAATAAATATAAAAAATCGAAATTAAAATACTCTTTATGAAGTAATTAAATATATTTTAAATAAATTAATCAGATTAGTATGTTTTTTTTAGAATCATTATATATTTTTTTTAATCAGATATAATAAAAATATTCTCGTGTAAAATCCGACACTGATATTCATCATAACAGCTACGTCCGATCATCGACATCATCGGATCTACAAATTTCTAATATTAACACTACGTTCCTTATATATGTCACAAGGCACGTTCGGCCTGATCGCCTAATCGCCGGTACACGACTATCCCATTTGCATTAATTCGACGCTAGCGACCTCTGCATTTGGTGAATTCTGAGATTCACTCACGCGGAGCAACTGTCCCATTTCCAGTTCATATAACCGAATCGCAACACAATAAGTTTCCAGATATTTAGAACAGATTAGTATATTATGATTTTAATGTGCACATAGATTTTTTTATCTCTGTTGATTGTATTTAATTGTCCAAATTTCTGGATTCTGTGTTGAATATGAATGATTTTTGAATATATAGAATTCCTATGCAATAATAATTGTTCAACAAATAACTTTTCAGAGCATATCATTCTTCATTTATAATTTTATATTGAATATAGTCAAATTCTCGTAATAAAGACAAATGTTTACGTAGCGACAAATTTTAAAAGTAGAAGCAAGTCTGGAATAATTAGCCCTTATTCATACCGAAATACTGTTAAAGAATCGTTCTTGTTTAACAGCAGTTTTATCGGTGTAAATATTTGTAGGCATTTTAGTTGGGTAAATTTAGAACCCTGCCTATCCTGAGTTAAAACAAGCAAGAGCATGTACAAAAGATATTTTAAAAAGACAAAATGGAATGATTTTGAACCGGTGGAACAATTCGGTGAATGCAGTATTTCTTTTTCCATTCGACAAAATTCTTTAGTGTTTTGTAGAGGTCGCTTTATTTCTTTTGATATAAGACTCCACGGCAGGGAAACTTTAGAAAATAAAAAAATGGCGTACGTACGGTAACGTATCCTATGTCACATTCGACTACAGAATTACTCACATGGAACATAAATACCATCATGCTATATGACAGAGGGATTTTATTTGGGTTTTTTATTTATAGAACTTTATAGGATTGCTTGTTTGTTTGTTTTTATGTTTGTCCGATATAATAAATTTCAAACCTTATGGAATGTAGAATATCTTCCATACCTTAGCACGATATGAATACTTATACTCAAAGCATAATTTATTTAACAACTTTCACATATTGTCACATTAGTGCCATCGCTCCTGGACTTGTTTTTTATGTAAATAATTGATGAATGTTCAGACGAGCCACCTGATGGTAAGTGGTCACCGTAGCTCATGGACACGAGTAACACCAAAGGCGTCACTAATGCGTTGTCGGCCGAGAAAGAAGAAGAAAGGAAGACAGTACTGGCTCTCAAGCCTCCAGCCGGAACACGACGAGTCCTTGGCGACTGACTCAAGCAGCCAGGTAGGCTTCACGGAGAGTATCAACATTAATAATGTAAGTTGACTTTTAGAAATCTTATGTATTAGAGGAAAACTAATATTGCAATGAGTTTCAATAGGTAAGAACTATCTTATTCAAATGCAAGCTACCAGTTTACTGTAGTAATACTATTTAGATTTCTGAACGAGTCCACTAAAATTAACATAATAAACTTGTTGATGTTATCTATAAAGAATCTCAAAACCATTCAACGATTTCTTATCTTAATGAACGTTTATTACAGCTGTTGTACCACAAGGTGGTGTGCTATTCCCACTTTTCTTTATTATGTTCTTTAATATAATAAGTTTCTACAGCTCTCTTCTCTCAATCACTTATATGTAGACGATTTAACTATTTATTCACAAGCAACATTAGATGAGCTACCAAGCTCTATCATAACTTTAAATTGAGATTTGACGTGGGTTGTAAACTTGAGCAAATCCAAAGCAAAAATTGAGCTAAACGTAAAACTTCCCAAAACGCAGTTCATTTTCATAGGCAGCCCAAGGTTACGTGGTTGATTGGAAGATTCTATCCCTGGTAGTATTGAACAGTGTTGCTCATTTAAGAACACGACCAAAAACCTGGGTATAACTATAGATCGAAGTCTGTCTCGGGTACACAGACTGCTGCAGTAAGCAAAAAATTGTTTGCAGCAATGACGTCCCTCGGAAGTGACATATAGAAACTATTTTTTTATTTATTTCTTGTCATAGTTATACAATAGTATATATATAATCAGTATTCTGCTTGTTAACGTTAATTCACGGGTGCGGTGGCTGGTGTATGTAATCAATACAGTTCATACAATCAATACCCATAAAATCTAAAAGGTTGTTCTCTCAAAATGTAAGATATGAAATTTACTAAGCCGTCCTCTCTACAATCACTTCGAACACAACATTTCCACTTTAGGTCATCTCCCACTTTATAAAATATTTTTTTATTAAAAATAAAAGATCGACATTGTCCATGTTTACAACTGTTAGTAAAGTACAGTTCAAAATTTCTCCTTTTTTCCTATTCTTACCTTAATCTCCATTCATTTTGTAATTGCAGTATGGTACGGTGTAGATTTGCTGACTTTTGAACATTATGTAAGTCTTCTGGTAGCTTAGTTCTATTATGAATAACTTCTTATAATATATTCACTATCATCAACATCATAATTATGGCAACGAGTCATAACTGTCCAATTGCTGGACTCAGGTTTTCTCCAATGTGAAGGGGGATAATATAACGAAATACCTTAGTTTACTGTACTGGCGATTTGTAGATTGGCAGATTTTCTATCCCTATGAGAATAATATAGGAATATATACGATGTATTTTTGTGTTGATACTTCTTGTTGTTATGTACGTTATATATAGCTTAAAAAATATACAGGTACGTATTTTAACAGATTCGAACAGGGACATCCGTGCGGAAGATCAATGTTTTAACTCGTGGCTATCACTATATCTGCTAAGTTAGAAACCCAATGAATACACTACCCTACCCAACCCTCAGAGATTTTAAAACAGGGATTTCGAATTGATTGCTTCGTTACGTTTCTGCTGGAAGAGATGACATTGAATGACAATTTAATACAATATTAAAGTCAAAAAGACGTTACACAGCCTACGTATGCAGAATAACGAGTGGGGTCCCACCCTAGTACGAGCGTTCCCTTTTGTGAAAATCATGTTTTATGTTTCGAGATAGATCATTATTTTGTAAATTGAAATAACGTTTCGTTTGATACGCGTTTTCAATTTCGTTAATGGCATTGTGTTCACGAGTGCGCATCATTTTCAAATCGTTTGATAACTTTTTATTTATTATTATTTATATAAATAATATATATTTTGTGATATAGATATTCGGTTAGTGTGTCTTAATTATTTCAAACTTATTAACACATACATTAAATCACAGTTAATGATCTACCTTCATCAGTTAATTCAAGTACTATAACTGGTATCGCTGGTTGTGGACTGTATAAAGTTTAGAAATACGAAGCCGACTTGTCTATAGAATAAGTTTGAATTGCTCACCCAAGTACTTGCCGATACTTCCAGAAAGTCACCCGCGGGCAACGATACGTTCTCTTTTTCTGAGCTCAGATTCCCCCTTTTATTCAAATCTGTAAACACCGGTAGGCGCGCAGGCAAGCGCCTCAAAAAAACTTTTCTTCAATTTTCGTATGATTTTTTGTTCGCAGCTTGCTATCTTCTTTTACGGTTCGCAGAGAGAGAGATATTCATAGACCACAGATAACAGGCAAATCGTGTACAGGCTCGCGGTAATTCCACAGACAAGTGATTAGACGTTGACATAAACAAAAAATAACTACGAATAAATTAACTAGCGTTACCAATAAGTGTATTAATTGACTAGGACACACCAATAAAATAACAAATAAGTGTTTTGAATTTGATTTATAAATATTAGGAATGAGAAACTGAAATCTTTTTTCAAAAATATTTAAAATATATACCTATTTTACTCGTAGATTGATGTTTTTGATGAAATATTTTTTAAAACTTCTTTAAGTTCTTGAACAGTAAACATAATTATAATATATAAAAACAATCAATGTTACCTATTATTTTTTTTTTATCTGAATTAGTATAAGAAAGGTGTTTGCAAACAAATTCTTATCTTTAATAATAAGAAGGAAAAAGTAATATTTTCCTTTTCATTCTTCACATAAGTGGTGGTCCTTTAATCTTCTTATCTATCTTCCTTGTTTTGAAGTGTTCCAACGTTCGGCGGAGCTTTGTAAGATGGAGCAAGGTTGATAATCTATATCAGTTTGTATGCCGCGGAGGGGATTGTTAAGATTTATATCTATATGTGGCAAACCTACTTGTTTGTAGTATGATTGAATATAGTTTTCGAGTAATCTTACACTTGGTGAGGTTTGCGTTATTATTACATGTGAGAGATATTTGTGCGAAATTAAATTTGTATTACCTTATAACGTAAGATATTTTTTGCTAATGGCCATTTTCTAATGTAACATTTTCGCCAAAACTATTTTGCTCAGTTAATAATATTTCGAATTACGTTTCCGTTTTTTCATTACAATGAAAGATTTCTTCGAAAAAACTTTTTACAGGTTAAATTTTAGTTGGAATCCTGTTTTTGCAAATGGTCGATAGTTCAGAGCAACATTTCATTATACTATACTATGTTATCATATAATATTCGAACAATTTTTACAAAAACTAAAACCGGAATGCATAAACAACATTTTACAGTTGATTCCATGAGGGTAGTAACAAGGTAGGCAGGTAAAAACCGTATCGCACCAGTACCGTCTGCATTGAAGCGGGTGATAAAGACAGCAATAGGAGTCGCCGTTCAACATAAGCTCGTCCATTGTTCATAAGGGTAGGAGAAGGGTACGTGTAGGGGGTACTTGAACTCAAGGACGAGCGGAGCCCTTTTCATCTCAAATATTTTATATGAATGTTGCATACAGTGTCCTTTAGAAACCAAAATCCCGTCTAAATTAAGCTGCTACAAAATTGTAATTACTAAATCAATATATAATATCAATAATCTATACTTAAAATAACATTTTAACTGATCGCTTTCTGTATATGAAGGATATATGAGAAAAAATATTATAAGGGGACTTTATTAACGCAATAAAACCCAAAACAATAGTAGTTAGAATTTTTGTTTGTTTGTAGAATTTAAAATTCATTTAATTTCAATCCGTCTATAAATAAAAAAGCTATAAATTAATCTGAAACAATGCAGGTGGTATTTCTAAGTGTAAGGCGTAGTATTTCTGAAGCGAAGCGAGGGCAGTTTGCTAGTTCAGAAATAAATATCTGTAATCTACACACATGATGAATACTTTTAAACTCCACAAGTTACTTTCTATATGAATAATGTGAAAAGATTCAATTTGACAATTATATGTACACATTTATAAATAGATACAATAAGACCAATAGGAAGTACTTACATTTACATCATTTTAAGAAATAAGCAACTTTAAAGGAAAATTTTCTCCAACCGTGACAAATGCCACAATGATGCGCCATTTTGAGATTTCCCTCCAGAGAAGCCATCAAGTTTGAAGTAAATCTGGGATATCTCCAGTAATGTCTCCCCTGGCATTTCTTCCGAACTCACTGACCGTAAAATTGTAAAAACTACGATAAATCTTGGAGTTTATTTTACTCTCTTAACATTATTCAAAATCAAGAAGATTTATGTATAAATATGTAAAATGTGTTTCGTTTTATTTATTTTCCGTGTGTTTGTTATTATATTGTTAAAAATATAATATACGTATCACAGAATAATAAAGCAGAGACATTCCCTGTTAACAGAACTATTGATAATTACCGTTGCATACTGAAGCGATGAACATAAAATGTTTATGTAGTGAGCATCACTTGATCATATCTGATTTCCTTTGAATTTTCTGAACACCAAGGGTGCACCACCAATGCGATGCCCTCCGAGAATGAAACTCTAAGCCCGTTTCATACAGGATTCCATATCATAACACTACGGTTACAACGACGTGGAAACCTATTTCCTCTGTTTATGTATATATTACGTACCTAAAGAAAATTTGTATAACAATTTGAATGTAATGAAGACATCGTTGCAGCATTGCATACAAATGAGACTGTATCTCAAGCCTCGACAGAATTAATATATTTACTATTGAGCATAGATTTTAATGATCCTATCTGTGGATTGTGAGGTCCTGGGTTAGATTACTGGCCGGAGCAGACATTGGTATGACGAGTGATTTGTGATGTTTCAACTATATATTACAACAAAAAATTCTAATGTGAGGCAAATGTATGACCTAAACGTATAAAAAATTTCAAACATCCAAAAATTCAATCCAAATAGGTTTTTATATGTATCTTTTGCCCATCAACCTCAACACATTGGGGCTGACTGGTTGCGACGTCATTAGGAATTAAATCCGCTTATTATAAGAAACCTGTTTATTTTTAAGATTAAGATGAAATAAATAAGAATAAAACAAAACAACTGAGTCAAAAGAGGTTTAATAGGTACAAATGTTCATGTTTAATAATGACAATTTAATATCAGTACTCATACTTGCTGATTTCATATTTAGAACAATTTTTTAAGCATATTAAATGTGAACCTCGTTATGTTTTACATTCTATTTCTATATTATGTTTATGTGAATGAATATAGAGCCGCACAGTACCACCCGAGCACTACGAGATGAATAGAACAAGCCGAATTGTTCGGGTCGTACTTTACCGACTGAAATTAAAAGTACCATTAGAGTTCTGGAATCACCGACATCTTACACCTCTTTTAACTTTAACGGAGCAGCTTTGATAATCACTCTGTTAAGTATCACATTTAATATTAAGTTCGTGTTGTGTAAAATCAAAGGTTTGTTAACTGAAAGATTGAGTTACAAAGACGACTATTTCTTTATGATTCCGGCGACATGATTGAAAAGTTACTTAATCGTTTGGAATATTAGTTAGCAAAATTTTTTAATGAAAAGAGTCCCGAAAAATACTTCAAAACTCAAACATGCAGAGCTGTAGAACTACGAGACTGGAATAACGTCTGGGACAGAAAAAGTTTTACGCTTTGAACCCTAGCGAGGGTAAGTGTTTTGCATTTCGACCCACGCAACCTGCATATCAATGCGTAAAAGGATTGATGTTTGCACAAAGTTTCACAAAAAATCCGACGCTCAATACCATATCATGCCTACTTTAACGCAAAAAGCGTTGCGAGGTCTTACTTAATATTATAACTACATTGACATAAAAGCTAAAAGTGCCCTTATTACGACTCGTTTCACACGAAGGAAGAAACGTCAATTTAAAACGGGATAGCCGCCAGTGATTTTGTGGTGACTATTTTCTTTCATTTCATGCTCAGTTACAGCAGATTATTTACCAAACTACGAGCGTAGTCAGCATGATAGGTTAAAATCAATAAAATAATCAAATTAGTGAACGAACAGCCTATCAAACTTGATAGTACTGATGCAATGAGATTGCAGTTTCACTGTATTGTTTAACTTAAACGATAATTTATTTTTGAAAACATGCTATGCTATTAACAATCCCATTCCTGCTTCCTGAGTACTATTGGCATTATGATGTTGAGTATCGGCCTTTAACCTTAATTGTATTAAAGTAATGTAAAAGACCAGGAAATCACGAAACCAGATTCACCGTATTTAAACAGAACATACTTATCCGACGCGGAAAAATAAAAGAGGCTATTAAGACTGCAGTAAGTAAAAGTTTAAGCCAAGTTCTTTCTCTGAAAGATTGGAGGCTTTAGATATGTCTTTGAAAAAACTTTCAAGCTTCCCCAGATAAAATGTTTTGTTCACATGTAATCCCAACATTTTTCTTTTTTTGTTTTACCGAAGATAAATTAATATCGAGTTGTACTAATCTCTAACATTTTCAGAGGCTCAGCGATAACAGAAGCCATGAAAATTATCAAATCGCTTTGTTTTACAGACAACTGCATCTATATGACATTGGTAGACTAATAGCGCCATCTTTTAAGTAAAAGTACACAGAAGTGAGATAACAACATTTTTCTCCTCTCTTATAGTAACCCTGAGAAGTTAATATGAGGCTAAGCATGTAAAGTGCGGGAGCGCAGTTGGAGGAGTTCTCCTTTTGCTTGAGTTCTTTCACCGGAATTCTTTTGCCTGCGGTCGAGCTTGTGTATACTGTTCGGCGGAAAGTATTCTGAATCGCGTCGCGGTCGATACATCCAAGTGAATTGAATTGAGTCAAAACGTATGTCTGGTAGTTAATTATTGGATAAAGTCATAAATTTACATCTTTTACTGACCGACTGATTGTAGAGGGAATCCTAAATGTTTAATTTTAAAACAAAACTTGTAAATCCATTTACAAATGTAGGGGTACATTTTAATTTGTAATACGTACAAGAAAGTTATTGCTTTCAATCAATTTCATTATTATTATTTAAAAATATATAAATGTGTAACTGTATAACTGTTAAGTGTTGTTCTTTTAGTTGTTGTTACAAAAATGCTGATTACTTGTGGATTAGTTGCTGAGCTTATAAAAAAATAAGTATTGTAGTGTTTACTGAAAATTTTTATTGAGTAGATTCTATAATTCAACAACTTTATATTAGGCTTAATTTAGGATGAATAACTTTGACAAATACAAAATTAGGTTCAGAATATTTCTGCCAAAGCACGCTTTAATTTACATCGTGAAGTATGACCGGGTCTTCAAGCTTTGGAAATAATTAAATAAATGTAATAAGGCTTTCGATTTGCATTACAAATTTAGCAAGGCTGTAAAAAAAGCTACCGGAGGAAATCTTTTATCACATCAACAGTCTTCGATTTGTCGGAGAATATCAGATCACAAATTAATGATCTTGCTTGAAAGTGTGGTAGTTGATTTTAATTTGACCTAATTCAACAATAGATTGTTTCGTAGTACAAGTGAGTCGAATAGTGAAGTTGTTTTATTATGAGATCCAATGACCACCTTGTCTTTGTAGACGACACTAGTATCAACTGAATTGGGTGTGTGTCGACGGTTCTTGACTTGAGAGGGGCTGAAGTAGGCATCTAAATATAAGTATCTACCTAACCTTTGAAATATTTTAGTGCTAGAATTTTCGAGACTCAGAGTTGCTTAAAATAAATATTATATTTCGCTTTTTAGTTACCTGTAATATAACTTACTATTTTACCTTCAAGGATTCATAGTCCGACGTATTGTGTCAATTATCACTAGTAATTTCAAGCATAGTTTAATAGTTGGATGTGTGACGGTTTTTTATGATATTTATATTGCGGTGGTTATCGTCAGATAACAATGGTTGTGACATGTCGGAGGCATTGGAAAAGTATGTATAAGATCTTCCTACACTTAGGATGACCAATAGCCTCAGCAGCATTGGAGCATTGTAGTTTTATAACTTTCTAGGCCTTCTTGAGTATGAGAAGAGGGCTATGCCCTACACTAGGCTGATTGTGATTCGAAAGCAACTCCCAATTTTAGTTAATACATTAATTATTTTTGTACCAGTTAACACTAGCTTTTTATAATCATAATGCGGCATCTGTCTCAAAAGTCTGATATTAATGAGACGACCGCAAACAAGGAGGCTGTTTCATTACATTTCAAGGCGGTATTTCATTCCGGGTTAACCGTTCCCCTGACAACGGTTCACGGTATCTGGCGCAGACAATAATTACCGCTTCGTTACGAGTACGCATTTATTTTGTTATGACTTACCGAGTATGTGTTGCTTCGTGTGGGTTTTTATTACTTTTATGCTATGTTAATTATAAATAAGGCATAATAGAGTTCTCATAAAATTTACTCATCGTTTATAAATAAGTGGAAATTGAATTGTTACATAATAATACAATTATTAGAAATTTTTTCGTGTGTGTTCGGCATATATAGGAAGAAGCGCAATTTAATTTCATCAGCGCATTTGTGCATCAAGCAGTCAATTCCGGTGGTTACTCTTTGGATATTATTTCGAGTCAAAGCCTTCAGACCAACTCAAATTTTCTTTGTATTGTGATAGTAAGTGGTCACTGACGTTCATGGATTTCAGTAACACGAAATGCATCACCGAAGCGTTGTTAACCGAAATACCCTACCACCATGCACGTACTGTCCGGATGAAGCCCCTAATATGAGCTTACCGTTTGGGATTGTTACCAAGCAAACGCAAGGCCTTTAGGCTCATCCTAGAGGACGTCGATGCGTTCATACTTGAATACGAAGTCTCTCCATTTGCTCTGGAAACGCCAAGGGGCTTTAGTGGGTAACATTATGTCGCAGCCCCACGTAGAGTAGGCATTTTTGGAAGCTCTTCTCCAATATCGAAAGAAAATAATATGTTTTACAGGTACAACTAAATTTATATATTTTTACTTCGGGCATTTTACTTAACACACTTTTGTTTTTTCTTTTAAATAATTATGTAGCATATCCGATTAAATTATCGGACCAGTTCTGGAGAGTTCCTGACTTGAAAAATTATTATGATCTCGTTAGTAATTTCTCTTTTAAACTTTGAATTTAACAATTATTTGTGGAAATACATAAATTTTACAAGATGCTTAACCAGCCTAATTGGAATAAAATACTGGAATCAGTTGTGGATTGGATTATAGAAAGACTGATGGACTGATGATAACCAAAATATAGTTTCGCGATAGAACGGTGTCATTACTTAATTTAAAAAACATCAATGTCAGAATATGTGGAACTACGCCTTCCGCTACCCGTGAATTCTTTCCTTAACCGGAGAATCTCAGATCCCACCATTTAGCGTCTAACCAATTTAAACCAGTTTATGGAACTTTTATGATTATGATTAAATAATCAAGTTTCATTGCTGCTGGACAATCAAATTTTATAGCCGAAGTATATCTTATCTACACTATCCTTATGAGAATAAAGGTAAAAAAATTAAAACCGCAAAAAAAAAACATACTTGTAAGCTCCAAAAATCGTCACATTCGTTCCAACCAATGATTGTCTCAAGCGAGAAGTTTGGCTTTTGCGATTCGTGTCGATAAAAAAGGGAACAAATTACCGAGAATTAAAGTAACTTAAGTTTGTAAGACATTATAGTACTTTTTATGTGAGAAAAAAATTCCAACAAGTTCCAACTTTGACATTACTCTGTGAATTATTGCGGTCTCTTCGGTGTCATTTGTGTGTTGAGCCTGAACATGAGTCCCGAGGTATACTTTCAACCGGAACTTAGCTTTGGAGCATTGCCAGAGTTTGTAACATACACGTTATTTATAACAAAATAATTGTATTAATAGTTTATGTTCGCACCTTAATAACGATTATGAAAGAATTTCTTGATATGAAAAAAACAAAGGGGAATGCAATGTTGTATATAAAATTGGAAAAAATTGATACAGGGTACGGATACGGAGTATCTAGCTAATTTTCTTCAAAGATTACCTCTTATAAGAAACAGCGAATCAAACTTTGCCATTATACTGATGAAGACGGAAATATATTATATGGCGCGCCCCAGGGAAGTGCGCTGGGGTCCTCCATATTCTTAGTGTACATTAATGATATACATAAAATAAGTTAATGCTTGACAACAATCCCACCTAATGATAAGGGGTGATGAAGTCTAAGATGTTGAACGCACTAACTTTTAAAAGCCTATTCACTCTCCTCTTGAAGACTCCCACGTCGTAAGTAGCCGGGAACACCGACGCGGGAAAGTTATTCCAGTCCTTTGCAGTGCGCATAATTAATGAAGTGGTACATTCACTATGGTTATCCAGCAAGACGGTAAAAAGTTTATTCCGTTGAATAATTATTTACATAATTGTAATAATTCATTACCTGACAGAAAGGTGTTACATGAAGTCCTGTGAAAGTTGGCGTAACAAGTTTTTTTACATGTAAATAGCCGACAAATGAGCAGACTAGCGACCTGATGGTAAGCGGTCACCATCGCCCAGGGACATTAGTAACATCAAAAGCATCACCGAAACTCTGCCACCAAGCAAAAGTTAAAAGCAAAAAAAGCTGCTGTATTTTTTCTAATTTTAAAAATGTTCATAAATCATGTTATTGCTTGGAAAACTAGGTATAAATTGGATATATTAACTTTATAATAATGAACAGGTTGCAAAAACAATTTTCTTTACTTTCCTTAATAAAAAGGAGGGGCTTATAAGTTATATTTTTTTTTCGATATGCTTTTCGCGATTTTTCACCCATTTTCGCGAGATCATTTCGTTTTATTTGAATGTTTATAGTGGTCTGGTAAGATGGTTTTTGTAAATGCAGTGAAAATGCGATATTGAGTACTAAACGTAATTAATGCAATTTCTTAACGATTTTAATGATTAGTGAATTTGTAAATTAGTGAGTTTATGTGATTGGGTTATCTAACTCCAGCAACAAATTTTAGTTTTTTCATATTCCACCAAATTGCTATAGACACAGACAGACGACATGTACGAACCCCTAATATTATTCCAACATAAATATTACGGGCGATAGTAAAAGTATATACAACACTACTTCGCCGATATGTATATATGTATATATTTGATATACACTTTCATTTCGTCCGCTCCAACGCGCACTAGGCACTACGTAAACAAGAGTCTTGTTACTGATTCACAATGTTCTATTGTGAAGCGTGCTCAGTCTACTGTCTACCTCAGACAATGATCTTTCATTCACAAATATGTATATCGTTCTAAATATACCATATCATCGGCGCTGGTAATGCGGAGTTTTGTAAATGATGTCGATTTTACACAACCATTTGATTCTTATTACAAAATATGTATACTGTGTTACTTAATTTACTGTAGTGGCCTTGACTAGCGTCGGATATTTTTGTAAACCTTTGCATTTAGAAAAAACAAATCTTTATCGATTTGTCTGGAAACCACGACAAATTAGATTTAGAATTTTCATGCGTGTTTTAGGAGGTATAGGAGAAAGTAGTTAGTTCGATAATTCTAGCACATAGATGTATTCTAAATTTAAAAAATGTTTTAGTGGGGATATTCAATAACTGTATCTGTGAATTGAGCCTCTTGTGTAACAGAGGAAATTAACTGGCATTAATGTAAATATTTTTTAAAAATTGTTCTGTTATTACAGGAAGCCGTCCTCACTTCACTCAAGGAACCATGGCCCTTGCGTTTACAAGGAGTTCCACAAACGAAACAATTATTTTCTAAACTTTACACCAAAAATATTTTTGTCAAAAACTATCAATTGGTTAATACCATATGAAATTGGATTGCGTTCATATAGACTGAAAGAGTTTATTTTTCATACGAAAAGATACTGCCTAGTCTCAGTTCTACACAGTACATATAACAGTATTGTGTTATATACGACTCAAATTCTGCATACCCCTTTCATTTCGTTTGCTCGAACGCGCACTTGACACTAGACAAACAAGCGTATTGTTAACGGTTCACATTGTTCTATTGTACTACCAGCTTTACCTGAGACATCGATCTGTCTCATATCAAATAACAATCTAATATACATTATATTCGTTGTATTTTTATTTTAGTTAACTTTACAATTTAATGCAATAAACGTTCACACACTCACATCTCAGACTAGGCGTTGACATCGCGGATAGCATGGACTTACTCGTAGTTAAAGGAGAAATTACAAAAATCTATGATCTGAGAATCCAATTATCTATTACATTAAGATCTGAACGCAGAGAATCGAACCCAGGAGCCATTGCTCGGTGAGCAGGGTTACTAACAACTAGGCTACATGGTCGTTTGTAGAGATATTTACTTATATTATGTTGGAATATACTCATGCAAAGAGCAAAAATTTTATATATATCTGTACCCTACTTTCTGAGACATACATATATACATATGTATACACACAGGCAAACAAAAGAGTTCAGTATCATTTTCTTCGTTGTTTGTCAATCGCTTTTTTGTATTACATCGCAATTACCTGGCGAGCTTTAGCTTCATCAATAAATAAAAATTTGAATTTGAATTTTATGTAATGATTGTGGCCAAATTAGAGCACTTAATGGACACTTAGTATAATATCAATTGATTTATTAAGTTTCATGATAATTAACTCGTTAACTAATAAGGTATATATTCTATCGTTAATCTTGTAGTTAAGTTAACTAAGCTTCTAGTTGTTGTCCCGATGCTTTGTAATTATTACAGACTTGTAACCATCATTACTTCGCGTCAAGAAATATAAATTGTACCCGCACCAAATCGTTGTTATCCATTGTTGTCAGGCACTTTAAGTTTGCTTTATTGTAATCTTTTAGGTGTCGGTTTTTAGAGGTCTTTGGTATAGAAACTTAGACTTAACAAAGTATTCTGTTTAATTATCCTTAATGTAAATTATAAATTCTTATTTAGTGGTTTTGTCTTTTTTATCGATAGATATTTAATGTATAAAATCGGCCCCGTTAGTTTCTTTATTAAAATATTTATTTAAAGATAATTATTAAGTTCGCCATCTCACCCGCTCATGTACCGGCTTGGTCTTAAATTATAATTATAAGGGATTCAAGGGCAAAAAATGTTAACCTAACATGTTAATAAATCTTAAGAAAATATGATGTATAAAATATGAAATTAATGTTAATGTAGCCAAATACAGTTAATATATCTTGTCCTACCATCAAAATGACCTGAAAGGTATATTTTAATATCATTCATTACATATAAAATCTTTATATCAATGATCCGATTCAACAGACGTTCTTCTGGAAATTATTTAAATATTCTATATAATAATTTTGCTTTATAAATAGTTTTTGAACTTGACTTTAGCGATCTGTGTAAAATATTGTGTGTTTAATTATTATCACAAACGTATAAATCCTATAATTTATATGTATAAATCCCAGGTTTGAATCCTGAGAGCATGCATAATTATTACAGAGTAATTATCATTGCGATGTGTGCAAACTAAAATTTCTCCATAAGTCTATGAAGCCTGCCAACCCGAATGGACGAATGGATTATGGTCAATAACCCCCATTTTATGAAAGAAGATTGAAGCTCGACAGTGGAAAAGTCAGAAACTGTGAATAGAATATAACTATTACTAGTGTTCATGCGTATAATCAACAGAAGTACTAACCTAGTCAGCCGTGAGAAACTTGGAAGCCGTACGAAAAACTCAATTAAAAGTTGCCCAGTATGGACGAACATACGTCAACGAAAGTCTATCAGCGTTTTGTCTTAGACTAGTTTGTGACTTTGTGCTGTGGTTTAGTTTTCAATGATATTTATTAAAATTGCATTCGTTGTTACGAATACGCCTATGGCGTATATCTCTATCTATATCTATCTATATCTATCTATATCTATCTATATCTATCTATATCTATCTATATCTATCTATATCTATATCTGGTTAATATCCAGTTTACCGAACTTATCAAAATTCATAAGTAAAATTTTTATTTTTGAAAAATTACTTACTTCCCTATATTGCGATTCACCAGGAAAGTTATTTAAATATGAGTTTGATGACACTTAGGTAAGAAAAATTATAAAGTGTCAAAGAATGTAAGGTATAATGTTTATTGTACCAAGATGAAAGTAAGTAATACTGTTAAGGTATTCTCGTAACCAAAAGTATTAAGTTATGAAAGGTATTACAAGCTCTCTAACAATTTTGTAGACTAGTACTAGAATATGAGATTGATATACAATTTTTATCCATACTAATATTATGGCCGTGAGAATACTGTTGGACAGATTGTGATGAAAAATACGGAGATAGTTTGAGGCATGGAGAAGTACATAGGCTATTTATTTTTCCAAAAATTTCTTTCGATTTGGTGAAATAACAAAGTTTTGCATTAAAGTGCATAGATAACGCTGGCTAAACCTTAAAAGATATATAAAAATAATATGTTAAGAAAAGTGTAATTCTTTAAAAAAAACATATAATAATTCTGAGTTGATACAATCTGAATTCACGCGGAAGAAGTCGCGGATAAAAGCTACTTAGTAATAAGTGTACAAGCACAAAATATTATTGAATGAAATTCCATAGTAAATGTATTTTAATTGTATATACATTAAGATCTTTATGTAGCCACAAGAGTTTCGGAAAAACTTAATTAAAACTTTCGTAGTACGAACTGAGATCTCTTCATCAATACTTGTAGTATTTACAATACTTACATGTTTTTTATAGCTAGTATTTTGGCACTCGCATAGTTTGTAACTCTTATAGTACTCCTTTGGTTAACTTCTTTTATAATTTCCTGTATCTTTTAACCATTTATTCTGTAATTTCTTTATATATTTTATTAGTTAAATGTTTTGTTATTGTTGTCAAATGTTTGACAAATGTTCTAAATTATTGTCATCATGATTACTTTTATTTTTAATTTGTATAATTTTTATCCTTTTTGTTAACGTTCTTTATTAGGCTGAATATAAATTTTAAATTCATAAATAGAATATAATAAGAGAATTATTCCAGAAGATTCGACTTATAAAAGGCGAGTTGTGACGACATGAACACTCTCTATCGGACTCTCTAACAGTCTCTCTCAGTCTCTCGCGTGTTGGTCACAACACTGGTAGCTTGAAGCAGTTACTCGCGTGTGGGTCGCAAGTCTTGGATCTCTACACTACCAGTCTCTATCAGTCTCTCTCGCGTGTGAGTCGCAACTCTTGGATCTCGACGCAGACAGTCTCTCACGTGTGGGTCACAACAGTGATAACTTGAAGGAGTCTCATGCTGATCTACATACTTCGTGCGCCCTAACGCACGCCTGGTTAAGACGGTCTCCGTGTGCGGAACACCAGACAATCTACGCGTCTCGTGCGCCCTAAACGCACGCTCCAATCGCCGAGGTCTCCGTGCTCTGAACGCCAGAGAAGCGACGGGCCTACCTTCTTACTTACAAGTGACCTTCTTTTTAGTTTCTTAATCTTGTAACTACTGTATTTTAGTCATTGTAACCGCCAGGAATCCTTAACAACATTAAATCTTCTTAAAATATCTACATCTTTAATTTTAACGTTACATACTTTGTTCTGAGGATTCGAGTTTCTTACTGGTAAATGATGATAATTGAGCCTTATTTTTATTGGAATATTCTCCATTACTAGTATCGACCTCGCTTCGCACATATCTTTGTTGAAAATGACCTAACTGATTAACTGATAAGTCCAGTCCTATTGAAAAGCTAATTACAATTTCAAGAACTGAAATTTTCTTGAATTTTTTCACTATTTGATCAAGAACTAACCTTATCAAGTTTTTCACCCACATTTGATCCTAGACGGAAGGTAAAAAATAGTCTGGCAGGTAAATTAACTTATCAGTAATATAGAGTTTAGTTGGAATCCAACTGGGTGTTACCGAGTCCAGGAGCATCCCATCATCTCTTCGTCTGATAAACAGCAGGACACAACAATAGCAAATTAGAGCCGGCTTTACCTATGGTGCGGGGTGTGCGTTGAACCCGGGCGCAGCGGTGTTAGATGGCGCCGGCCGCGGCACTTTCAATGAACCTGCGCCCGTCTTATGACGCCGAGCATTATAATTCAACCCCATGTAAATAGAGCTCCAGTTTGCATACATTTTGTATTTTATATCAAGTCGACACGTCTCCATGGTAACATGTCTATATAAATGTTATGTCAATGTCAATAAATAGAAATTGTAAAAAGAATTGACCCTCCATGCTAAATGACCGATCACCTGATCGAGTTAGTAGGAATGTCGATTTTTTTACAACTACCATTGTTTAACATTTACGTAACATTTATATAGACATGTTAACATTTGTACCTATTCCATTTTGACCGCGCGCTTACTAGAGTGCGCTAGGGTAAGGATTGCAAACGAGCTATACATGGGCTAGAGACACTTATGTAGCGAAATATAACTTGAACTAAAGAATGTAGATGGTACTTCTGACATGCAATATACTCGTATATGATAAAAATAATTACTTAAATATACACTGCAATAAAGTCGTACGTTTTAAATGTTAGTTTGTGTTCGTAAAATATAATTAATCTATATGATAACATTTTCGTGATTTTACACGTGTACATATGCAGAACGTTGTGTAGGTAAATAAATCTCTCACAGTGCGGGAGTGTCCAAGCCATAAACATGTCTTGTTTGCACAAGAAACTCTATTTGTCGCAGCAGCAAAAAATGCCAACTGCTCTGAATGTGTGTTTTTGTTTATCGAAGTGTGAAATGTATAAATGGAATTTAATGTTTCATTAAATTTTTATGTTTATTGATGAAACCAAATCCATTTCATAAAACAAAATGTTCTTATTAAAAAAAATATTTGTTATCTTTGCTTATGTAACCATAAGGATATTTATGGACGAGAAATATAATATTTTACGTGTCTGTGTGACTCTTTTAAATTTTGATAATAAGTTTGAATTTTTTCAAAAAGTTAAACATATCTATTATCCATCCAACCAGTATATAAACACCAATTAGCGTAACAATTACCAGTAAAATTGAGTAGTATATATGTATAAGTAAGTGATACCTACACCAGACACCAAATTTAAGGCTATCGAGTCTCAAAAAAATTGCATACTGAAAAAATGTAGGCAAAATCAATATATATATAAAACAGTAGGAAATAATGAATACAATACTACAGCTAGATTAATTTGTATACGTCGGAGACAGCCAGAAATCCGATTAAACGGACCGTGTCACGTGAACTGAGTGATGGCACATGGCGTATTGGCAGTATTTGATCAATTTAGCAAAAACTGTTACTCATAATTAATACAATCATATTTTGAACCAAAAACTAATGCCTTCATGCAATAAAAAATCTCCTGACCGTGATCTTGCAATCATGAGTACTATAAACTATTCATAAAGTTGTTATTAGTTAGTATTTGATTTTTCATCTAATGCTTACTTGTCCTTACTTTATTTAAAGATATTAATAGCGATTACTCTTTAACGATAACCTGTATATAGATATTATTATATTAGTATTAATAAAGAGGGACAGCAAACTTTATGAATTTGTGTGTGTGCAGAGGTTAATCTCTGGCAAATCGTCAGCTCGTCAGAAGAATAATATCAACGTACTTCATCCTTTTTCTATTTTTACACTTTAAAATGACACCAGTACAATTGGTACAATAATCTTTATTCAACATTTTACTCATTTGCCTGTCTACGACCGAAAACCATATATTCCATTCCCTTCATTGTTTTTATTGTAAGTATAAAATATTACGCCAACACTCTATGGCTATGATTTGCTTGTTCTTTGTTTTTATACCCATGAAATATGGCACCATCACTTAATGGAACCCAGAAACTAATCACATCAGATTTTGTGAAAAGATGAGATTACAGGCGTCAATGCCACTTAAACAGAGGAATTCTCGGAACTCAGTTTTAGAACCCTAACAATATTTGGATATATTAATTTATTGTTTAATCCGAACATAGTTGTGGCGGGCAGCTAGTTATAACATACTTCACTAACTTGAATAATCTTACAAAATATAACTATATATATAACTATATAACTGCACCCGAATCACGATAAAGAAAGTTCAAGGTAAATTATTGGAAACAGAATATTGCCCAGGCAGGTAAACAACTCTACCATCATGCGTTGGTACTGTCGATATGTATGATGGTATTAAGGACAGATAACCAAAAACGGACAGAACCCAGCGACTTCCAAAAGAAGGAACTTCTTGCATCAACGGGGTGCAGTATGAGCGTGACGAGTTAGCAAGGATTTGCGGATTAGAGGGGAGGGGTTACAATTCGAATTTTAAATCTACAAACCCAAATTCAATTTCGTACAACGGGTCCTTTCCTAATTAAGAGGGTTCCACGATTTCTGTTTATGCTAAGTGGCGATCCATTCCATGTCTAACTGCTGTAGATTAGATATCTACTAACAATAGGTATGTAAATGATAATAGGGTCTGCGGAAACACGAGATTTAATTATTAACCCTTTTAAGACAACAAAAGTACTGATGCGGTAGATATTCAGTATTATTAATGTTATTAAACAGGAGGTGTATCTTGACTACAGTGCCACCTATTGGAGTCCAGCATAACTCCAGCATACATATTAAAGGTGTTTCTAAAGTTACACAATTAGTAATAAATGCACTAGGTATTTGAAATGTTTTTTTTTATATAATTCACTGCTTTAGATATTAGAAACAAAACGAAATAAAGTAAGATTCTTAAAAAAGTAAATACTAAATAGGCAGACAATATAATTCAGTACTATTTTATTAATTTTTTTGTTTGTTTAGTGACCTTTATATTATCAATAAAATATATTTTAGAAATATAATGTAATTCAATGATTATTGTCAAATTTCGACCTTTGAATACTAGTTAAAATAATTCTATAAACATAATAATTTGTCTACGTCGTAAACAATTTCGTGATTACGAGAAGCGGTATTTGAATATGAATATACTATAAATATAATATATCTTTTATTGCACAGAAATTTTCTGTTACATTTGCTAAACGTTAACACAATAATAAACAGGTCATCAATAATATTGTCACGTTGAAAAAGAAAATCTCTGTGCACCCCTCAAACTTTTCAAAGCCGTGTCCAATAAACGCGATCGGAATATCAATTTTAACCATTGTTTTTTTTTTTTAAATTGGTCGCTAGGACAAACATATTTGTAACATAAGTTTTCATTTCAATCCTAGGTAACTACTGATAATTTATATTATTTAAAAAAAAATTAAGCTTCTCAATTTTGGAGATAAGTGAAGAAATGATCAAATTTGTGTTTTTTTTTGCTTATTCCCGATTGGCCCGTGAATGGACAAAATGAAAAAAGTAGTGCCAATTGCTGTTTTAGTCTCAACCTTCCTGTTTATTCGGAATAATGATAAATATCAAGTTTTATTGTACGTAGTGTGGATGTTGGAGAGATTAGCTTACCGGAAAAAAACTGCTATGTACAAAATTCATATTTACTTTGATCAGTAAATTCTAGTATTGTCGTAAGTAGTCGTATAAATGTCACAGTAAGGTTTTATTGGGATGTAAGAGGCTTTATCCATCATTGAGTTCAGTTCAACGTCTTGCTCGTAGTGCACCCTGCTGGACAACAAACGAGGCTACAATATTTGATTAATTGCTGTTGGAGGCTGCTTTGCTATCTACCACTCAATCAAACCCCAGGGATCTCTTGTACAAAGGTATGATAATTGCATATCTGGTTAACTAACAACCTCTTTCTAGGAACAATTGTACAATGTTTTTTATTTCATTCAGGTACAAAGTCTGAGAGCCAGTTACGAGTGATCTTCTACTTACAATACCTATAGATAACTTTTTGAATTATTCAAATTGGACATTCCGTTCAGAAGATTTTACGCAGCGGACATATGCAACACTGAATTTGTCCTTTATAAAGATAAAATTGTAAATATATCTCAAAATGTTTAAAAACAAAAGTACACCCGTGCGAAGCCGGAGCAGTTCGCTACTATATTATAAAGTCTTTTGTAAGGATAATATTGAATATTCAACGTTGACAATTCAACAAAAGTGTTGTTGAACTACAAGTGATCACCCACCACAATATTGTCAACTTGATGTGGTGTGATATTCGTAAATATTAATGGGGGAAATATTAACTATTTCCATGTTACGCGAGTTGCCAATTGGAACTTTTAAGCGTCGCATTAAAACACAACTTATAGGCAAAGGATATTAAAGTATAGATGAGTACATTAATGAAAAGGATGCCCGGAAAAATTAGTGTCGAGACCAGTTCCGCACAGGTTTAAAATTTTAGTAATTACCATATGTTGTTTAAAAGATGTGCTGAGGAGTTTCTTTCGCAGTTTCTTCTCCTCATTGTTAAAGCACCTTTTCGAAACGGTGGTAGAAACAAAAAATGACGTTCATAAGTGTATTTACTAAATACCTATATGATTAAATGATTTTGAATTTGAATTTGTTTAATTCTCTTTGGTTAAGGATACAATTTTCATTGTTACCTAGTATCACATCAGAAAATAATTTCTAAAATAAAATTATATGCATTAAGAACCATTCTAACAATTCAGTAAGTAAACCTTGCGGAACTTTTTCATTAAGACGCGAAAGATTTTCCGCAAGTAATATAATATTTTTCTTTAGTA
Source organism: Megathymus violae (assembly GCA_003671415.1). Classification (NCBI taxonomy): domain Eukaryota; kingdom Metazoa; phylum Arthropoda; class Insecta; order Lepidoptera; family Hesperiidae; genus Megathymus; species Megathymus violae. The sequence goes on along the minus strand of PDGT01000019.1, from coordinate 4,723,848 downwards.
AATTCATTTCCCATTAAAAAAAATTTAAACCTTTGGAACCTTAATTTAAATGGCACTGAAAGTGCTTTCTAGAGCTTCACTGTCTATTCACTTTACCTCTCACTGGTTTTTCAACGAAGACATAGTTTTAATTGGACTCCTTCCGCTTTGCATAAGGTCTCTTAATTGAAATTTTTTCGCTATTTATTTCAATGAATTTAACTTTGTTATGAACGGATCAGACTATTTCATTAAACTCTCCAATTGACTGCTTTTAATTAATCGTTAAAAAATTGTGGCATTGAATTTAAACAACTTTAGGCAACGACCTATTCGCTATTTTTATGAGACATGGGATTCTTTGTAGTCTCCTGCCGATTCAAGGAAGGATTAGTATCCAAAGTATGTGTTCAAAGTTTGTCACTCAAGAACCTGCGATATGGCTTAACAACTGATGGCTTCACGTGCCCTGCAAATCTTGAAAGCGCTTATAAATCTTTACAAAAAAAAGTCACCCGTCGACCGTGCCTGAATATATTAATTGATGTTTTAACCAGTAATTTGAATACAAGAATACTCAACTATATGATGCTTCAATGGTTTATTGTCCCATAATTTCATCCGGGTGCTACATTTTATCGAAGTTTTAAAGTTTATTTTTCAGTTTTTATCGATTATTATAAAACGAAATACGACATTAACATTTTATTGAAAATATAAACGTTAAGGTTTCTTAAACTAACGTTTATTATCCGGTCATAGTAAGTTTTTTAAGACTAAAACTAATTATTTTACAAGAAACTAAAGCTCAATTCTAAAACAGAAATGAGAAAGTGATAATGATTTTCGCTAGCAATGTTGTGCGTAATTGACATAAGTAAAAGCAAATTATTATTGTTTTCGGTACATCGGTTCAGAACTATCGAAAACTACACGATTCATGATATTTATAAAACTTGGTGCGTTGTACAGTCTACTTTGTTTCGCAGTTATTGGAGTGCTGTATATGTGGCTTCGTAAACTTGTGTAGTTTAAACTTTGGCTCATAACTAATCTGCTGATGTTATTTTACGATCGTTGAAAATTCTGAGAAATAATTTCTTATAAAGAATTTTCACTTTAGAGTGCATTTTGTGATCTGGACTATTCTTAGACAGAGGAGGGTAAGAAAGTAATTCAACCATAATGTGCAGGTGTGTACGCACTTTAGTAGTTACGTAAATAAACCGCTCATGATTTGATGGCTCATGTGTTGTGAAGTGATTGATGACCGCTTCCTCGTCTTATCTTTATCTTTGTCTATCAATTTCACCAATGTTCATTAATTCAGTCACATAAAGGGACTAACGCGTACAACTACAGTGGTTTTTGGTCCAAACAGTAAGAGAAATGAACAGTAGGAGAGACGCAGTGGTAGCCTATAGGTCTGAATGGCGGTCTCCTGCCCAGGAGGCTGAAATTGGAATTTCGGATCTGTCTCTAATTTTTCAATTGTTTTGCCTATTATTACATTATTAGCATTTGCCTCGGTAAACGATAACATCATGAGGAAATCGGCATACCTGAGATTTCTTATAATGTTCTCTCGCACAGATGTGTGAATTCTGAGAATCCACACTTGCTCAGCATAGTGGACTATGGCCCTCATCCCCTTAACTGTGAGAGGCAGCCCAACCACCCACCCCGGCTCAGGAGTAGGATATTAATGGATTATAATGATGATGATGAAATAACAGAAACGGTAGAACCGTAGGTGCTTCATGAGAATTGTAGCCTACCGTCGTCTTACCGAGAGAGTCAATTTATAAGACCAGGGATGTAATAGGATAAAGGATGAAATAGTAGGTCGTGGTGTTACCATATAGTGAAATCATTTAGAAATAAACACTCACATACTTACTAATATTAAGTCACACACTATCACTCTTTTTAACTGTCTTCATATATAAGGAAGAGTTTCTATGTAAATGGCATGTATTTAAATTTTTGTTTGTATATTTAGCTATTATTTATCAACCAGTACTGATGATTCTTTAATTAGTGTATAGGAGTTAGCCTTCTTTAAATATGGTCAGGATCTTATAATGTGTTCTGAAGATAAAGAGCTGAATTTCTCAACGCGTAGCAATAATTGAGCATTATTTATATATTTAATAAGAATAAGTCCATTGTTTAAGAGCTAATTTTAATAAACATATATTTTCTAGTGTATAGAAGGTGCTTTGAAATTGGTCCCCTTCAAATATGATGAGGATTTGATGATGGGTTCTGAAGATAAAGAGTGGATTGTATGAACGTATATAAATATTTCAGGATTGCTTAAAGGTATTTGTAAGCATGCTTCGAACGCAAGAGCAGATAGAGATCTAAACACCTCAGTTAATAACGGAAGATAATACTAATAAAATAGTGCGATGTGGCGGGATTGAACCTAGCGTATCTTCCAACTATCTATTTGGCTTAGCATCGATTTCAAACATTTTAGAATGTAGTGCATATTGTATTAAAATGTGTTGTTTTAGAGTGTACTCGTCGTGTTAAATCTATTTACGCTTTTTTGCAATTTTGTAGTTTGTCTTTTTGAAGTCAGTTGCTTTTTTTAAAGGTTTTTTATATATTTAATATAAGTAATATTGATTAACGCCTATTTAATTTACCTATTTAATGCACATAATTATGTAATTGAGACTGCCGTTCAAACCGTTGAGTTATCATTTCTTGTGGCTTAATATGTTGGGATAATACTGGGGTATTGTAATGTTTTTATCCTGATTAATAATAACGTCATCTCAAGTAAAGAAACATACATTAAATGTTGATGATTTCGTAAATAAAATCGGAATAAAAAAATAAAAAAAAATCTACACAATATTGCATGTAAAATTTACACTGCCATTTCTATGGGTTAAAAGATAAATTTTATTCTGACTTTTACAAAATAGTCTTCCAGCAAAAGTACATAAAAACTGGGGACTGCGACGTGACTGCGATATGGCCGTGTTTAATTCTCAGACGGACGAAGCTGAGAGATTTTAATGAGAGATCGGGTTTTTCAATTATCCCCTCCGTTTTATCCCGCTTTACCTTGGGTTTTTATGAACAAACGTACTTTATCATTTCTGCTTTGTATTGAATCTTTTCGGTTGTAGGTACCTATCTAAATTTCATGGTGAAGTAGTAAAATACGGAACGTCTTCACGTTCCGTACTGGAATAAATTATTATTATATAATTTATGAGGCCAATCACCGATATCTCGGGAATAATATAGACCCGCCTTTTGTTACCACTGCTACATGTAATTTTAAATTTGTAATGTGTAATTATGTGGAGTACCATAAAGAATACTTAAATAAAAATAAAATAAAATTAATATACCTAATGCCGTTCAAATGTTATTTTAGTTGTGCCGTAGTTTTTTTTACTATTGATTTAGTTTTTTAACTTGAACTCAGTAATTTAGAAAAATTTAGGAGTATATAGTAAAAGTCACTAGTGAATTGTAATTTGTTCTATAAATCTATTATCACTCCAAATATAATAACTATTCAACTAAATTTAACTATTCTGAGCGTTGACGGCGCATAATATTGTTCATTAATATTTATATACAATATAATATTAATATATATATTGGAATATTAGTTGTGGATAACAATTAAAATTATGTAATTTTAGTTTGTTGTTATTGTTATGATGATAATTAAAAGTTTTAATGAAAATGATGACGATAGGAATCCAAAAGTGGCCAATACCGGTCTTGATCAATGTGTATTTGGAAATCTAGAAATATTCTATATTAAAACGTACATATTTACAATATATTAAAATATATTTTGGTTTCATACGAAATGTTAAGTCGTCCAAACTTAAAATTATTTCTTAAATTAATATGAGTTCATTCTTCTGCAAACTAAATTTGTAACTAGAATCCAATAAAGATAACATCCCTCGAGAATACAATGGAGTTTTGAGTGAAATGTATTTCTACACCAAAACACAATGTGAAATCTATACTATTATTGTAAAGCGAGAGTGCGAATTTTATGAGTTTGTGTATAAGTTGAAAATAATCTTCTGTATCACTTACTTCAAAAATTCTTGCACCATTTGAAAGATACATTATTCGGGATGAAAATAGGATATTTATTTTGTACTTATATGTATACATTAGTATTATTGCTCGTCCTGAACGAAGTCGGTACGGGCCGCTAATGTATAATAAAATTAAATGAAAGACTTAAAACCGCATGCAATAATTTCAACTAAAATTATACGAAATGTTACATTATAAGGTTCAAATAAAAATTAAGAGAAGGCAAATGCCAGGTCATTATGACTGAAATTTTTGTTGCAGAAGCGGAATTATTCAAACTTTATTATTGAGTAAGCACTACATTTAAAAAAATGACGTTTAGTTCCCTTGCACGCGACATGCCATATCTCGTAATGCACTACAAACTTTAATGCTGCCTTAGCGTGTTTGAAAACTTTAAAAGATTTCGTTCGATAAATAATTGAAGGTAAATTTGGTTTTTAATGTACCATTTTAGGGCAATACAACCGTTTACAGCATAGGTAGCGTTTATTACATTTCTCAATAGATCTTTTGACATATAAAAGTTTATAACTTGAAAAAGAATCACTCAAGTCCTTATTTATTAATTTATTATTTGTTGATGTATTGGAATTGTTTTAACTCATATATCTGTATATAATATTATATTCTAAGGGAATATTATTATTAAGAGCAAATCGTTGGCCTGTAAAAAATAATCGTAAGTTATGTACGCTCGTTGAATTTGTGTCGAGTTTGGGCACAATAATAGGTGGCGAAGGAAAATATTATGACAATATTTGTGAGCTTTTGTACTGAAGTATTCATAAGCCCGGCCACTTGTATCCATCGTAAGTGATCAGCTCGGAAGCTTGATGGTTGACCGCTAGTGACAACATTTTTTGAGCGGCTTTCTGCTTCAGAGGGCATATTAGAGAGCATCTATGCATTTAGTTTATTATTTTTTTACTTTCTAAAAATAGTAGCGTAATCATGTATTTCCTTATGTACAATAAGAAACCGTTATCCTGCATCTTAATAACTTGAGGTTAACTTGTGTTATGAAAAAAGAAAATTAAATCCTTGTATATTTTCTACATAAAGAGCATAAATTGAATTCTAAGCTACAACGTTCAATACATGGAATTATACTCATAATATAATAATAATTAATTTGAGCGATCTTTTAGTGCTATATGTAGTTCAATTTCTACTTTTATCTTCTGTACAATAATGCCCTAAAATGTTCTATCAACTACAAACTTTATGAAAAGGTTTAGAGCATAATAAAAAACTTATTACAGTGAATTTAATTACGAGCACCTTTAAACAAAATACTGTCTAGACACACGTAATTATAAATTCTTTCAAGGTATTACACGATGAACCCTGCGTTTAAATGTTGACTTTAGATAATGTAAAGTTTAAATTCAACTGACAGGTTAATTCAAGTTCAAAGACAAAATTTCTTCGTGGTTATACTGTTATGTCAGAATAAAGGAGATCATAATATAGGGCAATTTAATTACATACTTTAATTATATCTAGCTTTTTACGTGTTATGAATATTACCTTTATATGGATTCCCATGATATTGCACACCGATATTTCGACATGCATAAAACTCTTGTCAGTGGGATAAATATAAACATTTATCAACCTTACTTTTAATTCGGCATCCGTTTTACATACTACAAAAGAGCGTAACATTTTTATGCAAGTAACATGACTGCACGACTATTAATATAATGAAATTTAAGTGCTTCTTTTATTGTAATTATAAACAACCTACCAGGGTCATCATACATTACTCGTGCTTATTTATATATTTGTAAATGGCCTAAGTTGATACTCGAGGTAAGGTAAAAGTATAGTAGACTGGAGTTACATGACGAACTTTTCTTCAATATTTTCATGTATGTGGTCGTAACAACAAAATAAAAAAGAGTGAAAGATAGGAAATGAAACCAACAAATTCACCTTCTTCAAATTATCCGTTTTGTGTTAATTCAATGTTTTTTTATTTTTTACTTGCAAGGCAGAGCCGATGTGATGCATAGATACGGGATCTGAAGATCTGTCTCATTCGGAAATTAACATGTCGCGATTTTACCATGTCAAATAAACAAGCTCACAATAGGAGCAAAAACAATTTAATACGTGCAAAGGTGCTAACTTTGTAACCTATTAAATTTTGCAATGAAATATATGATGTGACGTAAAAATTATACACAGGTCAACTTTAACATGCAACAACGGTAAGATGGTATGATTGTAGGTCATGAAAATTCGTGTTTACTCTGCATTTAGCCGTAATTACTGAAGTTTGTACAGAAATTAAATATGAATAATAATCAATTTAAAAAAATCCTTTCAATCTGTTATTTGATTCTGTCACTATTACTATTAAATTAATAATTTAATTACATTTATACTTTTTACATTTACAGTTCTTATTTTACAGTACAGTATAGTTTTTACATTTACATTTACAGTTCATAATTATTTTGCGTGTAATTTTTAAGCGAACTTTATTTTGAAACGTTTAATGGGAATAATAACAAATAATGGAGGACGAATTGAACGCGTCTACTTACTATACTAAAAATACAGACATAATTGAAATCAATATTAACATTCAAATAAATTATAACTCTTACGTGAAGATTTTTCTCTTTAGATAATGTAAAGTTTGTATTAATATATGATTCAGTAATTTCTTGGATACCTGTTAGAAATCGATATAGATTATAAAAAAATATAATATATCCTAATACCTTTTGTTTACCTGTTTGCACGTTTTGTCTCTGTATCTAGTACAAAAGATTTACTGAATGTTCCATTGTATATTGCGAAGTTTGGATGTTGGATTGCGATCTTTTGTTTGATTTCAGAATGGCTATTGTAATTACTAAAACAACAATCTGTTGAGCTTATTAAGAATCGAGCTTGGACATTCGAGTATTATCGGGACGGCCGGTATTTCGGCACTTCAATAATATGAACGATGCAAAAAAAATATACTTGCATTGCTATTTCATTCAGTATTTTTCGATTGCTCTGTTGAATTCAGACAGCAAGTTCGTTTTCCGAGTAAAGTGGTCCATAATTTATATAGCGGACCTATTGAGTATTATCAACCGCGCGATTTGGCAGTTCAAGAGACATGGTTTTGAGGTTATCGCGTGGTGTTTTACATTCCAGGGCAGTTTGTGGTGTACGCAACAGAATTGGGTGGTAAACTATTTGTTAATGATCTTGAAAAATAAACATATCTAAGCTAGCTGAAAAGCTGTTTTTAATATGAACTTATCGAAGAGAATATGTTTGTAGAAAGGAGAGGGGTGACGTATATTTATGTAACGTATGTTTGTGAAATTAAATATAAAATTTATATACAACCTGATCTCATTTTTAACAAATTTATTTCGTTGTTACCGCCAATTGGTCTGGATGTAGGATTTCAATATAAAGTTAAATAACTTTAGTTATGTTATCTTAACGAATTATAATGCATGTAAAAGTATCTGAGAGAGATGAGTGATCGTAAGGAGTGATTGATGAGTGCGTGGAAGCTAATTGGAGTGTTGTGATAAAGACTGGAGAGGTTCTGTTCATTCTGTTCGCTGTAGACTATCAACGTGTGAGGTGTGAGTGTTATAAAATGTGTAATTAATTTAAAGTGTATTTAATTTTATAAAGTTAGGAAAGAGGAATAAAGTATTTCACTTTTGCGAAACTGCTTGGGAATGGCCCCAATCTCTTACATATGTACGTATTGACGTTGGACTTATTTTTAGTGGTATTGGTTGGATTTCGTGGACTTTATCTTCAGGGTTATTCAAGCTCATGCCCAGCCGATATTGATGAGGTCTCAGCTAATTTGATATTAAAATATCTAGAGAAAAGATTTTTTTTAAATAAGATAATATAATGCTTGACAATACGACAGACCTGATGGTAAATGATGATGAAGTCTAAGATGTTGAAAGCACTAACTTATAAAAGCTTATTCACTCTTCTTTTGAAGACTCTCACATCATAAGTAGGCAGGAACCCTTGGAACAGGTGGGACGTTCATTACGTAAAGATGGATAACCGCCGTAGGATAGGTTGTTCGATGGACATACGGCGATGCGGAAATTATTTCGAACAATTCCTGCGCACTCATTCCAAAATGTACCCTGTAGAAGATCGAGAGGCTGAAAAACTATGCACCTGTGTTTAAGGCGTTGCAAATTGATTCCGGTAAGATAACATCTTTGATAAAATATCAGGTAAAGTCGCATGTAATCTTAGCCTTTGGACTAAATCGTAACCTATTTCACCAACATCACAAATATCCCATCTATACGGTATTATGCGCACAACAGTACAGATGCTATATTTAGATACATTTTCAATACTGAATCCTTTATTACTTGTTCAAGGAATTAGTTTATACTGCAAAAGTATAAAATAAATTAGCTTAATAAGTATTTTAATGAGTCGAGCAGTTCACTGAACTTTAAAAACCGTAGTTCTTATTCGTGGTTATCGCGTGATTGCAATGGCGTGACGTTATATTAACGATCATTACAAAATTTTCCAATAATAAGTTCGTTGAAGCATTAGCTGCCGGCTACACGAAAACCGAATTAATAATGACCCAACTTTACGGTTAACTCAGCTCGCCATCTGTGTTAAATGACGGGATCTTTTTACATTTTCCATCCTACAAAACGGTTACACCATGCTACGTAACATCTTTAAGCGATTTTTTTATGGTAATGAATTTAGTGTCAAACGTGCGAAACTACAGCTTGTTTGTAATTCGTCGATTGTATTTGTTGATTAATTTAAAAAAATAATTATCTGACAACATTTGTTGTGTATCTGGTTTGGTTTGAAACCTTTAGGGGCTTACAGGGCATAAGACTCTCGTAATTTGCTGTACCATAATGGATTGAAAAAAAGAAAAATATTTGTCCGAGAGTCATAACTACTATAATAGAAGTGATATTAATTTATATTTATGGGTAAATATTTGGAATACATTGTATTCCGGGAAAAGAACGTGTTCTAGCGAGATACGGGGTAGAAGTCGAAGTCCTGTAACGATAAAAGTGAATAATGTTTTAGGTATCTACTTTTGTAGTTATTTTAATAAATACATATATTTTTAATTTAAAGGTCTAAGATGGACTAAACATGAACCGAATGACGAAAATTAACGACAATATTTTGGTTCGGTTACAACTTTAAAGGTTTAATATTGAATTTTACCACTGGTTTTTAGTGCTGCCCTGATTAACGTCATTAAATCATTAAATAGAATTGTAATGAGACCGAAACTATACATTAAACATTGTTTGGAAATTTTAGTGTAAGTAGGCTTTGTTATCGATAGCCAGGTCAAAATATATTATATTTGAAATTTTGATTGTCTGTCCACATGGCTGACCGCGTATCACAATAAAACTGTTTCTCAATTCTTTTAAGAGGTCAATAAACAAAATTTTAACTGCCTGGCTAGTCATAAATGAATAAGTTTCTAATTCACATAATAAGAAAAAACCATTCCTAAAATAAAGCGGGCGCGATTTCTAAACGAAAGGTATAGGTTTTCTGAAGCGAAACGAGTGCGGATTATTAGTACAAAAGGAAAATCCTATCATATGCGCGTAAAGAAAAATCATTACGTCCATAAAAAACGCAAGATGGTGAAACAATTGCTTTGCCTTCCAAATGTTTACCAGTACGCGTAAATATTTTATTTTTCGCATAAACAAAAACTTTAAATTTTTCTGTGCGGTTTCGTTATTATTACATAATTCTAAATCATATAATTTATTTCCAGGTTGAATATCAATACATGAAAACGGTGGTGACGGAGAAACAATGGCTCCAATATGGCTTAATATCATCTGACTACTGACTTCTTTTTAGTACTTACGACACACATAACCCATCAACCTAAAAGCGCTTGTATGTTTAGGTAGTTTATTAAGTAGTAATAAGTATAGAAAAATTGCAATTCAGCTATTGTTAACACTGCATTATATTTCATACACCGTTATTTAAAACCAGGATCCCTGATTTATTTCATCACAATTTATATTAGGAATAGGCGTGTAATGCATCTATTGTACATAATATTCCACTACTGCGATGTATATTCATTTCATTCATTCAGTAATACCAAATACATGACTGACCAAGCAGGAAGTGGAGTGCCCTATTTTAAATTGGCTTTCAGGTACTGCAAATCAAATACGTTAAAAAAATTTCATAGTTTGTTCTGAGAGGATGGTTTTTTTTATATTAATAGCAGAGAAAGGAGCAGACGAGCCACTTGATGGTAGATGATTACCGTCGCCCATGGATATTAGTTAACAACAAAGGCATCACTTATGCGTTGTCGGTCAAGAAAGAAGAAGAAAGAAAGTACTAGCTCTCAAGCCCCCAACTGAAACACGAGTCCTTGGGCGGCTATCCAGGCAGGTTTAATGGGATGATAATAATACCAGTAATAATATTAATGACTTGATAATAAAATAGATAATCCTTACGTGGAACCCTATTATCAGGCCGGCTTCTGTTTGCTTTTTACGAGACCCCAATGTACATTATAAATTACAGAAAAAAATGCATATTTCATGGCAATTAAAAATTGTAATAGATTACCGGACTCTATAAAAACGATGACATACAATCAATTAAAAAAAAATTAACTATATGGCTTCTGAATAAATGTATTTACGACATTAAAGAGTTTGTTTTTGTCCGTTGTTACGAGATGGGAAGATTGTCTTGGACTCAAATATGAATGGAGACCCTCAAATATTGAAGTTCTACCATCTTTTATGCCTTTTCTTTAGGTATTTCTTAAATATTTAATCCGTAACGATATTTATTTCTGATATAGAAGTTTCTGAAGAGCCAATGTTGGTCATAATAGTTTTCTCTTTATTTTACTTACTTGCGTTCGCAAGGAAGGGAGTCGAGCTGATCCATCAATGTGTCTATTAACATGCCACGGTTCCGTTGGTTCAGTATTCAAGCCACTGGGGAGCCATTCTTTCATTTGTTTATTGAAAGTTCGGTAAAAAGGTACGCTCGTATCACATTAGGTGTATCTGAGACAGTTATTTATATATACTACTCGTGTAATGAAATAATATAACTCACTAACACAAGATGTGCGAATCCATTATTACGAAATTCTAAGTAATCTTTATTATCATAAATCAAAACTTACACGTTATTGGATTGGGTTGTAAGATTGTAAGTACACCGATAAGAAATCCTTAACCAAATCATGTAATGTGTAACTGAGACACGTTACATTTATTTGAATAGTTACAAAATTTTTGTATTTATAATGACGGCACCAACGTCTATTTATTTAGAAAACGTTGGAAAAATATGTAACCTAAAATAAAATACAGAAAACTAACTTATAAAATACACAGCAACATTTGTAATATTAAAACTAAAAATAACACTAAGAAATTAAATAAATCGACAATAAATATTATGTGTAACTTAAGTGACGCACAAAGGTATCGAATATTTTATCAGAAAAACTACGCCCTACGTTTATAAATAGAACCTGCATTGTTTTAGGACCGAGTTTTTCTCGTTCTATGAAATAGAAATATATTAATTTATAACATTTTTATTTATCGACGGATATTGCAATGAAACGCACTTTAATTATTAAGTGATGCTTACTGCAATATATCACTGAAAACCAGAATGAAATCGGTTAAGTTGTTTCTGAGATTAGCGCGAACAAACGCAGAGACAAACAGACAAAAACTCTAACAACTATTGTTTTCGATTTAATCCCGTTAATAAAGGCCCATAAAAATTGTTTTTTTCATATTTCCTACACGTACGGAAATCGATCAGTTATAATTTTATTAAATGAATAGATAGATTTGTGGTTGTTAAAATGAATTAATTTATTTTGAAGTTTTCTATTACTTAGTAAATTATTTTATTTCTAAATTGATAATAACTCCGTATTTTGCAGTATTTTTAAATCGTTTTGTTTTTATTTAAGCATCCAAAGTTCCGAATTAAGAGCTCCTGCTCGTTGAGAGAAGATATGTAGTAACATATCTTTATAGTTGCTATAACTACGCTCGCTTACTTCGCTCGCTCGATAACATCCCAATTACATCTCGTAGAAACAATTTACGGCAAGTTTAATTTTAACCTGATGTTTAAATTTTTCTTTCATAACTATCTCTCTAATAAAATCAGGCCCCGAATCATATTGACAGATTCAAAATTAAAAAATGTTTCAAACTTCGCCGCATTCTAGGAATTTATAGAGAATTTTGAGTTTTATAGATAATTTTTAGAATTCAATCACAATTCGTTCATTAACGGTCCACGTTCATTGTTGGATCACCTATCAGTGTATACGTATAAATTAGGTATGACGGACGAACGGACGTACAGACACGTGTGTGTTTACATAAAATGTACGGAACCTTAAAATTAATCAACAACCATATTGTAATGGTGCTGAAATACCGCCAAGTATTTGTCACTAGTCCTTTGAACGTGTCCCACAGCAATACAATCTTGTAAAAACAGTTTTGTTGTAAACCAAAAACGAAGTATGCGACGGAAATTCCTCAAGCATCTATCTGCAAATTAAAAACATTTAGTGATCAGACCACAGTCACAAATTTTTAAATATATCCTTATTTAAAAAAAAAATTCATTACTGTTCCTTGGAAAGAGTTCTCCCATTTTTAACCAACTGCGGTAGAGAGTTCAAGCCAAGTTTTGTATGGTTTTCCACTAATATTACAAATCGGCTGGACCAATTCCAATAACTTTTCCATAAGTTGGCGAATATTTTACGTTTGGCACTGTTCGAATAATTTAGCTTTATAGTTTTGAATGACCAATATAATTTTAAAGTAAAATAACTCGTATCGTTTACAAGGCCGCTTAGCAACATAATGCACTCTGCATTACATTATACTAGGTAGGTAATTGTTATTGTTCATACCTTTTGTAATAAAATGATGGCTGCTAAAAAGTTACAAACAATTTCGTGTATAGATTTAAATTGTAGGGCCAAAGTTATTTTTAAATGAGGCGTTCGATCTGTCTTCCGAACTGATAAAGATGCAATGATTATCTGAAAAGGATTACAATCGTAAAATAAAAATTACTTTATGCTTTCGCTTCTAAATACATAGATATATTCCTAGTACGTAAAAACGCCGTAACCCGCGACGAAGCAAGATATGACTCAATATTTGATCCGACCTTTCAAAATTATTATCACCCTACAAGTTACGTGAAATAAATTGTGGCGTCCGGATATCTCATAAAGAAATTGGATTCAGTGCAATTTCGCTAATGCATGAGTTGGCTGGCTAAATCAGGAGTCGGGTGTATTGACTGAAGGGAACCTTATACAGGATCGTCTATACCTATTATTTTTTGAGATATAGACTCCGTTATCTTTAGGGATAACAGAAGTCAAAGCGAGCGTTTTGTTTTTTAGCGTTTTTTGTGACAATTATAATATCTATAAAAAGTATGAGAAGAAGAATTATAAATATTAGTGTAATAAAACATAAATAACCTAACGGTGCGGTATATTAATGACAAGGACGCTTGGAAATAGTAGTGTCGAATCCAGTTCCGCACAGGTTTAAACTTTTGTAATTACCATGTGTTGTTTAAAAGATGTGCTGAGGAGTTTCTTTCGCCGTTTCTGTTCTTAAATGTTAAAGTATCTTTTCGAAACGGCAGTAGACGCAAAAAATGACGTGCATAAATATATTTACAGAATACCAATATTATTAAATGTTTATAAATTTGAATTTGGTGAGATTAAAGCTGGCAATCACATATTTCATTAAGTGTTATTGTAGAAATAGAGGAAGTTGAATTATTAACACTATTTGTCTGTCTTGATTCTTACATATAACCGAAAAATGATCCTACACATGCACATACTAATTACCTTATATATTGTTATGCAACCGCAATCTCACCATTACAACTTGTAAAGGAATGAAAAATTTATGGAGTAATTTATTTCCCTCATCTCTTAGATAATTTTAAAATCAAATATTAGCACATTTAAAGCTACGCTCAGGTAAATTATGAACTTGTCAATGACACTTTGCCTAAAAGGGTTAAAATGTTAAGATGGTTATTTTATATCGCTAATTTTAGTTGAAGTAGCGCCGCAATAAATTACACAAGAGGAAATAAGCTTGGCGCGGCGGGAAGAGGAAAAAATGCTAATAAAATTGTACCTTGCTCGTTAATCTTAACCCTCGCGTTCGAACGAAGTACTTTTCAGATTTCTAGCCTTTCTTGGCATATTGATTTTAGAGTAAAGTTTAATTATAATATCTGAACGTTGTATCATTCACTAACTTTCAAACAAGAGTGTGATACTCCAGTATAATTTTTTTTGTTTTCCTTTTTTTACGGTTACTTGTTTGAAATTATCAAACGGATTAACTTTTTATAAAACCAACGCCTGAAAAATAGTAGCAAGTACACGAGCGTAAACGGTAAACGCATGTCTTTTACTAAGAGTTTTCTAGCCTAGTTGTCAATGTAAGGGCCGGATTGTTTTTGATTTCTGGCTTGAGCAGATGTTTATGCGACAAATGAGATACATATATGTTCGTGTCCTATTTGTTACTAATATGTATGTAACTGTGTATAAATAACCCATGTGCGACATAAAGAATACTTCTGCTTTATTATCTGAACAAACGGGCATCTAGTCCGATTGATCAATTTCTCTGGTGTCTTATTGAAATCATCACCAAAAACACTTTACCATATTTAATTAGGTATTATTTCCATATTATTAAATCATATTAAATCCTCTTGACATAAATACGCGAGTATAGTGATATGATAATGATGATGATGTACAATAGATGTACCTTTAGACATGGGAAGTCGTAGTAAGCTGTTAATTTACGGCTAATAACCGTAAAGTCCACTTAGCCGGATGATGTTCCTCGGTGAAAGACGTGCGGTGTTGTGCGTTATTAAGTATGTTGATTGATGATGTTGATATTTATTGTAATTACTATTTTCTTTATGGCAGGGAGATACTATGCATGTCAAAAGCCAATGTAATATCATAAATTACGCTCACAGACTGTTGCAAAATACTACAACACAGCGCTAACTAATCTATTCAATGAATTTCCATAAATCAATGCTTGATACTAGTAACTATTTGTGTACTTAATAAATAAATAAAAAATGTTGAAGAAGGGGCGTTATAAGCTGATTTCGGTCGCCAATGCGGCAGGACGGTACATCCGGTGAGATATGGCTACAACGTGTAAGCATGGCTGAAGCTACTTTATGTTGGCAGGGAGCATGTGTATCTAATAGGACATTATGCTCGGTCCGGGGAAACCTGTGTACACACACGCTTTTTGTGATATCAGATATAGAAGCTAAGCCCGTATTTAAAACCAACCAAGAACGACTGTTTTCATTCACTATAGAAAATAAAGCAATATAAAGTCAGCAGTGATTGAACATATGTTTACGTTACATTTTTTACTAATTATTTATTCAATTATTAGGTATATTTATCTTGGTTACATACTTGGTATTAAAATGTTCTAAGGCCAAATAACCTACAGAAGTTAACACTTTACACTCGTAAGTAGGTCGTAGGTCACAATATATTTTAATATATCAAAAAGCAGTGGGTAGAGAACAGGATCGCGTCATCAAATTATTTTTTGCTGTAGGTACAGCGATTTTGCGTTTCGTGCTCAATTACATGATTGTCAAACATTTGCGATTCTTACAATTGAGACGTTCAATCTCAGTCTTCACAATAGCAATACCCTTCAGACTAATATCTGATAAAATTGTAGTTTTAGTTTTTATTTGGGTCACTACTAATTGGGATACAGGTTGGGGTTTAACTGACTGACTTTTGTTAACTTTAACACCTCTAGAATACAACTGCATTGATTTCTGTTCACTTAAACCAGGTATCAAGTTTAGACATGTCATTCGTGATTGAACATGCATGTTTCATTTGTTAAAGGTCATATTACTCTTCAACTTTTAATACCGAGACATTGCTTTATAGCAGAATAAGAATGCGGTGGTGGTCTTACTAGGCTGACGGCAACCCTTATAAAGATCATACGGTACCTTACAAATAAGCGTTCGTAGCACAATAGTGTCTGTTGATTGTGTCGATTGAAAGTGATCGACCTAGTGAAGCGAACTTGGAGCGTGGTCCATAGTTGGATAGGTCACCGCTTGTGAAAATTTCTTAAGTGCTTCTATACTTAGGGGGCATGTTAAGCCATTGTCCCGTTGTTATGGTTTGATAACAGTTGTTAAGTCATGTCGGAGGGCTTTGGGTGACATGAAAACTTTCGATATTAATGTTTGCGACTAATCACTGCACTACACTGCATTGGAGCCGCGCGGTGATGGAGATAAATCCGTGTCCTGAAAAGATGCGCTAATGAATTGAAGACAGAAAAAATACTCATTTCAAGTACTTTAAATTAGCTCAACAATATGTTTAGTTTTCCTTTTTGTATAATATTGTTTACGGTTAGCTATATCGACCTAAATGCAGTCTGTAAAAACGAGTACGGCTATAAAATTTAATCCCATTTGCAAAGCTAAACTACCGTTTTCGGCGAAAACTTAGCCTTTTCACATTCGTTTCTGCCCTCCGAATTTTCAGTTTAATTAAACGAAAACAAGAGAATGGTGGTCCTCTCTTCACATTTTCAGTGGTTGGTTTTTTATACGCTCTGTGTGTTCTGATGTTTGTTTTAAATAGTTCGCTCGCTGGATTTATTGGTGTCTCCTCTTTACGTGTTCTCGAAGCCTATTTTATGTTGTTACTAAACGACATTAGGTTATATGAATCATTTGATGTAACTGACAAGTGATTTGCACGCGCAGATTAGCTAGGTTAATTAACTAGTTTATTAAAAGGGAACTTTATTAGTAAGCCTAAGCGGACCAATCGTTTGTCCTTCTGTTAAGACGCTGTATTCTTTGAACTGTGGCAGGTAGTCTGTTGAGGTTTACACAGCTTACGTTAATTTAAATTAATAGAGGTTTATTTTTACAAGCAATTTATTTTTTTATCATAACCCTCCATTTTATAAAAACATGAAATTTTATTTTTTGTATTTTGAAGTCATAAAAACAGAAAGGAAAGTTTACATACCATAAAACTAGATGGTGCTGTATCGATCTATATATAGAGGACCCTTGGTGCAAGAGCTCGACTTGCACTTGGTCGCTTTTACTTAATTGTTTATTCTGGTCTGTTGTTGTGGTGCGCAGCTGCTGATATTAAGTCGATTTTTATATTACAGAAAAGAGCAGTACGCGCCATTTACAACCTCAGGCCCAGGGATTCCCTTAGAGATCTCTTTAAAGAAATTGATATATTAACTGTAGCATTACAATATATTTTTGATAATATTATGTACGTTAAAAAATACTCTGATAGTTTTCTTAGAAAGAGTATTTTTCTTAATATCTCGGGAGTTACTTGCCGCTTTTTCTTCAGGGACCACTCACGGTAGGGATTTGTTGAAACAATGGCGTAGTTTGACGTTCGAAAAGTGTTTGTAAAAAACCAACATCGAATAAAATATCATTTCAATTAATTAATAGTAAGTTATATATAATTTGATTTTTAGGTTCACAACCGGTAATCAAATCTTCATTGTTATTTTATTTTAGTTTTTGAGATTTTAGCATACAGACAGATAGAATTTTTTTTACTTTATAGCCTATATTCATGAGGAATAATAAAAGATTTTTCAAATAGGTGCCGTTGTTCCGGAGATTACCTTTCACATACACACAAACCCATAAAATTCCCATTCTGTTTTTATTATGTTAATAAATATATAAAGTCTATAAGTCAATTATACAAAAACTATTCTATTTTATTTTAATTTCAACTCTATAGGTTTTGTATTCTAAAAACATTTTTTTTTTCCAAATGCCAGAAATCCCTGTGCGATATGATTGTCTTTTACAAATAAGTTATCCATAATATTTAATTTTAAAATAAATATTAATTCCGATTTTAAATTCCGTAGGTTTTATTCTTTAAAAACATTAAAATCCATTTTCGATGTCCATGTAAACCACTGTATTTTGAACCGACTTCCAGAAAAGGTAAGGTTCTATGTTCGTGTATTTGTATTTTGTTTATGTATGTATAACCATAACTCGGTTGTTTATGAACCGATTTTGATAATTTTTTTATTATATAAGAAATGGCTCAAAGTTTAATCTCCTTTAAGTATGGTGAGGATAAAGAGATCGAAAGTGCAATATTTTTAAAAACATATTATCGCAGCAGTGTGGCAGCGTCATAAGAGGTCCTTTCGCCGTAAAAAAAAATTTGATTATGACCCGGATGATAACTTGTTATCCATCAGTTTTAGAGTTATTAACACACATTCAGAAAATCAGACAAAATTTCTAAAAATAGTGTCTGTATCATGTATGTAGCAACTAATATTATGAAAAAAATTTACGAACAGCCTTTTGAATTTTTTCTGTTATTATATGTATACTCGTAGATACGGCCCAATGCAATGTCTTGTAATTGAGGAGGCCAGGTATAACTTAGCACATTTGTCCAACCAGGGGATCGCAAGTATATACCATTCGAGTCATAACTGTTAATAACAACGATGTCAGTCGGGACTGTTTGCTTAGTATTCTCTGCCAAGCGACCACTTTGACACTATCGGGCATCTTCCGAATTCCCGATTACAATTCTTCATTTGCAGTTGGGCTATGAGGGATTTTGCGTAATATTTAATCGAGTTCATTTGTTCGAGAGTTTTTAGATTCCTATTTCTTAGAACACGATATTGATATTTCATGACTCTTTTCTGTTAAAAAGCATGTGAAGCTTACAATGATCGTTGTCAATTAACAATATATTTAATTTAATTTGCTATTATTAAATCCTCATGCTATTATCCAATCCTCAATGAATGAGCATAGTGGAAATTCTCCAGACTAGCCTAGTTATAGAGAGAGAGAGAGAGATACATATTTTGTTAC
The DNA here is from genome assembly GCA_003671415.1 of Megathymus violae. NCBI lineage: Eukaryota > Metazoa > Arthropoda > Insecta > Lepidoptera > Hesperiidae > Megathymus > Megathymus violae. The sequence continues at coordinate 4,704,720 of PDGT01000019.1, read as the reverse complement.
ACTGTAACTGTATTTGGAACAAAAATTAAACGAAGAGTATTTTTCCTTTTATACTTTTAACCTCGTTTACTAACAACTGACACCTCTTTTACGCAATGGCCGGCCGTGATCCGGATTATACAATTCAATTTCCTGCCGGATAAAAGAAATTTCATTTTGTAGAAAGAATATTTATAAACATAAGACTAAAAATATGAGTTGAATAGAATATATGTCGGGTACTAATTATACATATATTAAGTAACTTACTACAGCGCCAACTATAGGATGGTATTTTTAAACATTCTGTCCTAGGAAGGACAGGTATGGTATCGTTACGACAAATCATATTGCTTAAATATGTCTTCAATCACTTAAGTTATACACAAGTTGCACTAAATAATGGCTAATAAGCTCACCAACGATTATACAAGTATACTTATAAATGTGTTGATAAACTCGAACATGAGTCGATTTTCAAGCCAAGAGCTGTGTAATTCAGATATATAAATGAAAAAAAATATTTAGTAATTCGAATATAAAACAATTTCTAAATTTGAATATCCATTCAGTTTGCTTTAAATAGCATGAAAACCGTTTCTATAGGTAAAATTCCGACTGTTTTTGTAAATCAGAATACAGCAAAAGGGAAAGCCATGGTAGATCCCGGCTCGAGTTTCCTTGTCGAGCCGTCACACTGTCAATTACCTAACAGGTAGCGCAGTGCATCCTCCATTCGAGTCCGTGTGGCTAAATGCCCTTTCACTGGATACAAATATTCTGTATATGTAGAATTTCATTTGAGATTCTCCATTTAACTTTTGTGAATACAAATACTCGATGTTTTTGTATAAAAATCGCAGTGAGTAAAATAGCTAATGTTAAATAATAATTAATGGCACTTTATTAAAACAGGAAATTCACACATAACTGCAATCGTTATGTTAATACTAGCGGCCTAGCGGTTCAAAAATTTATTATTATACATCTATACATACATGATAATATCTATCTGGAATAGTGGACCTTACAAATGGTAAAAGAATTTTTCGAATAGTGCCGTGGTATGCCAAGAATAATCTATATCCATTCAGTGGCTATACTTGAGCGACAGACAGACAAATATACAAAAAAAAAAAAAAAATTGTTAGGACATCTATATCGATAATAAAGTTTACGTATATTAAAATTTCTAAAAAATATTTACGTACAGATTCGGCCCTGTTACTTAACTCCGTAATAAGTTTTACTATTAGTATAATAAGATTCGAAAGATAAGCCATTAAGTTAATTTCGTGCCTTTCATACCAAATTTTCGAGTAACCTAGGCAACGGTTATAATCTATACTGAATATCTAATAGATTATAATCTGTACTCCGATATAAATCTATACTATCTTTCTATCTGTACATTCCATTTTTTGACAATTTCCATTATAAATATTAATTTTATGGCTCACTGACATTAATTCGACTATTTTGAAAATATTTCTGTCTTTATGTTCCGATAGAATTCAAGAACGACTTGGCCGAACTTAATGAAAGTTGGTATGTAGTGAGAACATGTAATTGTACAGATGATTGGCTATATAAAATATCAGGAAACCTAATAATCTATACTAATAATAAAATTCCAACTGATCGATTTCTGTACGTGAACGATATATGAGAAAAAATATAATTAAGGGCTTTTATTAACGCAAATGAACCCAAAACAATAGTAATTAGAATTTTTGTCTGCTTGTCTGTGCGTTCCTTTTTTTGTTCTGGTTTTCACTAATGTATTGCAGTAAGCATCACTTAATACTTAAAGGTTCTTTCATTGCAATCCGTATTATTATATGCAATTAATATATGTATTTCGAATTCACAGAATCAGAAAATCCCTGAAAAAGGCAGATAGTATCTTTAAGCGTAAGGTAGTTTTTCCGAAGCGAAGCGAGGGAATTACCTAGTATCTAATAAAGGCAAAAACGTAAAATTGGTAATAATCATATATGTATAATTAATCGTCCAACCCGAACGAAGTCGGAACTGGCTGGTATTAGTTTATATAAAAGTTTTAAACCAAAAACTCTTAAATTATTTACAAGCAAACCAACGTTCCGGTCTATGTGTTTCAGTAGTCTTTATCGTTGATGAGCCTCCGTAGGTCGTTGTTAATTACCAACACTGCGCATCGTGTCCAGTGCTTGCTAATTGACAGCGCGATGACTGCACCTACAACCAACCTGAAAAGGGAAATCCCCTTTCGGTTTTAAAAAGCTCATTTATTTTATATAATGATTTACCAACAATTTTTTTGGTTTTATTTATCTGAGTGAATAAAGTAGATGATTTTATTTGATGAGGTCGGTCTTGGATAACTGTTAATTCACCGAACGAGCCCTTAAGGCCAAATGTGTAATACGAACATCTGGAAATATTTATTTGTAACGATTATAATGTGAGTGTTTTCAAATCCAGGATTTCATGTCTTACCATCACGTGGGATTGTAGTCAAATATTAACTATTAAAGTAAAAAAAAGAATCATAAAAATTATCATTTTATATACATGGTGATTGTATCCTTACAATATTTTCCTTTGTCGAAGCAAGATGTTGAATAATTTTTATATATCTCCGAAGTAAAACACAGTCATGGAAAACTCCGGATGGAGGGATTCGTTATGACTTTTCTTTGTGTGTTAAACTAAGTAACATTCATTTTTATTGCTGTTAGTCCCGCATTCGATTTTCAGCTGGGATAAACATTTACGTGACTAGTAACTGTTTGTTATGATATTTTTATTTAAACGTGTTCATGGCGTTCGTAACATGAGGGCGCTCGGCAAGGATGTGAGTGAAAGCTGTTTTTCAGTGATATCATTTTCTAAAAAGGCAAAAAAAATAAAATCTAATAATAATCTATCTTTTTTTTAAATCTAATGGTAAATTTATTCTTCACGCCGGCAGTAGTACTCCAGTGGTCAATTAGCCGCAATGGACTCAACGTGTCGAGTGTACACAATTAAATATAATTCAATGTAAAGAGATTCACGGCGCAATTTCTACTTGCAACCAGTACGATTGTGGTGCCTTGATACCTGTATAATGCTAATATTAATACATTCACTCATAAATTAATACTTTAAATTATCGAAATTTCGAGGTGTCAAACTATTTATTTTGGGGTGTAAGGGTACATCCATTCTTAGTTTCAAGCTCGTAGCCCCTGTGTTGACTGAGGGGATAAGGTGCTAGTCTTCTTTTAGAAGACGGTAGGTACTACTCATTTCGATCCTAATGTTCTTCTTTATGGATTCTGTACTACCCAGCCTATTCTAATTATATGTAGGTTTTTAGGTGACAAGGATTTTTACCGGCCTGATTCTCTACCAGATAAACGAACAGGCAACAAGTGAATTTCCTATCGGTCGTCACCGCGTCGGTGATAGATTTACGGGGACATGTATAAAGGTCGGTATGAATTTATTTTTATTTATAAGGATAAGGAAAGTTTATCACTCACACTAGGAATCATGTGTTTGTTCACCCGTGTAAGAATAAATCAAAGAAATGCTATAGCTTCACTTGTTAACAATGAACCCTTAATTAAATTTGCTGAAGTATGATAAGTATATATATTTTTTTTTATTATATAGTATTATTTTAAATAAAATAACGCTTACTTCATAAAATTAAATCTCCTAAAATACGTTTTTATTAAGTCGAATTTTATAAACAAAACATAAAATTGAGCCTTTATAAAAAATATCTCAATTCGTATCTCGATTGATTATCGGTAAGAAATTAAGATAACACATCACCCCATCTAAAAAAATCTCACCCGCGAGTAGCAATAAATTAGTAATTTTTAAAACGTATTTATGATATATATGACAATATTGTTTATCTCCCCTTCAATACACGAGATTTATCTCTTATTTCATTGAAATAGCTAAGAGTGCGTTTATAGATAAATGTTTCAGTAGGTTTTTCGACGTTTTCAGTCATAACGATATTATCATTTGTTATGATGTCTGACTTTAAGTTTCATTTTTTATTATGTTAATAAACAACAAATTACCAAACAGGTAATTTGTTGATAAGTAACCATCGTAGCTCGTACATGTCCGTCGCAGCAAAGCAAGTGGTTATTTGCAATGCGTTCCTGGCCAAGCAACAAGCGTGAGGTCCATTTTAAGTGGCTCTCTCATTTCTCGTTTGATTCTAGTAGGAGCTAGCTAGAATACTGCTGCCTGAGTCTATCTAATTTCATCAAAAGTGACCTGATGGTGTTGTCCGTTCTTCAGAATTGTTCACCAGAAGTTAAGAACAGGTGAAATCACTGTCCCGAAAATGTATCTAATGTTTTTTTTAATGGACATATTTTATTCTACTTGGCAAGAAGTGGACACTGACATATTCGATGAACTCTTACATGTGGTGCATTAGGCTACATGCCTGTTGCGTGGAGAAATTAGTATTCTGTAGGCAATCGCATTTTCACGGGCAATGCATCAGTAATGCATAACGCTGAATAATTAAAATTAGATCAGAATTACGATTATTTGTTAGCTATTTACACAAAAAAACAAGCATTTCATTTGTAAGCTACATTTATACAAACAAATAAGTCTGGATTTGAATTTAAAAAAATGTAACCGATATTTTCTTTTCATTTATCGACAACCCTATAAGCGCACCCGTAAGAGTAGAAAGATTACAGGGGTGAACGAGGTGTATAAAAGAAAAAACATATAATGAAGTCTCCTTGAACTTTTTGCCAGGTCTCGAGTTCTTGAGTTACCTTCATCTTTAAAACCCAATCAGGATACGCTATAAAGAAATTGAATAACATTTTCTATACCGTTTAACATTTCAGACGTATGTTACAGATCGCTTTACCGTCAAGTATTTTAGGGCTACCTACCGCAAACGGGGATCGAAAATTGATAGCTTTAAATTGTTTGATTGTTTGCTTCACAGGTGTCATTGATGTATTGGAATCATATCACTTCAACCCTAGCCGTTGAGCCGCTTTAGATTAACACCGTCGGACACGACAATTCCACTTATACTTAATTGACTACAATGGTCAGTGAGGTAGGAACGTTCAGGCAATGGATTTGCTATTGAAAATAGATGAGTCTGTCAGTTGACAGACCTGATAGCTCTGTTGAGCTACGCTTATTTTTGGTGTGATTCGTCGAATAAAACTTCAGTTTCAATGTTTCTCACTAACGTGATTAAAATAATATTCTTATTTCTTTACGAATATTATTTCTATCATATATTTTGTTAATAGCCGACAAACGAACAGACGACCCACCTGATGGTAAGTGGTCACCGTCGCCCATGGACATCAGCAAGACGGCTAGGATATGAGAAGGTAAGACATAAATATGGTGCTGGATTAACGTAAATCGTTTTAAATAAAAGTGAATCGTCTTTTAAATGGCTAATTTTGAGGGTAATAAATTGTCCATAATATGAAATTTTCAGATTGCTTACATGATAGGTTTTCATAAAAAATATATATTTATCTATATTTATTCCAACTAAATCCCTTGACCGTGATGTACGTTGCTAACCACCCCATGAGGTTTCTTATTTTACAGGTCGCTGGGCTATGTTATCTCTAGGTTAATCTCAAAAATATCTATTTGTAAAGGGTGGGAAAAGCTTTTCTCGTAGGCTCTCTCTCGTGGTTTCTCTTTCTAAATTGAGGCAGCGTATATGCAGTATATTGGCTATTTGCCCTCAAATTTACCAATGCTAAAATTGGTGTTATAGAAATGCTTGGGTGGCAGTGAAAATTTGCCACTGGACAATTTATGTATTTACCGTTACCCTAAATATTTACGAATATTATATATCAGCAATTTATTGAAAACTACGTTTTTCGGAATAATCGTCAATATAGCTGAAGCCGATGGAATCAGAATCCACAAAGGAAAATAAATGGAAACAGCGAATGATTGAAATTCTAATGTCACCTGGGAATATTGTGCTCCAAATATACATTCGGGCACTATAACAGATTTCATGTACTGGAAAATCATATTGGTAAATGTTGATTTTATCGGTAGTAAATATATAAATCTTAAAAGATCTCGAGTGACTGTATGTCCGTTTGTTACACCCAATTTCTTTCAATATAATGGAGGAAATCATTTTAAATATGTTACATATTTAGAGATCGATAACCTGATTATGTATGTAAATTTGACGACCCCATAGCCCAGTTGGTAGTGAACCTGCCTGCCGAGCGAGGGGTCCCGGGTTCGATTCCCGGCCGGGGCAGACATTTATGTGACAGATAAATATTTGTTCTCGGATTATGGGTGTTTGTGATGTCATATATGTGTATGTCCACCCCACCCGCGACACAGGGAATCCTAATGCGGGGGTGTGAGTGTGTTAACGTTTACTTTACTTTACTTAAATAATTTATATATTCTTATTTTCGGGCTTGAAGAATCAAGGCTGAATTTGTACAAGAAAAAAGAAGAAATTAAGAGAAGTACAAAAAACTTAAAACCCGGGTGATAAAAATTTTTTTTTTTTTTTATATAAATAGTCAACTATATCTGATCGAGTCGTCTGATAGATGACATTTAGAACAAGTTTAGCGTCTAGTGACAACTGCTATTATTAATCTGTAATCTGTGATTGTCACTTCAATGATCATAGCCGGCACATGATTCTATTTGAATATTTTTGTGTTTATGACAATTTGAGTATTTATAAAAGTTTTTGACTACTCTTCTGGACTTTTGATTTTACCTATCTCGGCAATGTTCATGGCCGTAACGAACACGCTTAAAGAGTATGTCATGACAAATGTTGATGGTAGCCTGCTAACATGCTCAATTCTTTGTTATCTATGTTGCGATAATTGTAAAAACTATGATGGAATATTTATTTGCCATAATTTAATTATATTTTTGTAGCAGTATGGAATAGACTTTATAATGTGTTTTTAGATCCATTAAATGGTACAAATTGGTTATGTTATAATCGTTACAGAATAGCTAAATCTACTGTTGCACATAGTATGTATACGACTCAAAGCAAAGTACGGCACTCTGCCTGGCAACTGTAACAAGTTGGTAGTGTTACAGCTGTGTCTCAATCTTGAGCAAGTGACATATCAATCGAACTTTCCTCCGCTTTTACCTTCCGAATGGCTACCCTATATGTGGCTAAAAATCAAGCCATGTTAGAAGAAAAAAAAACAGTTACATACTGATAAAAAGTAATTCATCAAGGCTAAATGGCATTATCAAGCAAACAAGCTTATTGAACCCATGTCATGATGCTTGTTTGGTATTATCTGGATATGGAATTTGGATTTATGAAGCATCAACTAACTAAAACATTAGTAAGGAAGATAAAACTATCTTACACACTAATAAGTTTGCAAAGCAACCACTGACTATTCTCTTAATAATTATTAACCACGCCAGTTCAGATTTTTTGTCGAAAGCAGTGACGACACTTTATGTTCTTGATATTGAAAATTGGAGCATGGCTGCTCCCCAGGTATGACGACCTAGCTGAACGGAGATTTTCCTTTGATAACATTTCCATGTTTCAGAAATTTTTACTGAAAACGGAAAAATATTCCTGGATATATTTATAGTTACACACGAATCCGTTAGACTTATTAGTTTATCTATCTAAGCTATTACTTCAAAAACATACGGTTTGTAGTAAACAGATTTGGGCCTATTGTATTATTCATAATTCTGTATGTTTTCACTTTATAAACTTAATAACTCATGAATTGTACCTAAGTATTACACAATCCCACATGCAAAGCAATAAATTATCATTAAGGTGTGAATTTTTATTGTATTTTTAATAAGATCAAATTAAATAATGACTCCCTGCGGCCCGAATATGGAGCTGCACTGCGAGTATATTAACAGACACATTGATGAATCACTTCCCCTCGTTCGTGTTGGTGAAAAAACTATTGATTGCGGAGGAAACTTCGTTTCTTGCTAACATTACGTGTAGATAACATAAGAAATTATTTGATTTTACATAGATACAATGTTTCTCATTTGTATTTTTAGGATTCAATGACAGACGTAATAAGTGACAGTATTAAAAGTGACAGTATTATCACCGGATAATTATTTTATATTAATGAGAATCTATCATCTGATACCCAATTATTATCAACAGGAAGGGGAAGCGCACTCATTTTCATAATAGAATTTTTTTTTTTCTTTATCATGACATGAGTAAACATCAATGTGTTCAAGATGGTATTGTTAAATAATGTAAAACCCATATCATTCTTCCCAACCCCTCCAAATAACGTTTAGAATGCGAAATCTCTAACAGATAAACGGCACCTTTATCCCTCCCGTGTCTTCTTATTCGCAATCATTTTTCATGCCATTGTTGGCTCGCTGCTGTATTAGAGCCCTCACTATCTTTCTGCTGAGCGATTTAATGCGGATGTACCTACAAGTGAAACATACCCGTGTCCATCAAGAAAAGACGATTTGAATCACTTTATATTTATTATAACTTTGTATAAATTTATCATTCTTTCATGTTTGATGATAAATGTGAAATTATTGTTTCAACCATTGATTATGTATCAGTACACTAAAGGTAACTACCGTCAGGATTAAACGAGTTCAGAACTTTGCTGTCTTCAATAAGCAGAGCCTAAACTCATTGATTCATCCATTGTTTACCAGGGTGCATTAACAGTAGGAAAATGAATGATGAAGCCCTTTTCATGCTTGACATCGAGGTCTCCCGGTTATATTGTATATGAAACGAATACAAGGTTTCGCTCTGAAGGTGAAGTAACCACTGAATATTAATATCTGCTCCGTGCGGATTCATCACATTCAACGGCATTAATTAATTATTTTTGTACTCAAGCAAAGCAAGGAAGTGCATTTTGTGTTGATTAAAAGTTATTTTTATGTCAAAACTTAAATGTACTTTTGATTACTAATATTGTTCATATATGTGTGTAGAACATGCCTTATTTCCATGAATATTAATGGCAGTATTTTCACACAACTATGAAAAAAAATTAAAACCATAAAAGAATAAACCACATATACTTACTATACGATAATATAATTTATGCTGTGTCATAAATATATGAATCACGGTATGGTTGTTTTTTTTATAATTTAAGCAAGCAATACTTAAATTACAATTCTGATATTGAAACTTAAACTACTCTCAGAGAATAATCACGGCTTGGTGAGCCTTGCCGTTACTAAAATTTGGTTCACGTTAGTATTAAGTTCATTGGGTACGAGTGTAACACTATAGTGTTTGAAATATAGTACATTTCCATCCACATTGAGCGACTAAATTTGCATATATTTGGTTGAGAAGACATTATGACTTAATACTATCACAAGAGCGTGTTACCACAACCACCAAGATGTCACAGCGGAACTTTAATTTGGTCCCAGAGTAATCAACTTGGTAGCAACTTTGCGTCCAAGCTAATATTATAACTTCTAGCTGACAAAGTACTCTGCAGGCAACATAGTAAAAATTATGAAAGGACTAGACTAAGAAAATCCTCAACTAAATGCTCACTTTTAAACCCCATTTCAATATTGTCATAATTGACAATAATAAACTCAGATAGTAAATATAAAATGCATATTGTGTCACAGAATATTGATAATAATATTATTAATGTACCTTTTCGATTTGATAATCTGCATACGAATATCCTATGGAATTGTTAATTGAGAGACTTAATTTGAAGATACTAGTACCTAATACTTGGTTGAAATGAACAAATTGTTATTTATAAATTTCAATTTATTTATTTTATAACTAGAGCCCTAGCCTGACCTCTGTTTGGTTGAATAATTACCTTCTGTACACAGATACTTGATATATACCTATGTCTTTCCGGAAGAATGTATCTTTGAAATGGTATAAGAATTTGTCATATAAGTGCTGTGTGGTTCCGGAGATTGCTTTCTGTATTCTCAAACTCACGAAATTTGCAATCTCTCTGTATAATATTAAAATATATTTTCGACATCCTTCTCGCTTCATATCAAATATCTGCGTCTACGATGATGAAGGGGATGATTTCTATTATTAGCCTAGTTTTATTGTTACATAACACTTGCAATTTAGATAGCCTTATTAACGCCTACTCACAGAGACACATACATACTTGTACGTATTATTTAGTTTATAGTTTCTCTCCTAATAACTTTATTGCGTATAATATTTTTTCCGTGCCACTAAATTAGCAAGATTTGTGCCAGCTAAATGCTTAGGTGCTTCATAACGGTCGCAGGTGAAAAGCATAATTTTACATTACAGCTGGTAACAAAGTAGGCTGGCATAAAATTGCGAATACAGTGTCATACTTTACGTTGGTTACAGGCTAAAGGTTCACACAATAAGGAAGAATGTTACATAAACAAACCCCAAGAGGCAAACATCTTGAGCCTCTCTTAATAGAATTCTGACGGTAGATACGACACCTTTGTAGTGTAAATATACTTACGCCACTTACGTTACGTTGTAACGCTGCAAGTACTTTTAATTGAAGTAGAAAATGTTTAGCATGTTTCAGTGTAAAGTGTATTTTTAACAGGGTTGTGGAGTTTCATCTTTCTTGATTTTAAACCAGTGTCTCTTGTTAGAAACCTGCTAATCAAAGGTAGGGATAACATAACGGTGCCAGGTCACTCCTATTGAAGGTAAATAAGTTCTTTGCTACCTAGTTTAATCTGACGGCGGTAGTAAGGTTCTTTGCCTGCGTGTGCGTACCACCCTTTTTCGTGAACCAGGTTTCCAAATGTTTGGGTAGTTACTCCCGCATGAGTAAATCAGCTATTATAGAGGGGTAATAAAGATGGTAAGAATGGATAGATAGTAAAAATTTATATAATAAATTAAATTACACAGCAACGGTACGTGGGGGTGGTTACTTGAGTAAATCTTAGGAGTTACAATATTTAAAAAGTTAGGTTTAGGTTGTAAAATCAACAATAAAGTGTTTTTGTGTGTTTTGGTTCCAATATTGGCAAGTGGAACTCCTGATTCCATACTACTTACATAGCAACAGGCAACGTGTCGGTGATGTCTTTAGAGTCACGGACGTCCATAGGCCACTTGTCACTGTCAATAAAGAAAAGTATTTATTATACTTAAGTAATATAATATTGTAATAAAAATTATTACCTAATATTATCGTAGGTAGCAAGCACTTCATTATAATAATCTGACGTCAGGATAAGTTTTAGTTTCGTCTGTGAGATTACAGAATTACTGTACGGTATTTAAGTTACATTCGTGGCTGTATATTGGTCCGGAATACACAGACTTAGTTATTACTTCTGTAACATCTACAAGTCGAGTGTTATCCATTAGCGGTATGTTTTATTCAGTTTGCTATGCGGTAATTTGCATCCAACTTAAACTTAAATGTAAAAAATGGCGATGAACTCATTGCTACTAAGTGCTTTCATGATCGAGATATTTTATCACATCCTTTCTGATTTGAAGTCTGATATCCACACCACACAATTTTTTTTTATATGAAGCATCATGCTTGATTTCTCTATTTTTTGTGTGTCGATGAGTGTATTTTTACTCACCTACTGTCTTATTGCAACGTACATAGGTACTTTTTGAATGTTCTTGAAATTCCATCCTTTTATAAATAAATAATTCCAAAAAAAATCAATTTTCCTTTATATGCATTCATTGAACAATTAGATCCCGTCCAGTTCTAGCGCTTTACAAGCACTGTTTCTTCGTTTAGAAACCGGAAAATAAGCTAATTTTTATTTTGACTAGTACACCGCCCTCGTTGCGCTTTAGAAATACCCCATACGCTTAGAAATAGCACCTGCGTTGTTTAGATCAATTTATATATTTTTTTATTTATGAAAGGATTGAAATGAAATGAACTTTTAATGTTTAATGGTGTTTACTGCAATACATTAGTGAAAACCATAACAAAATGACAAAAATAACAATAGCCGTTTCTGAGATTAGCGCGCACAAACTCACAGACAAACAGACAAAAATTCTAACAACTATTGTTTTGGTTTCTATTAATTACTCAAAAGCCCTTAATAATAGTTTGTCTCATATATTCTTCATGTACAGAAAGTGATCAGTTATAATTTTATTATATGTATAGATATTGTTCATGTTATGTTTGTAGATATATACATTTCTATGCCATATAGTTTCAATTTCAGTTTATAAATTTGCAGAATATATTTACAAAAGCGAGGTATTTTTTTACATTTAACACAGTTTTGTACCTAATAATGTATTATTCTCCAAAATATTTGTTATTTATTATCAACAAATCTGTGTGAACTTTAAACTTTAAGCGAAATTTAATTTCTGTCACTAGCTGTATTCTACTGAACAAATCAGGTCGACGGAAACAAATGAGCGATTGAATTGTGCATTCAAATGATATAAAGCTGGGTAATCAAATATCATTTGCAACGGTAATCCAGCGATGAGAGCTGTTCTATTGAACTAAATACGATATCAGCCGCGATGTTATATTGTGTTCTGAATGACGATTACTACTATAGTTGATTGGTTGCGTCCAATTGCTGACAGATAATTTGTCTGGTTTCACATAAATGCCTTGTTACATTTCTTTATATTGAATAATTGTAATGAAAATGTTTCAATTTCTGAAAATTATTGTTTTAATTCACTCCAGGGCCACGGGTGCGGTTGTAGCTATTTACATTTTTAATTTTCAAATATGTCGCAAAACTTAGGTTTTATTCGATAAAAATAAAAGAAAGCAATTTCACTTCATGATTTAAACGCGAAGTTAATAATTCATTGAATTTTATTCATTGTTCAGTTTTCTAAACTTTGCGAATTTGACTATATATGTATATATAATATTTTTATATAAAATATAAAAATCTTAAGAAGCAAAACCTAAGGTAAATAATACATTATATGATCTAAATTATTACAACCGTTCTCGAGATACGAGAGAAATAAATTATTATAGTATATACAAACATGACAAAAAGCGAAACGATGCGTGGTTTGCGATTGATAGCGTTGATGGCACCTGTTTATTTTGATAATCACATCCGTCTCGTTCATCTCTTAATTATTAAACATTTTAACGGTTAACCCTTTATGAGTTACCCGAAAATGAGAAAATTTTATCCAAATCAGTGAGATATCAGAAATCTGTTAACCTTTACATTAGGGCTATTCAGTCCATGAAATTATCCATTAATGTTTATCGTCCTAAAAAGATACGAGGAATCGTTTTATATCAATTTATTTAATCCCTGAACTTCTTGATGTTATAGATGTAAGATATAAACTTTATAAATCTTAAAGCCGCATGAGTCGTAATATTATTAGCCGAAAGTATTCAATATTTTAACATTAATCTTGTTTTATCTATCTCACCAAAAAATTAAACTGGAGTGTCTGCCTGTAACATTAAATTAATTAACTATTTAATGTAATGTAATTTCATGTGAAGCAAGCGTTTTTTGATTAGAAATATTTGTCTGCTTTGGCTTTTGGTACGATATCGCTGTATAGATTTTGTTCAAGCTGTCAGGTATCGAAGAAGTTTATTTTATTTAGAACCAAGGCTATGTTTTATATCAATATCTCAAAGTATTAAGAACTTACAGGTCTTAACGAGCATACCCAAGCCGTCCTGTTTGAAACGAACTTTTCGACACCGCCCATTCGACTAAGCCAAGTGTAAATTGTCGTTAGACTTACATAAATTTATGGTCGTCTAGAGTAGCTTCCTTGGACCTGACATTCATAGACCATCAGGGTTAGATAATGAGCAGTAGATTATTTGCAATCTCCGCTAACTAAAATCAGAATATTCAGACTAAATTTACTTTGAAATATATTACATTCATCATTACCTTATCTTACCTTTATCACAAAATTGCCTCCGCATTATGTAACTACTTGTGTTTTCGCAAATTAAGAAACCTTAAAAATGTAATCATTTATCTTAAGTGTGGGAATAAACCAAATCAGAAGCAAGATCTTGATAGTTAACTAGTTAAATTATCAATTAATAGTTTAATTGACCAATATTGCCCCAAATATCCATCCTTTTAATGATTTTTCAATTCCAAATTAGGTGGAGGTAATTTTACTTTGTCGGAATATAATAGTGTAAGAATATAATACCTACCCGACTTGAAACCCTATGAGATCAACTTAATTAATAAGTAATTTAGGATCGGAGAAATGCCGGCGTAATTATGCTTGAAGTTAAAAATTGTCAATTTTTCCTTAATCCAAGCAACTGTAGGATGCTAGCCTTACATTCAAATATTATTATTGTACTTTATAGACATGGGCATTAAATCCTGCTTCTCCGGGCGAAGGCAATTATTTTGAAACTGTTTTTGATTTATGGATTTTATTTATATTGTGTGTTTATATATTCCCATAGTCTAACGCACTTTCATGTAGTCTACGAAATAATGCCAATTAAAATATCTTTCTAGACAGGCCAATTATGTGAAGACGCGTTTTTCCATATCCCTGATAGCTATCTTTCAAGTGCAAGTTTAACTTTTATGGTCAGCTACCACTTTCCTTCGAGAATCAACAGTAAACTGTTCACGTGTTTTGGTTACAGTGTCGAAAAGCCAGTTAACGAACAAGTTCAACTAATAATTAATGATGTCTTGTTTGTTCCGAATATTCATGGGCGTCAGTGACCATTTACCATTAGGTAGCGCGTGTAATTGTTTGTTGATAATTGAAAAAAAAGAGAAATATGATCAAATTGTAACTCACTAAAAATCGTGACGATCTTTTATATATAAAATCTTTTTTTTACATAAGTTAATGCTTGACAACAATATCGCCTAATGGTAAGTGGTGATGAAATCAAACGCATTAACTTATAAAGGCCTATTCACTCTCTTCTTAGAGACTCCCACATCATCTGGTAACGAAGCCAGTTGTAAATCATATAAAAATATATACTCTTCATTTCTGTGGTACATTTAAAAATAAGATAACAAGGAAATGTAAGGAACTGCCTACCTACATTTGGATTTTGATGTAACTGATAAAATTAAAGATACCTTTCGGATCAAAGCTGTTTTTCACAAAGGCAATCTACAAATCTCATAAACACGAAATAGCACTTGGCCTACCTTTTTGCAATTTCGCCGAAGGATAAAGTAAACGATAACAAGCAAAGGACCAAAACGTTGAACCGAAGGTAATTGATAATATAATTTAACAAGAAAGGATAATATCTCTCTGTCGCCCATCGCAATCTGTTTCGACAGGAACAAATATCGGTAAATTTGTCTTCTTATCTTTTTCTATTGATCTCATAACCATTGTGTAAAATACCTTCCCATTAAACATAGGGTGATTTTAATTACGACTTCTTTGCTTTGGTTCATAAATTGAATATACTTTGCTATTTAGTATTTATAATAATAATTATTATTATCTAATAGGGTATGTGTATTATAAACTTAAACATACGTTTTCATCATCATTTTTTTTACATTTTTTTACACTTTGTTAATTATAATTTATTTAATTTATTAAAGCGTAGGTCACTCGAAACAACGAATAGATCACTTAAAATTTTTAAACTTAGACTATTGCGAACATTTTACATTTTAATAGTACGGGTACTTACGATTTTTATGTTATTTATCAATACTTCAACCCAACTATATGTATCATGGTTAAGGCAAGACTGCGGTGGAGAGGATAGCAAGAAGAATTTCTGCCTTATAGCAAAGGGGTAACTGATAAAATTGGTAGGATTCGTAGTAGAAAAGATAACATAAAAGCTACTTTTTCACCATATAAAAAAGTAGCAGCCTGCCTATGGTTGCCTAAACATATTATTCCATAATAGTGCCTAGTTGCGGTAGCTCCTATATTAGTAAACTAAACGGGTTATCTCTCTCAATGAATAAAAGAACACATGAGTTCAGTCAAAACAAACGACCCGAAAATATCCGCCGTAGCAGAACATCTGATTGAAGCCGGTTCAAATTGGATTGAATTGCATAGCCCACTGGTGAAGTCTTTTATGTTTCTTAAAAAATACATATGTCAGCGTACATAGCATCGCTGGCGTCATGTTCAGGTATAATCACGGGTGGATATTTAAGAAATTCCAACATAATAACGTTTAAAAAAATAATAATATAGTTTAATAGTAATTATAAACTTTTTGCTATTCACAGCAGAGAGGCACCAGTCTCCAGCATGGTTGAAATACGATTGAAACCTGCCATAATCACTGTTCCTTATAGGATTGTTCGTTATAGAACGAGTTATCTAATGTTGATAGCGCCGGTGTTGCCATCACTCGTGTCATGTATCGTGTTCAGTGTAGTGTAGTATATTCACGGCTGTATCCGATACACCAATGTGATTGGCGGACATGACTCTTACTGTTTGATTAGTATACAGAATTCATGGCAGCTTAGAATAATCGTACTTATTACATCAAGCTTTTTTATGAAATTAAACATTTAGAAGAAAATAGAAAATTTAGGTATGAAATAAGGTAAAGTATAATATTATCACGAGGCAAGGATTTCGGACAATTTTGGCATATATGGCGCCAATTTACGCTTGAGTCCAAGCATAGCTCTCTTCTTGGTAGTTCGCTTAGTGACAATTAGGCAATGGCGTCAAGTTATTCCTGTTAGAGGTTCCTGAGATCTGTACTACTTATCTTATTCCCAACCGTACACGTGCACCGTTAACCATGATTACTAAAAGAACTTTTTCTTGACCTGGCTAGCTTTTATCATCCTCTTTAAAGTCAATCGTGACATGTTTCAAGCAGTTGAAATCTTACAAAAACAGGTAATATGCGGCTTACCGCTTCGACCACGTCACTGATAAAAAAATTCCCGTGTCCTATTTTTTGTTATCTTAAAATCTTCAAAAATATAACCGGCTTCCGCAAAAAAAAATCAAGGTTAGGTAGAACTGCTTTCTTATACAGAAAAAGGATTATAATTGAGTGTTGAATAGGCTTGGAGCCATCATAGACCTCGAATCTAATTACTCACATCTATCACTGACTCAATTTACGGTCCGTAAAGCCGTAACACTTACAGTCTGCCGAGTCGTAAACTACACTCATTGCCTTTTTAGGTTCATTTGACAAAGGCTTAGTTAGCAACCACTACGACACATTTGTAATATGTGAATTCGACTGAACTCAATCAGAAGTGGAATTATCTTGATGATAAAAACTCCTTTAAGTCTCCGAAAATACTCTGTACTATAAAATCTCATACGAGTATGTATGTCCAATTATTATTACAGATATTTTCCGAATACTGTCTTTTATTTCGTAAAATAAGATATGAACGATATGAAAACTATGAAAACTAAAACTACGACATGAAAACTTAGGCTATATGGTTTTTGAGATAATGACGGAAAATATGAATTTTGTTTTATTATTTATGTTAAATTGAAATTATTAAAGATAATATATTTAAGACGATAGAAATTTACGCGATTCTGATTGAATTTTTTAAACCTTGTAACTTGTTAAGTTACCTTTGTACCTGAACGATATTATAATTAGGGATATATTAAGTGTAGAACATCCATAATCGCCTTCAAACAAAACTATAGTCAAGATTTGAATGGTATCATGACAGTGTGCCATATCTATGTTATCCGCTTTTTAAAGCCCTGTTTAATATTGGGAAAGCAATCGACCTCTTGATGGTTTTCAAAGCTTATGCCGGTTCACAATCTATCTCTGCTACCATAATTTTCGTCAAACCATAATTTTCCACGTCCCTAATTCTCCGACTGTCAATTCACAAAATATGGTTAGTCAGATCACGTGACATGCCACACAAATGGTTTCATTTCGGAACGGCCAAGCTTTGATGTCAATGTAAAGTAACGATTATGCTACATTTCCACGTTCAAGATTTACGAGCGATCGACCGAACGCAAACGTCATATTAACTGTGTGATTTATGAATCGGTACCTTTATTACAACGTCATTGAAATACAATTGGAATCGAAATGTTTAATTTAGTACATATTGGTATTTCGCATTTTTAGTCACACAAAATTACCCACAAGATGTCGTATAAAGAGAAGACCATCTTCTCTTAGATAGGTACTATAATGTGTAGATTTTCAAACTTTCATAGCCCGTCAGCTTGTTTCAATCGGAAGGGATCATGATTTACGCAACTTTTGGTGTAGTGGAGATTTGAACGAGTGACTGTTAGTTGCAAAAATTTTTGGGCCCATTCGTCCACCGGCCACGTTAAACCGTCGGTACTGCAAATTATCATTTATTAACAGTTGTTAATGGCTTTGCCGCAGAATCAGAGCTTCTGTCTCTCGAGTTGGCCACAATTTTGCCGGATCACTAATCAATTCACGTTGTAATATACGTAAACGAATATCACTTATGAATGATAATGTCATGCTCTGTCTCGTGGTTTTCAACTCTTAGGTACTATTTAGGATTACATACATGGGACACGTGAGCATATTAGTAATCAATAAGCTAAGTCAGATCTTTAGATGCTTGTTTGCAATTTTATATTCTCTGGAGTAGTCGGAACCAAATTGCACGACACGTAACTGTATTGTTACGTCGCGTGTAAGGTACAAGGCGAACTACACAGCACTGGTTGAGCTCTAAGGAGCTTAAATAAATCAAAGTGATCGCGTCAGGGTTGCTCAAACATGGTTTGCTCTGAGTTATCTGGACGTCTTCTTGTGGTTACGAATTAGTGAATTTCTCGGTGTACGGTATACAGCGGTTTAGGTGCGCTACAAATTGGAATTTGTATCTGACTAAGCAAAATGCTCCCTTCTAATGCGGTATGAACTCGTTCACCCGTCCTCATTCTCTTGTTTAATAAAATTCGTGTGTTTTGGAGATCGATGACCTCCAGTGGCAAAATTAAACGAACGTTTCGCTATAATTTGGTAAAAATTAAGGTCTTAAGAACGAATAAAAAGAAAATCTAATGGAAATACTCTATATACGTGACACATAAGCTTTACAAAAGGTTTTTAGACTTTTGTATTAATATTTTAATATAATGACTAAACACGTATAAAAATGTATTGATAGCACAGGTACACAGTGTAGAAAAATCCACGGTAATATACTTATGACAGACTTAAGAGTAGGTACAACGTAAGTTCGTTAGAGCTTTGTGGTTTGTTCTGAAACTTTTCGTGTATGTTGGTACTTAGTCACTTGCAATTTGGCTTGTTTTAGATGCGGGCACAAGTCTGCGTAGTTCGTGTTTGCACTAAACTTTAACATCCACAAGATCCACGCTTGGACCTAGTGAACCAATCCAGTGATTTTAGCAAATAGCGAAAGAAAAACTGAGCTTATACCGTCTAAATTTTTTTTAATAACAAAGAACATATTATTATAAAAATATTAGTAATAATGTTTAAGATATTTGTACCTTGATTGTTATATGTCTTAGTATGGATTATTTTTGTAGTAGCCGCAGTAGGTCCCTTATTGAAGAGTTCTATTGTAGTACGCTTATGTACGATACCTACATTTAAGAATTTGTCGTTGTAAATTAGTGAGCGAGTGTGTTATTGGGTCACCGGTAAAGAGTAGTTCAAGATGTTAATATATTAGTTATCTGCTGATAGAAGCCCTTTGACTGCGTTGGGACCTGAACTGCGAAGTTTAGTAGTATATGAATAGCCACATAAGTGTATCGTATTTTGGGTAAAGAAGTAGATAAGTAGTACTTTTATTAGTAGTTAATTACTTATAGTAGGGTAGTACTTTTATTATTTCTGTATTTCCTCTTGTCTTCGTCGTCACAAGCTAGCAGTCTCATTTTATTTCCGGATAGACGGCTAAATGATTTTCTTGCGGGACTAAAATATCTTTTCTGCAAACAACGGAAGCGGCTGCGCGTCGGAAATCGACTGCTGTAGCACGCGTTTATTTATTTTAACGGCTTGTCTGCTACATCCGGGATACAATCGCGCGATGCGATTTATCGATAGCATGTGTAAGTAATTTATAGCGCTCGCCGCGCAGATTACGAAGATAGCCGATGTTGCTTATTGCGCTTTCGGACGCAAGATAAGCAATTGTAAGGATATATCTACAAAAACTTAGAGTATAATATACATAATAATGATATAAACACATAAAGCAGTGTTAGGCTTGTGGCTTGAACGTCGTGTTCCGTTGCTTTATTTCATTTTTAAAACGATCTTGAGGAAACTTACATACCTGAGAATTCTTCTTAATGTCGAAATTATTAGCGCTCGCTAGAAGAGTTTCCTTCTAAAATCAACCATGAAGTATTTAAATATAGTTCGGTGGCAGAATCGGATACCTATGATATTATAGATGTCTATCTATATAATATTATAGAGGTATATTAGTTCGTGTGTAGGTTATTGACATAAAAAACTACACTGTATACTAGGCTAGGTTAATAGCTTGTATATCTACCTGCATAAAATAAATACTTCCAGTCTACAACAATAAGGCTACTTTCCTGCATTAAATAGACACTTTAAATCTACATATGGTAGAGGTTTGGCGATATCACTCGGATGCAGACCGCATTTGGAATCGGCGTTATGCTATTTTGTTGGCTAATTTTTGATTGGAGCATCAATATTTACAGCTTTGATGATAGGATAGCCTTTTTAGAGTTCGATAAGCCTGATGACAGACGATTGGGTGGCATAGGCTTAGTAAAAAAGTTCATTTCTATGCGGAACTATACAATTTGTATGTTCCTTTACTTCTTCTGTATTAATAAAAATATATTATAAATTACGAAATTATTCGTATTTGTCTGTCTCAAATATATCGGAAAAGGAATAGAAACACCTGAAATTATATATTCAGTATCAGTATATTTCACTGGTAACTTTAATTAATTCTATAGTGCATGGATTCGTAAATGATACTTAGAAGCTAATGCAACGCCCCTTAATTGACATTCCGACGAATGTCACTTAGCGACGACATCCAGCTGTCTCGGTGTAAAGCCGACGTCATGTTTAGTGGAGGCAAGTTGATCTGTCTGTTATAATTAGGCAGTAACAAGTTCCTGTAGTTATTCCGTACGTCAAAAAGAGCCCTTTAGGACGACTGTGTTGGACGTTACAAATTTTACATTGAAATGGTTTAACGTATCCATTTGAAATTCATATTAAATGCATTAATTACAATAAATACATAGTACTTTAAAAGGTGAAAAAAATTTAAAGCTTCTAAGGCAATTCGAAGATATTTTGATTTATATAAATATAATAAATAGTCTAGAAATAACCTGCACTATTATAGTATTCATTTGCAATATGTACATACAAGATATTGATAAGATACAAGTATTGTATTGTCCAACCGCGACAGTAAAAAACGAAATCATAATGACTGATGCTTGCTTGACAATGTATCATGGAGTTACACCACATGACTGTTGTTGATCTTTCCATTAGCTTTGATAAGAAGTTTTCAAATCCAATTAATCATATAAGTATTATGAAAATAATTTACAATTATGCACGTCATTTTTTGCTTCTACTACCATAAAAATACAATAAAGGAAGTTTTAACCTGCGCGGAACTGGTTTCAACACTGTTATTTCGAGGCGTCCTTGTCATTAATATATGCGTATCTATTCTGTAATATCCTTTACCTATAAGCTGTGCTTTAATGCGTCGCCTAAAAGTTTCAATGGATAACTCACGTATCAACTATGGAACCTTATTGTAAAAACTATCTCCAAGCCCCATGAAAGAACGCTGAACTTTTTCAAGGCGATATAAAGACGTAACCAAATTACGCCTATTTTTTGTTTCACGATTGTGTGTATCACTTGTTTTCTTGTACATTTTTTTAATAAATAATAAATTACTATAAATATATTGACACGCTACGTTGAGTACACCTATTTCTTTAAATTTTTCCCTAAACACTCACGTGACTTTAATCTCTATATATAGTTCTGATTGCTTTTTTCTACAACACAAATATTACAACGTCTGCTGATTTACCCCACATTAGACAAAAAATTGATGTCACAAGAATATTTTGAAAGTAATTTTTAAAAGCTGTCGCTCCTTCTTTATCAAAGATGATTTTATTGTCATTTATTACTATTTCATATTTCAGGTCGCGTGATTTATTCTTATCAGTCTCATTACTAATAACGTTCCAGGTAGTTTAAATTTTAGTACCTGAATTTTGATTTTTTTTCCCTAAAATATTTAGATTTTACTTCAACGCAAACTAATTAAAAAGAAATAGAATATATCTTTACATGTTCAAGAAAAGATAGGGTCCTATCGAGTTGTTTTTCACCATATAATTCATATAACCTATTTCTGCTTTAAAAATAACTGCTGTAGTTCATTCACTAAATTTATATTTTTATTCACATTATTATTATTTTTTTATTTTTTATTATTATTTTTTTTTTTTATAAAATATACAGATGTATATTTTATATTTCTCTAAAAATTCTTAAATTTAATCCATCCTATAAAATAGTACTTTATATAGAATATCGGCATCACTCTGTTGCAAGGTCGGCGGATTCTGGCTCAGATTACAGCTTTAAAGCGTAATATCTTATCTTTATTTATAGGCTTTTATTTGATTAACTAGTGGTCAGACCTTAATTTTTTACTTACTTCCTTATTGAATATTTCATAATTACAAATCGTATTATCTATACATGTAGCTGAAGTTGCATATATCCTGGTGGGTTCAGCGAATACTGGATTTAAATTAAAACATTTTAACAAATCAGGTAGCCTAGCTGACCTAGGGGTAGTTGATAAAATATCTATATTGAAGTCCCCACATATAATTAATTTGTTTTTTGATACACACAACCGCTTAATTATATCTTCCAGCGTATGTTCAAAAGGTTTAAGTTACCAGAAGGGGTTTGATATATAATTTAAAGATTGACAATATCCTTCCTATAGCAAGGTATTTGATGGTTATCTTCCATCCCTAAGTCACGCCACTGTTTACGATCGTAAGCTTTTGAAATCTATTGATTTACTACTATTTTTTTGTACTTAGTTTATTTGGTCAAAGAGCGATAATGCCGTAAACATGTCACCTTCCAAAGTCCTTTACACATGGATTAACGGTTTCGTAAAGAATATTGGTCACCTTATGTATCATAATTTCTTGTCCGACATAACTGTATTGATGTTATTCAATGCTCTATTTAGTAAAATGATCTTGCTGAACGAGTCCTTGGTTGGATGCCAGATCTCTTGAGAACGTTATGGAGAACTATCAGGTATTCTAGTTTCCTCATGATGTTTTCCTTCATCAAATCAAGTGATAATTAATTTGTACTTAATTTGAAAAATTAGAGATGCGTGCAGTTTTAAACTCAAGTTTCCTGTGCGAAAGACTGACCTTCAAACTAACAGGCTGTTTCTGCTTCTTGAAGATACAATTTAGAAAAATGTGAAAGTAATTATTTTAATAGGAACAAATTTCTTATCAGCCATCTCAAGGCAAAGCGATTAAACTTTACCACAATCCCCTAAGAAGTTAAAAAGACGTCATAAATTCTATTTTCTCCTAGATTTCAAGAAATGTAAGTTATTTCTGGAGTGTTCCCGAAAACTTTTTGAAGTGACTTCAAGTTTAGCATTACAAAGGAAATTACTATGGGCCAAAGGTATAATTTATGAAGTTACTGCTTGAACGAGGCTACGAACGTCAAGTTTTAATGTAAGCAGCGTTAACAGGCGACGCTCAAACATCTTTTCTTTTAAATAAATTTACTAAATATTTAGTCTTATTTAACATTTATTTTATTAGAGCCCGCACAGGCACCGGTGAGCTCTGTAAGCACATGGCTTTAGAACAAAGCTATCAAATCTTTGTAGGTACCGTAAGAAGCGTTTAAAAAGACCGCAGTAGTATTAAATTTAATATAGTAGCAGCATTTATTTGCTTAAACGGGTTAAAGGGACAGATACAAAAATGAAAAGTGGTTTTAAATACAACTGCAGTTCCTATCTAAGTTAAAGTTTGAAAGTGCAACGCCTGTGTTTTTAAGTGGACATTGAATATTTTTTTGTTAAGTTTTTTTTTCATTGACATATTACGTCTGAAAACAATCTTAAATAGAAACAGTCTTATTAAAAGTATGTTTACAAATACTTTGAATTAACGACTAAACAGACCCAATATAAAGTGAATCATTGTAACATCAAACAAGGTAGCCCCTTTTTATAAAACTCATAAGATAATTAAAAAATTACATTATATATTTATAATTATAACATTATATTAATTATTAATTTAGCTTATATAATAAATAAATGTTAAATGGCCTGATTAGTTAGATCTCTATAAAATAACATCCAACAAATTTAAAATGACGAGCTAAGATAAAATAAAATAGTATTGGTTTGTTCTACACATTCACATTAACGTGTACTTAGCAATATACATGCAATATATGTAAGCAATATTAATGCAGTGTATATAAGGTAAACATGGGCTTCACACATTATTTATGAACTCGTTAAAAATTGTGTCCCTTTTGCAAATCATACAGTGTTATTACGAGTATATTGTGTCGGGTTGTTGGGGCCCAAATTTATTTCTGATGATATAATATTAGAGTACAACTGTGGACTCAGACGTAAATGGCCACTGAAACTTAGAACATTTGCAAGTAACCTTAAGCATACCTACACGATCCAGTTTGAGGCCAATTTTAAATATGCAACTGTTACTGTGGGGAAACGAGAATGTTTCATTTTTATATCACTAGCATGAATAGTCTTCGAAAATAACAAAGTCACTTGAAACAATTTGCATCATTGGTTGGTTAATTTATTACTTTTGGTGTTTATTGTCACTTTGGGATTTTCTGTCAGCTAATCTAGAATATGTAGCAGATGACAAAATGTAGAATTAACTGAGGATATTGATCATTATCAGCACCTATAACTGTCCCGCTGCTGTCTCGGGTCTCCTCTCTGATAAGTAAAATAAATTAACAGATAAACAACTAGTTCTTTTCTTTCATTTAACCACTTAATAATAAAGTGTAGTAAGCTTTAAAAAAGGTTATATTTTAATGACAAGGGAGGTGACAGACCGCGTGATGGCATGTGTCAAGTTAAGTATGTAAAACCAAAAGTTTTACCAGCGTTTCCGGTCAAGAAGGAAGCGAGGTCGCCGCTTTTGAGAATATAATATACAGTATGCATCTCTCACCGAGGCACCGATCTCTATATGAATACTGAATATCAACTTTTGCGCCCTATAAATTCAAGGACGGAATTTTAAAAACGAATCCTTTACGTTACGTTACAACGACTTCTATATCTATAATTACATAAGGTGTATTATGAGGTAGTATTCTAAAATGGTTCGCTTTTCAAATTCAAAATGCGTATGAAATTATTTCACACTTAATCATTCCATCCGTATGGATGAAAATTGCTTCTGCACTTCAATTAATCGAAGTAAATATTCAATTATAGAATCTGATTGTTTGATACAGGCGTATTAATTCAATTTGTATTGAGATTTACAACAGGTTGGTAGTAACTAACGTCGTCTATTTACACGACAACGGTTCGTTATTGTTTGATGGTGCGCATTATAATGTCTCATTGAAGATGGAATTAATTTAAGCCGGATTTAAGTAAATATAATATGTATGATGTGGTGAAATCTATATTTGTGGTATACATCCATACATACGACATACTCCTCGTTTCCAGTAATTGTTATTTGATATGAATAACTAGTTCAAAGGAAATTGGAAGCTCTTATAAGCTGTACGTAGAGACCGATGACAACATTATTTTTAAATTTCAAGTTCTTTACTGAATAAGTTTTCATGCTTCTATCAAACGATGATGGGAGAATTTGGTATAGAAACTCGTTATAATACTATCTAGTTAGTAAGTAATCTTTAAAAGCTTAGATATCATAAGTCGAATTAACTTTAAACCAATCTCTTATCCTATGTTCAAAAACCTTCGTGAACTATGAATTTTGTTTAATCTCATATTGGGCCTGGATTATCAATAATCGCTGTCACCTTCAACAATCAAACCACTTCGTTAGTCGGGCAATAGTTATGAATAATTTACGACAAGAACTTTATTTGTGTAATAAAAATATCTAAAGAGTAAATAAAATAAATTTATAGTTGTTTATTAACACGATACTAAAAATCCCTCCAGTGAGTTTGAGCTTCGTAGCTTTTTACGGTTCCTTAGGGAAATTAGTGGTAAAAAATATTAGGTGTTGTTCTTCTATGATTGTCACCTGTAAGTGAAAATATTTTTTGTAATTTCTACGCATCAAATATTCAAAATCGTATTGTATGTTTTATGTATTGTATTTTAAACGTATTGAGGCGGCCTAGAATATTCTTCCCAATCTCATACTGGCAGAACAGGGTGTCGTAACAGGCGATAGAACGTTGAGCCCAAGCCATCCTCCCGTGGTCGTGCTGAACAACGGACGAGGTTAGGGCGAGTGGTCCCGCCTGTTTGAGGTGGTTGGGCTCTACATCTTACAGTTTAATCGCGACGGTACTTGCATGGTGGTAGAATATTTTTCCCTAGCTACTACCCTCCTTCTAAAATCGACGGAGAATCAATAATAATAATGTGGGTTCTCTTCTCTTCGTTCGGCAACACTTCGATGATGCCTTTGATGTTAATGAATTCCAGGTGGCTTGTATGCTTATTTGTCGATTGGTTATATAAAAAAACAACTTCTAAGGCTATTTTTTTTCTATTCAAAACCACAGCGAACATTTACTTGTTACTTATTATTAAGTACTAATTTTCTTAGTACTGTTCTATGTTTGAAATCATCCAGTTTGTAGAAACCTTTAGTCATAACAATGTCTTTGACACGTGCTTTATATTTACAATGCGGAAGTTCCGTTTAGATGGCATTTTAGAATAGAATAGAAGTCTAAAATTCAACAGTACATATCATTCTTCTTAATGTCATTATCATCATTTTGTAACAAATATAATATTATCTAAACTCTATTGTCACAGGTGTAGGAGAATGTTCTAATTGTATTTTTTTTACGTTAGAGGACTACTCCGACTCTTTTTGAAAAATATACTTTAACGTACTTCTTTAATTCAAAGAAGGTGTCAAAAATGAAAGAAGAAACTTGTCATCCACTTTAAAGTAGATCAAACATCTGAAAGTGCTCGAGGCGTTGTGAAGTCCGCTTTCCATCCTTATTTCCCTTTGTTGGTGTACTTATAATTATTAATGTAGCAATGCTTTTAAAACTTGGCACAGTTTTACATTCAGATGCTTTCTTAGGCAGAGTACTGAGTTATTTCTTATGAAGGACTCTTTTATATACGTTCTGGGTTTGAGGTGAGTAAATACGAGAGTACTCTATACTCATTGCACATAATCCGAATCTATAAGTGTTTCATTTCTTTTATTTGATTTTTAAGATTCCATAGAGGCGAACAAAAAATGCAACCCTTATATCACTTACGTATCGCTGAATGTTTGTGTGTCACAATAACTTATCTACGAATCTATTGAACCAAAAATGTCGGAATTTAGTACAATGTATATCTGAGGCCATTATACATCGTTCGTTGAGCGGCATAGTACAACTTCGGACAGCACAGTTTTACTTGGGACACAAGGACGGACATTACCAATTTTCTATTTCAATTTCAAATTTTAATTCCAAATTTGCTAGCACCACCTTAGTCCAGCAGAAATATAAGTGTATCGAACTTCATATATACACATGAAATATACTTTACATATTGAATATTTTATTTTTCAAAACATCTATTTTTTATTTGGATTTCATTTACTAAAGCAGAAATAGGTACGTAACAGAGTGATTTAATTTTATATAAGTACCATATAACATTTTTTTCACCCAATATGTTAAGAGTAGATAGTCTGTTAGAGACGGAGAAACATGTATTTTTGTGAGCCTATGACATGATAGTTTACCTGATGAATCGAATGAAATTTCTTATATAAAAATATGTCGATTATATATGAAGCCTCATAAGTCAAAGAATTGTTTTAAACAAAGTGACACCGTCATTTTTAACATAATCATGTTCTGTCCTGATAAAATTTGACTGAAATAATTGAAAACTTTAGTTTTATTTAATAATTTCTAAATGTATATGGTTCGACGATTCAGGCGATTATGACTCTGCGGACGGTGGCTACTCGTATTTATATAGAAATATTGGTATAAAATATAGAATTGTTAACAAACAAATGATATAAGATAGCTCAGAAATTCAAACCTAACCTAAACTAACCCATAAAGTCCCAAAAATTACATTGAAATATGTCACCCTAAATAACTCAACCCGAATGACGATTTAATTAGACGCCGTTGTCGGCGTAATAGTATTTGAGATTCAATATTATTAATACCTTGTATTATTCTCTAACATTTTTATTACACTCTGTTTTACGGTTTTATCTCGGACTATTAACTAACATTATATAGATTACCTACTACACATGGTCTTACGTAAACTATGAAGTTAATTTAACAAAAAATATCTAATAAAAATGGCCGTCGCGGGACGCCAGGTAGATTGGAATGTAGATAAAAATCAATAAAGAAATGTAAATTAAATTAATAAAAAAGAATAGTTCCGTTAATCAAATCAATATATTTTTCTTATTATTTGAATTAAAATAATAATTTACATTATTACATACAGTTCGATAGAAACAGTATGCAGGTCATACAGTGAATCATCGAAGTATAATATATTATGTGCACCTACACACGCAAAGGAGTTAAGAGCAGTGATGTGGAGGGAGCATGACGGCATGAGAAAGCGTCTTGTTATTTGCCGTCACGTCATAAGAGTTGGTTTTAATTCCAAGGCGCACCAATCGATGTGTCACATCAAAATGGTTTAGTGTTTTAGTGTTAAATGATTTCTCAGAATTCACAGCATATACAAGTGAATCGTGAACGTATAGTTATTAGGTAAAACGATCTTGATCATTGAAGATTTCCTCTAGGTTCACGTTGTCTTATGATGTTAATATTTTAAGGTACCCTCATGTGCGAATTGTTATGTAGTTCATAAGTTATTACTTATCTTTAAGTGAATATTATTATTTCATGTAGAATTAAAGTCTCGAACTATATATTTTCGAAGGATGAAGATATGAAGAATGAAGTAGATACTTAATGTTATAACAAACATTCGCATGACCCTAATTGTGAAATGAAGGAGATTAATATGTTTGAAATATAGTTCACTAGGAATCTGCCCTCACGTCGCTTGGGGAAAAATATTCATTCCGTTTAAATATTCTTGCCGTTTCAAATATTACTTTGTACTCTACATTATTATTAGTTATTTATATCATGCATTGAATGATTCATACCTCGTTTTATTCATTTATGGACTGGTGTTCCTAATACTTTTCAATATAATCATTTTTTATTTATTGTAATAATTACATAAAACATTATTTATTTATTGACTTCAACTTACATATATATTAATTTTATCTCATATTCCGTGGGAAAATTTAGAATTCCCAGTATAAAAAGTCTCCTAGACGTAGATCCATGAATATGCCAAGTATCATCTTAATATTTTCCATAACTTCCGCATGATGCTACAACGGAGACTTCTTTGTATATCATGTATAGATTTACGCCGCTGGGCTTCGAACAGCCCGGTTTAATTCCAATGATACTAGTGTGTGGCTGTATGGTTTTTTATGTGTCTATCATACATCATATGCTGACTGAGCTTGCTAAAAATGTTCTGAAATTTTACTTAGGACTTTTACACCGTTATATAAATCATGATTGCATTGACGTTGCTGTGATTTCCGGGCTTTTAGAATCGAGAACACTTCTCAGCCCGCCGTTTTGAAAATTTGAACGTTATCAAACAGTGAGAAAATGCTCATAAATTTGAAAAGGCCTTTTTGCTGTAATGCCTTTCATATTTCTTCTTAACCAAACTGCGGGTGCCGCTCAAATAAATTACGACCATCAATAAAAATCTCAGCGAAGAGATCCTACGACTTATTTAATTTATATTCCATCAGAGTCATATTTATCAAATATCGACGTTGTTTGAAAGATGTTCGTTTTCAAACGTCGGAACCGTTTTATCGCCTCCACTCGAAATATTATTAGGTAAAGATAATGCACAAATTTATCCTCAACTCAAGAGATTTGATAAGTGGACGCTATTTTCGTAACTTATTTATTACTTCTACTCTATTTTTAGTTGACTATTGGCAACAATAAATAATTAGTTTTTTTTCCAGTAATTTAGCGTAAGAATTTGCTGTGAATGGAAAAACTTATATCTAATCTAACAGAAAGCTATTGTTTCAGTAAATATCTATCGTTAGATCATTTTTTTAATTTTATTTACTGATCTAGATTAGTATTGTTAATTCCGTATAAATAAACTAAGTGATAAAAACGTCTTAAAAGCGTAACTCGTAATTTAATATTTACAACTCGAACGAAGTCGAGCGGATCGCATATTTTTGAAGTGTTTTTAAATGCTGCTAATCTATGTATGTAAAAAAAATGTAAATAACACTATAATACAAATGTTGTTACTGTTCGCAAAATAAGGGAGTGTTAATTACTATTTCAAAACTCGTGCAACGATTTAGATTTATTCTTTGTGTTCTATTTGTAGCTTTATTCCTGGGTTAATCTCTTAATAATTCTTACCATTCGTAGTCACCACTATAAAACGGGTAATATCTGTATTCTATTTGAATATTACATCGAAACTTGATGTTAACTCCAACTTTCAACAACTGAGTAAAATATTCTCAGCTCCTAAGTAATAAGAAAACATTCTCGTTTGTTTTTTGTTCTTCAACTTAACTGGGTAATATCCAATTAAGGTTATATTTTTCTTCAACTTTATAATATCCAATTAAGTTTACATTTATCGTACATAGTATTTTTTTGTTTTCTATAGGTTTCTTAAGTCTTTAAAAAAGGAGGAGGTTCTTAATTGTTTCGTATTTTTATATTTTTGTTACCGCAGCACCGCGTCATTTATTAACCGATTGTGAAAATTCCTTTTTTATTTGAGAGAATATGCTTCCCGTTTAATCCCACTTTAATTTGAAGAAAAAATACCACCCCTAAAGATGAATAAAAAGCTTATGTACGATTGTTTGTATCTATGGAAAAATATTGATATGTGGTATACTTTACCTAATGACGCGTATCATAATGAATAATAATTGATTTTGGGAATAAACTATTAAGATACATTAGAAGAAGAAATGACTAAGGAGAGATAAGATCGCATTTTGTAGACGATCACTTAACATTTTAACTATATGATACGAGGACAGTTCGTAAGATGTACAATAAAGTGTATTAAATTAATATATTCATATTCGGAAAACATGAAAGAAAACAGGAGACTGGTTTGATATAAGGTTCAGTAAACCCAACAAATTCAAACAAACGGACAACATGTAAGGGGTGGTGCTCACACGTTCAAGTGTTGAGACAGCGACTATTTTTTCTTTAAAAATAAATAGCAGTGCACTCAAAGACTACAGTCGCGAAACTGACGAGGGGAATGCGTAGCGGCATCAAAGTGCATGCGCTCAAATATGGGTAACCCCAAAATCTTCTTCTATTTAAATTAGTAATTGAGTGTAAGTACCTCTTCATCTTCTGAAGATGATATATTAAATGAATTAGAATGTGTGAAGGACGTTGCTGCCTGTATCTCGATTCTACATAAGAAACTAGGCCTTGACCGTGTCGCGATGTCACAGCGACGTCACCTCGACTTACCAGAGCGACGCGCCTAAGATGTCCGATTAAAATGTAGGCGGCAATTGTATTCACAGATTGTATTATTAAAATTGCCGCCTGGTTTCGAGCGATGTAGCTTTTATGAAAATAGTATGTCGAACCAAAACGTAGCTATATGGGTGAAGATGCTCAGTGTTGTCAGAGTGCTTTGAGACCAGTGCAATGCACAACAAATTATTTGTAACAATTTTTATCTGTTTCACGGCCGTCGCACAGACACTGTCAAAAAGTTTTGATAAGGAATTCTGACGTATATATTATGCAATAGTTTTATTAAACTTCCAAACTATACTTTTTACAAGATGAGAGCTTGTAGAATTAAGGCTTGTAGAGTTAGGCCTTGCAGAGATAGGGCTTGCCTCGTCATGAGATGTGATAACTTATTAATAATGAAAACAGTATAAGCTTGTGAGTCTTGGTAATCTATTTTACATGAAATGGTTTTGGTGAGATAATATTTTAAGGGTATGCGTATCTCAGCGTTATGTGTAATATTAAGGATATTCCTATTTCTGCGGTAATAAAACTTCTGCGAGCTTTTGGACAAACTGTAATGATGAACATTAAAGTGGAATTCTAGAAAATACAAGACAATATAATGCAGTTATTCTTTACGGTGCATCCAAGTAAAACTAATAAACAATATTCACGTTCTTAAAAGTAAATTTTGTATACAAAGGCGGTGTTAAGTATTGATCTTTAAAATAAAACCTTTAGATAAAACTTCATAAGGTTGGTGATATTATGGTTTGCGTGAATTAATTTTGAAATAGTAATTGTGTAGTTTTAATATCGTTGATAACCAGCGATATCATTTGTATAAGTGTATTTTAATATTTAGTCAACATATTATATAATTGTTTTCTTAATTAGTATAGGGTTGTGATTATGATAATATGATAACAACAAACAAAGATATTTTTTGATTGTTGTTATCAATATTATTATTGTTTGACTTTATTGGATTTTATTTATTGTAATTTGTTGCGTTCCCCTACGTGACATACGTCTACGTCTACCATTTCCTTCATATCACGAAGGTTTCTGACATCGTGGAGTATTTAGAAAAGAAGAAGTTTCGGTTGGTGGTTGAGAAATTGGATTCGCGAACGCAGTTAATTTTAACTCATTTGTTGTACGCGTACCGACTGACCACCTGGCTATCTTCTTGAAGGAGGAGTTTTGGCTGAAAGGAGTCGTTTTTTTTAAGAACCATGGATATCGACGACCATCGAGAGTCACCGAACGCGCTTCTCACTTCGCCGAAAAAAGGTTATACAGTTTTAAATTTATATTAGTATATTATGTATTCCGCAGTGTCTCAAGACGGAAGTCTTTGACCAGTGTGTATTACCAGTGATGACATACGGAAGGGAAACATGGCCACTAACTTTGGATCTCATAAGAAGGCTCAAGATCACCCAGCGGGCAATGGAGAGAGCAATGCTCGATATTTCCTTACGTGATCGAATAAGAAATGATGAGATCTATAGGCGTGTTACTGACATTGCTCGAAGAATTGCCCAACTCAAGTGGCAGTGGGCAGGACACATGGTTAGGAGAATGGACGGCCGTTGGGGCCAAATGGTTCTCGAATGGCGACCACGCACCGGACGACGCTCAGTGGGTAGACCCTCAACCTGGTGGACAGCGCAGGACCGATCGTCGTGGAGATCCTTGGGGGAGGCCTATGCCAGCAGTGGGTGTTGTCCGGCTGAGATGATGATGTATGTTAATCTGTAACATATTTTATTTATGGGCCTCATGGCCAGAAATAAGGTTGAAAATAAATAAAATAACTATGGATCTTGTATACAAACTGGATTATAAGAGAAAATAAAAATACAATTAATAATAATAATAAACCTTTAAAATAAACGCTACTTTTAACTTTACTTGTCTAATATATATGTATATACATTTCAAAAACTACTTATTTTCATATTTATTCTATTACATTGCATTGCCTTCCATAGTAGTCGCCTCCTCGACGTAGGCTGCCCCATTTCTTTCCACTATTTTCTATTTTGCCTTTATTTCTAGCCTCTGCCATCCACTTTGGCCCTGCTTTTGCTCTAAAGATGTCTTCTCATCTTACCCTTACCTCTTGTCTCATTCCTTGGTATCGGTTATTCTTTTTGCTCATCGACTGTTTTTCATACTACAAACGTGTCCTGTTCGCTTCTATTTAAGGGATCTTACAGTTCTTATTACACACGTTACTTTTGTTCTTTCTCGGATTTTTTATTCTCAATATTCTCTTTCTGTCGTATACTAAGCATGCTCCGTTCCATTTTCCTTTGACATATTGCTTATTTATTTTTATCTTCTTTTCTCAACGACCAGCTTTGGCATCTTTAATTTAAACAAGGCAGGATACTTCTTATTTTTTTTCTTTATTTTTCATTATTTCTCTTAAACTCCAATATTTCTTCCAAGTATAAGCTATTCTTCTGTTAACTTCATTGCTCGTACAATTTTTAAATTATATATTATTTAAAAAATACATTTAAGATAAAGTAAATATATCCAATATTCTAGTATTAGAAAACTTTAGTTTACTTCAATTTGCTTGGGCTGAATGCCTAGAGCAAACTCGATTAACCTCAATATCGCTTCTGTGGCAATTTTTCGTCTACCCTTAATATTGTTTAATCAATTTGGCCGTTAGACGACAAAAAATATCCTTCATTCGCCTCGTGGCCCTCACGCAAGAACCATTAAATTTAAGTACACAACGACCTACATTATAGATTAAAAAGCTTTTATTACCCTAACTAATGTAGCTGTATTTAGTAAAATGATTTTGCCAATAGTTTGTAAAATTATTAATTTGTAAAAATAATTAAAAATATAATCAGATTATGTTACTATATCTATTATGGAACCAGCGGTGCGCCTGGATTTCGTTCGTGTTAAACAACTACATATGTGTCTTAGTGGATATTACGCGGATATAATAATGAGCAAAGTGAATATTATCATGACTCATGCTAATTTATATTATATGTATTGCCGACATTATAGCCTGTGTACTTTCGGAATAATGTATTTCGCAAGCGTTAGCGTCAAGATAGGTGCTGTTGTTCGAAAGATTGCCCTTCTTATACACACAATCTCACAAATTTTTCACTCTCTGTTTGTAAGATTAGATAATATAAAATTGTAGATATATCTTTTAAGTTATATATTTTATTAATAATATAATCACTATCATTCATGGATATTCGTTACATCAAAAGCATCACTTAAGTATTTCTGGCTGAAGAGGAACCTAAATTTCTTGAATAAAGATATGCAGTCACTTCCAAATATAGTAGTAAGGAAAAAGGATAAGTGTAACAACATCACAGAAATTGTAAGCGATCAGTTTGACAATTAATTGTAAAGTAAGTATAAGAGTTTTACATAAGATTTAAAAGGAACATGTGTGCACGTGTAAAGGTGACACTTTCTCATTTTGAAATAGCTCAGTGAAAATGTGAGCGAACACGGCGCACACCGAGCTTCATTTCCCTCAAATGGCTTACACCATCCATCTGATTCATTCATTCTCGCTCGTGTACTGGGAAAATCGCACGGTTATAAGCTTCTATCGAATGCTCATATATTTTACTATTTTACGTTCTAACTGAATTAAAAAACAAATTCATAAATTTTATACTAAAACCAAACCGGTACAAATTCGTACGTTAAATGTAAAAGGAAACGATTAGTGTAAGTGGTATGTGATGAGATAAGCTGAGGTAAAACAACATCTTCTGGAATTCTCTTAATATGATACACAGTCAAAAATAGAAGTAAGAACTTATAAAAAAACACAATCAACACGGAGGATTTACATCATAGAAATGTCAAACACTCTTAGGACATAGTTCAGTTTTACATTCACAACACGAGGCCTTAAAAATGACTAGTAATGCAACTCTCCACACCAAATCATACTAGGTCCTATTATAACAAATAATAATTATTCCACAATCATAATAAAAACTGTTTTAAATTTTCAAAACTTAAAAGAAACTTATGATGCTTTTCTTTCCTTAGCTGTGATATCAGCAACTATCTCTTATATGTATGTATATGCTTCTCATATAATTCCCTAATAATATGATGTTTCATATTAGTATGCTTCACCCCAGAATACGTAACGTTTCTATAAAGTTTTTGCACTGATTTTCTTTGAACAACTTTATATTACACTTAATTTCTGTACATTCAGAAATAAAGGTCTGCAAAAAGAATCTCTTTACAAGAATAAAATTTCGCCACGTACTCAGGGCTCAATACTAAAAAGTGCAACTGTTTGTTGTTTAGAGCTTTTCCACGATAGTGTAGAATTATAATAATTAATACATACCGTGTATACTTGTACCTGCGGTACAGATGATTGCAACCCAATGAGGATCCGTTTAGCCAATAATGTTTATATCACTTTTTTTAAAAGTCAGAAAGTAGTGCGTTGTTTCTTTCAGATAACGCAATAACCTTTTGCCTGCCTTCCAATGACTTTCCGAGTAGCAGTTGTTAAACTTCTTTCAAACTTCTAAGTATTTTTGTGACCAAAACCCTTAGCAAATTGTCCATTTATTTAATTTTGAGTTAATCTCAAGAAAAGCCAAGGAATTCTCGGAATCAATTACGAAACAACGTAAGGCTGTTTGTTGGCTCTTTGGCAGTACATTGGTTTAGGGATATTGGCTTAAGCACTACAGGCCTCACTCGAATGCGGGTTTCTTTGTTTGGTTGATTCTGTTAAAAGCTAAAAACACCTTTCTTAAGTTGAGTACGTAAAAAAATTTATCAACTTTTATACTATTAGAAGGGTTAATAAAATATTATCTATATAAAGATATTGCAGACAGATGGGACAAAAAGAGTATAATTGTAATCCAAAACTTATACCTTCGTGCTAATAAATCACATCAAATAGTAAACATTATTGTACGTCATGATTAATTTGTTTTTGAGAAAAATTGGTTTAAAAAATCTATCCATTACTAAAATTTGTGGAGCTGTAATAGTATTATACTCAATCACATATTCATAAGCAATCCAAGGGCTAACATGTTGCGTGTGCGAATGGGATGTAAACAAATGGGACATCACTAACATTATAGACCCGAAAGTAAATATTCATCTCACATAAATATCTACTCGAATCCGGGACCTCTCGCTCTGGACAGAAGATTAACACTAACTAGGCTACGAGGTCAATATCCAATAAAATTGCATATATATGTACACACACACACACATATATATATATACATACACATATAAGCTTGCCTCTCCCTTGAAATGAAATCGAAATTACATACTTTAATTTAAAAACTTTAATAAAAGAATATGGGTTGTGATGGTGATGGTGGGGATGGTGATATATATATATTTACTACTATTATAAACACTATATTAAAAACACTGCCGCTGTTTGTTATTATAAAATAAATGAATAATGGAACGAAACCGAATTTCGAAGTGAGTAGGTAGCGATAAATAAAAGTAATGAGCCATTCCTCGGAAAATTTTAAGAAAAAGGAAGAATTATTATTAGAAGGGCGGCATACTGTCAAGTAAAAAAAATATTCAGAGTAATATAAAGATAAAAAGAGATGAAGTAGTCATTGATTTAATAGTACCTAAATAATAATGATTTTGAACTAGTTTTCTTGATCCTAAAACTTAGGTGTCAAGTATAAGCTGTAAAATCTGTTGTTATACGTAAGATTTTCAGACTCAAAATAAGTGGTTTAAATGTTGCACTAGGAGATAACGACTTCAAAATCTCCATACATTCTAGACTCTAAGCCAACCTGACACGCAACCTCTCCTGCTCGTGATTTACTCTATAGAGTAAATAAAACACAGAAACGGCACCCGGTCCCCCCTGTGACTCAACCGAGCGGCCGAATGACGTGACGGATCGACCGACTTGACTTTGGACTCTGTATTTCCTCACAAATAAGTATCTTCACAATTTCAAGGTATGAAATTTTTACCAACCTAGCAAATACGACCCTCCTTAAAAAATCGACCGTCACGTGACAAAGACCATAAGATATTCCGTTGGCTCCTTTGTCGGTTTTGGATTTTTTTGTATCTTGTTATCTCATACTTAAATGTTCTATCTTTGCACATCCATTATTATGTCTGCTAGTCCTAATACACAAAAAAACTAACGTATATATACACGAGAAGGTCGTTACGTAAGATATATGATGGATACTATGAACTATATAATTGTTCTATAAAATTTTTAAGATGAATGTTGTAAATTTCAATTGTTTTCGTGAAATTTCAGCGAATTTTGCCGAAACGTAAACTTTGTTAGTGTACACGGAGGAAGATTCTATAACAGAAGGTCTGTTTGCTCTTCATTACGAGCAGTTGCAAAAATTTACGCTGCGTTACACCAAATTAATTGATGACATAGAATGACTTTAGAAGAGTTCGAAGAACTTTAATCTTAGGACTTTATTCAAATATATTTCGTAAATAAAATCTTATTTCAATATAAAATAACTTAATCGTACATTATCAACTCCAATATCCATTTAGTTGCCGCGCATGGTACCCTTTATAATTTAGAAGTTTAATGCTATAATATACCACCGTGGTATAATGCTAATTGACTTACTTGATAAAAAAGGGATGGGAGTAAAAACAAATTTTAATCATCTCTAAAATTGATAAACAAAGGAGGTACAAGACAACATTTGAAAAGCATTTGCTATACATTTAGTGGAGACATAGGAAAAATAATTTAAAATTGCTGTATAATATCACGACCCATCAATCTTTTGAGTTTCTTTTAAGAATACGAGGGAATCAAAAGTATTGACAGTGTTGATAGGCCTAAACTGTTGAGTAAAATCTTGAGAATTCATAGACATGTGTCAGATCTTTGTGGTGTTTTCATTTAAAAAAAGAAGTTAACATTTATATTTTTATCAGTTTTTATTTCCAAACATTCGTTTTCTATGTCAACCATAACCTAAACGAACAGTTGAACCATGTAATGGTAAATGATCACCTCCAATATTGGACATCCGATACATAAAAGACGTCCCGAATATATTGTCTGGTAAGAAGGAATGCATTATTAGCTTAATTGTTTTGAGGTAGGGTTCCTAATTCTAAACAAATGCAAGTCACGAATGTTATTGTTTATTTACAAAAGAAATTGTCTCATTTCCCAAAAACTTTCGTTTATAGCTGCGATTTGATGTAGTGTAATCATTAAGTCGTTTTGAGAAAAGTTTGTAAAATATACCAATGAGAAATTTGACTTTTATTTTACTATTAAACTATTGTTATGGTAAAATGCGCTACAAATAATAATAAATGTCTACTTATTTTACACTCACTTACGAGCACCAATAATTTTAAAATATCGTATAGATAAATTTGCAAAAGCAATATGGACGCATCTATTTGTCTCAAAGGAAATTATTTATTCATAAACAAATAGTCGCACAGACTGGCATATCAACCGCTTAGCTGGATTTTAGTAAATCGTGTGATTGTTATTTGTGTGCTATAATTTAAAATCTAAGGTGAGTCCAAAAAATGTGAGGTATTTTCGATTTAGATAAAAAAAAGTTTTTAAAATAATTACCGAGAAAGGAAGTGTTATTAAAATTAAATTGTTTAAATGTCAGTGTCCGGCTCGAATTCGAATCTACATACATCTCTAATATTTGAAAATTATCTAAGTACTACAGATGAATCATCCCATCCTCCATAGTCCTGGAAGTTCTCCAGTGGGAATTAAGTCTGCTAGTCCGCACTTGGCCAATGTGACGGACAATAGCATAAGCCCGTTTCATTGTGAGGAGAAACGCAAACCAACCGGGGGAACTATTAAGGGTTGAGATGACTTACTGAAAGTAAGTGATATTTTCGGATAACTCATGGTCAGACAAACAAGTATATCATATAATAGCAAACTGTATCTTGTATTTGTGGTGACAAACTGGAGACATAACTTAGAATGCTTACAACCTTACTTCATTGTTTGACTTTTGCGTTGGTTGGCATCAATAGCAAATCTTTAAATGAACCACTATCTTTTTGTTAATGACTGATCTAATGAGTTACAACAACGAATAAATATTTTTTAACAAATTATAATTTATTACTGAAAAAAGTAACGACCTCTCAAAATGCAAATGTTTTTAACTATTAAAGTGAATAAAATAATATAATAATAGTACTAGATATATATAAAACGAATATTTTAATATTACTTTTAAAATCAAGTGAACATCAAGTCGATAACTCATTGATTTTGAATGAAAATTAGTAAAATCAAATTCCCTAGAAAGCAAATGATAATTATCCTTATTATACATAATTTGATTCATTTCACAAACGATGAATGTCCTATTCATCAATGAATACGAAGTTTGGCAGCCGCGATTGAAAATACTACCCAAAAGCTATTTTTACTGATTTTTTTTCTATTTAAGCATCTGAAAGTTTAAAGTTTTAAACCTTTAGAAAGTTAAATGAAAATAAAGCAAAACTTAATAAATAATAGCGTTTCTACAGCTCGTTTGTAGTCCTCTAAGAACACGAGAAACAAAGAATGCAGTAGTAATGCACTCGTGTACCAAGGGACAACGGAAACTTCAGGGACATTGTCCCACCTCTTGTCCCGCTCTCTCTGTCACTTATTTACGAGTACAATGCATAAGATACTAGATAAATTTGACTTCCCACTACATGACTCTGTCAGTGTTGTTTACATTTCACGCAAACTTTAGCCTGCATTTTGTTCATTCGTTTTGTTTTGGAGACGAGCAAATTCTAAACGCAAGTCAAAATATTGTAGGAGGATTGCTTAGTATATGAAACTTTCGTGAAAAGTGGCACAGGTGCTTCATTCAAAATGGAATAATGTTAGGTATATTATAGTGTTCTTGTATTTGGAGACACTGTTACCACTGGTGGCATGAATAAAAATTATTAGGAATTGAAAAATATGGCAGGATTGAAATATTCCAAAACATATTCGAAACGCAGCACGAACTACAGTAGCACGGGTTTGTAATCTACATGTCCGTCGCCGCGAGAAATTTAAGGCTTCGCTTAACGTAATGGTTGTGCGAAATTTGGGGCATTTTGTTTTAATAATTGTTCGCAGTAGTGTAGCACGTATTTGAATGTCGTACACACTTGAACAAGCTTATGTACTTTTAAACAGACTGTTTTACATATATTTTATATTATTTTATCGTATATATATTTTACTTCATCTTTTAAGTTATAAGTAAATTTATATTGAATGTCGCATTTTAAGATGACATTATTTAGAGAAACAGGATAAAATTTGAAAAAATCACTATTGCTAAAAACCCATTATTTAACAAAAATTCAAAAAAGAATTTTTCCAATTTCAAAAATGATCACAAAGTTTACCTTAGCAAAAAGATTAGCTAAGATGTCCAACGAGATAATTTTACCTGCTTTCTAGAAAGTTATCTTACTTATAAAAAATATGAGGCTCGGTAAAATAAGTCAATTATAAATGAGTTTTTGATTTATTTAAGATGACTGGACCTTGTACGACATGACGTTTTTATGAAAAACATTATCGTAGGTAAGGTAGAAGGGAAGAGAGGGAGAGGCACGCCAATAATCAGTTATATGAAACAGATAAAGGTGAAAGTTGGCGTCATGTCGTACAAGGAAGTAAAGGAGGTGGCCCTCAATCGTAAAAGGTGGAGAGGGCTCCATCAGCTGCGCCGACAAGGGCACAGCCCTTAAATCAGAAGAAGAAGAAGAAGAAAACGATATAATTGAATTTTTTATGTGTTTGTATGTAAAAAACTTCAAATCACTATTGATATTAACCTATCTTAATTTCTTATTCTTTAATTAAAAATAAGTAATAAATCAATATTAATATTTTATTTATACTTCCGTTACCATTGCACCGCTTTAGAAAGGTGCTTTATGAAGTAGAGCTCAATTAAATTATAAACAAAGCAAAGTATCTTGTCTTTGTCCAATTTTATTTTTTAACATTTCTTGCCCTTTTCAGAAACAATAGTTTTATTTCTGTAAGGAATCAAAAGAATAGAAAATAGAAAAGATTAAACTA
Source organism: Megathymus violae (assembly GCA_003671415.1). Classification (NCBI taxonomy): domain Eukaryota; kingdom Metazoa; phylum Arthropoda; class Insecta; order Lepidoptera; family Hesperiidae; genus Megathymus; species Megathymus violae. The sequence goes on along the minus strand of PDGT01000019.1, from coordinate 4,662,744 downwards.
TGGCTGAAAAAAACGCTTTTAACGATAATGTTGATCTTTTCAATGATCCTAAGAAACTTTTATTTCATTTCGCGTCTAAAATTAATATCTAGAAGAGCTGCTTATTATCAAAGAGCTATCTACATATTAGGTTCCCTTTATTTTTATAATAGTAACGAAAATAGGGTAATTCGTAGTTAAAGTCTTCAAGATCTGACACTACTGTTGAAACTTTAATTATGTACAGTAAATATTACAAATAGTTTGAGCAAAAAATCATAATCAATAAAAGGATTTTGGTTCCAAGACCCAATGTTGAAATTTATCAACTTATTTATATTGCTGGTTCAATCTGCATTACACAATTGTGTGAGCAATAAAATTGAATATTTAAGATAATATCATCTTGTGTGTGATATATTACTGAGAAAAGGAGATAGTTTCAAATAACAAACGATCAATCAATTTCGTTACATGGCAGACATGTATTTGTATTTCTTTTGAGTATTATCACTACTATAGGTTTATGTCTTGTCTTTCTGAACGCGATAATTTCAAAATTTACTAAATGCTATATCTAGCAGTGTTACCAATACGTAGAGTGATTAACGAGAAAGGTTACATCTATACATCTGAGACCTTTCCGATACCGATTCCTGCAAAGTTGTACCAAGATGTTGGTTAATAATAAGAATTTGTGCAGCTGGCTGTCAAAACTAGTAGGATATTCCTCAGAGTAGTAAATTGTCCTCCTTCTATTGATTATTTTGATTTTGATTCAAATTACACACACCTAATGATCATAGAAGATTTCAATACCGATATGCGTAAAAATTCACATCGTGCGAATAGTTACATAATATTATAAAGTCAGTTAATTTCTCATTGCTCACTCTGTAAACCATGCATCACGATATCGGACCTGATGACAACTGGATCGAACTTAAAATGGCATAATCGTCTGAGTATATTCTAAGGTACGATCAACAATTAGCTCCAGAATTCTCCCAAAATGATATTATTTATATTTTACTTCGTACGACATTAGGCTACTAATATCCCCCTACTATTTTCCAACTGCGCAACTTTTCACGCAAGAACACTAATGCACTCAAGAAAGATGCTTCCAACCTAGACTTTAACTTACTTGTATCAGCATCAACGGTGGACGACCAAATTATGTCTTAACAATCATATCGTAACCCTGTACGATGCTCACGCACCGAAACTCAAGGTAAGAATAAAACACGCGCCTGCCCCATGGATGACTAAAGGGGCACGTACATACGTCTAGCCATGGCCGTGTGTTTAGGCATAATATAAACTTAATTAAACAGAGGAAATTTGAAAAGGTTATTAAACTGCTAGAAACAGATTAACTAGATAGTAAGAATTGCTAAACGACACAACCATAACACTATATCTAATTCTCTCGGCATTAAGCCCAGTACAATGGATTAAGGCTCTAAATCACTTTAGATGACATCAATGTTCACTTTTTCAATGAACCTTACTCTCCGATCTAAAACTATAGCTTTATTGCTATAATGCAAAGTCCAATTATTCTTGTTTTTCAAACTTCCACTGTAAACAAGGATGAAATTAAAAAGAACATAAAAAAAATTAATTCAAATGCCGCCCGTCGGTCGTGACGATATTAGTAGAAATATTCTTCTCTCAGTAGTCACACATATCATAATTTTTTCCTAAAAACAAGGTCAGTTTCCGTCCATTTGGAAGAAATCCCTTGTACAACCTCTTCCAAAGGCCGCAAATCCTACTTATATTAAAGAATTTTGCTGGATATTATTTCTTCCATTTCTATCTGAAATTGTATAGACCTGTGTACATAATAAAATATACTCTTTTTTCTTCATTTATAATCTGCTGGATGCCAGTATAGGCTACGTTCTGATCACATTTCCAACATTGAAATTGAAGCCATGATTGATATTAGACGGGGCGTTAATGATGAAAAATTGTAGTTGAGGTGCTACTAGACTTTTCCAATGCATTTAACACAATTAACGACGCCATCCTATTATCATTACTTTCTTTGAATAGGTACTCGCCAACGGCGTTGAATTAGTTCGCGTCTTATCTGCGCGGCCGTTAGCAGTCTGTTCACCATGGAGATAAACTCTCGGACTGGACAAAACTAATAGGACCTGAACAGAAGATTATGGAGTCACTATTAACCCTACTACTTAGTAGTAAATAAGTTGGAGCGCCTCCTCAACAACTGCATTAGATTTATCTTCGATTATATAAGGTGTAACTCCAGAATTCTTTTTGCATTATATTTTTGTACATATGGTGGGGCTTCGAAGGTCGGATGGATGTAAATAAATGCCATGCCTTTAAATAGATATATCTGTGGACATATTAATTTGGTACAATGGATTGAGGGATAATTTTGTATATGAATTGTATAAAACTTAACATTATGTAAGCGGAGGCGATAAACATTACATCAATCACACATTCATTTAAATGTAAATTAAAATTTTCCGTTTCTTTACTTAGCAAAGAATTTTGTTCGTTAACCGATCTTAGAATTTATCGTCCACCGCATAAAGCTGATTTTTTCGATAATTCCTTCACAGCCAAATTTATAATACCCTGGAATACCTTGCCTGTAGACATCAGAAAGTTACCGTCCATAAACTCCTTGAAGAGATAAGTTCGGCGGTACTATTTGACGCAATCGGCATAAATAAAATATATACATAGTTCTCATCATCATCACAACAAATAAACTTTGGCATTGCTCTCACTTGTCACATATTCTCGCCAATACCCAGAGTTGACTGGTAGAGAATGCCATTAGGCTTTAAGTGCGCTTATTTAATTAAGGATAGTATAATAAAGTGTTAATTCAAATTCAAATTCAGTCATTTAATCATATTGGTATTCTGTATTCTAATGAACGTAATTTTTTGCTTCTACCACCGTTTCCAAAAGGTGCTTTAACAATGAGGAGAAGAAACGGCGAAGGAAACTCCTCAGCACATCTTGTAAACAACACATGGTAATTACAAAAGTTTAAACCTGTGCGGAACTGGTTTCGACACTATTATTTCCAGGCATCCTTGTCATTAATGTATTCATTTATACTAGAATATCCTTTGCCTATAAGCTGTATTTTAATGCATCGCTTAAACGTTTCATTGGGCAACTCGCGTATGAACTTGGCAATCTTATAGTAAAATATATTGTAAAATCTTGTTGTTAAATAAATAAATAAGTAACGAGCTTAAATTATAATGATACTCGTTCTGATATTAACTAGAAATGCTTAGTATTACCCATACACTACGAGATATATACACATATGTACGTGGGTTTAAGCATACATAATTTGCACGTCACACAATCAAGAATGAAGCACAAATATTTATGTATCACATACATATATCCACCCTAAATCGAGCCGGAGAACCATTGATAGCCAAACAGATCACCATAGAAAGGGTTGATGAAGTATCAATTTATTAAAGTATTATTATTGAACTTTCTGTAAATATTTCATTATGTAAATAGTATTTGCAAAAATGCGTCTTTTATCATGGTAGGAGTCCACAAACGAGCTAACGGGCCATCTAATGGTAAATGATCACCGCTATCTAACTACATCTGTGTTACCATATAAAGCATGTCGACACGCATTGCCAGCCAATACAGAATTGAAGAACTCGCATGGTACTCCTACTTTGCACTCCCTCATTAAAGTGATATTGGTAGATGAACACGTGGCTAACAACTTTTTCACCATACATAAACACAAATGAAATTAAATAAGAGTTAGATTTCAGCGAACTCCTGTAGGAGAATCCATTGCATCGTCTATTACTTAACATGATACACCACAAGCAAGGAAAGGTGACTTGGAAGTAAGCATTCGCTGTGGTTACCTCCATCATAAAACAACTACTACATTTGTGCTACAGCCAAGAACTGTTTGGCGGTAGTACATACATTCAAAATTCAAACATTTCATGGTATGTTACACGTTAGCTTCATCTGATGGATAACTTAAGGTCTCCTGTTAAGGTTTATTTGAATTTTAGTGAAGTAAACCACCACATTGTTTGAATTCGTAATCGTTGCTCTCTGAATAATGTATAATGTTTAGGGTCATGCGTTTATTTAGGATGATATTTTGATAAGGAACGACCAGATTTAGCCGTCTTGTTTAATGAAGGTGTATGACAAATAAAGGATTCATTGCATATTGGAAAGTGGTGGTGTTATTGTGGTTTGTTTTGATGAAATGGGCGTTTTAAGACATAGTTAAATCCAAAATCAATAATTTTAATGAAACTACATTAATATTTCTCAATTATGCTAGAGATAGGTAGGAGACACTCTATTGTGTATATAAACATATTGTAATACTCAGGAACCATAAGAATGTAATTATGTTAACATGTAGCTTATTTCTTAAAAATTAACACACAAAATAGAATTTCAAATATTCTTACAGCTTACATTCAAATATTCGTTAAACTCTTTATATTTCGATATACGGAAAAGCCAACAACAGTAACAATACGTTCAAAATTATAATCTCATAACTTCTATAATAAAACTTATCGAGTTCAAATCAAAATTTAATAATAATATAATATTATACATTTAATCATTTTGGGTATTTTACTAATCCACGAATGTTAGTATATTTTTGTATCTGTGGCATCCTGTGTGGTACTAAGGTTAGGGTTCATTACGACATCACGCATTTACGCCTGAACACAATTAACCGCCTTGCTTCGAGTCTTAAACAGCAATGAGCTGTTCAAACTATGACAACTGTCATTTATTTTATTAATAATAAAAACTACTACCGATTCGAAGAGGTGTTTTGACACAGAGAAAATGGTGAAGGGAACTCCTCAAACAATCTTCTAAACCAATATAATGATATAATATAATAATAATTTCATTATTTTTTCTGACAAACATTTTAAATAATGATATTTTCTTGCTAAAGTTTATAACTTTACTACGTGTACCTGGTACAGGCATCAGGATGTGAGTAAGAAAAAAATTTGTATTATAGGTCACCTATGCGGGGTACAATCCGTGGCAAGACCTAATATTTCAACCACTTTTAAATTTAATTTATAACAATTTTTAATATAACATATTTTAATTACACATGTATAACAAAAGAAAAAAATGTATTAAGATTCAGTTTCAGCGCTATTTTTTCTAAGCATCCTTATCTCTCATGTATTCGTCTATATTATAACTTGCTTTATACATCGCTGCTAGAAGACCCAACATTTTTCTTAACAGTTGGATCGCAATCCCCAACCCACGTTCCGAATGTATCATGGAACCTACATCAGTGGGGTAATGAATAAAGTAATCAACCTTAAACCGAATGCTCTCCAACTTTATACCTATGAGCAGTTGGCAGGATAGGTATAGTAAATACTTATTCACTTTGTATAGTAAAGGAATACAACTATTATCAATTTTGCAAAAAATATTGTCGCTATTGGGTCCACTAGTAGATTGTTATACTGAACTTTATCATTTTAAATTCAAAGTTCGTATCAATGACATTCATATAATGAAAAATAACGAACTATAAACTGTATGAAACAGTTAGACAATAACGTATGAATAGGATTTGAATACTTTCACAGATAGTAGTTATGTATTTTCTATAAATATGAGCAAAAAACCATTCTCTTCGAGAATTCCTGTCATCTTTTTCTCGGGGTTTTGCTCCTGAAAGGGCCTTTTTCAGGCGATGACGTAGTTATGACCTTTAAAAAGTGTTACTAAAAGTGTATTCCGCCGAATCGTGTTACATATATTCATAACAACGATTGTTGTAAGTATCAATATTTAGTATTATTTATTATTATCGTTGTTGATTGTTTAAGTATTACATTACACCCGTTATAATTAAAGCATAATAATAGTTATTATTGTTTATAGTTTGAAGGTTTAAATTATCATTTATATGCCTTGTTTCTGTTGTTGTAATATTTTAAACAATTATTTGTCATTGAACCATTTCCGATGTCTTGAGAAGATGTTGAAATCATTCATCTACCGAAAAGAATAAATTGTAAAACCTTTTCGGAATACAGACGTTTTTCAATTCACCCATTCTTCTCCAAAGCCTTTCAGCGTCTTGTTCATTTCCAAATTAGTTCCTATTTATCCAAGGACAATTTTTTAAATCCCTTTCAATTCGGCTTATGTTGGCTATGTCTTGATGCCTGTTAATTGTTCCTAATTTTACCTCCTCTATATCATATACTACTGTCACTATACATCTTTAGAAAATTGTCGTTCGTACTAACTTGATGTAATTCATCTATGAACTAAGAAAAATAAGACTTATCTAATCTTCTATCTAAGTACATTAATCTAAATATAATTAAATTTAAGCTCATAGGTGATGAAAATATGATAACAATAAAAAAAGTTTTATTTCAAGAGATTTTCTTTTGAATCAAAAGAGGGAAATTTTAAATTTCCCGTTCGGTGCTACATTGCAACTTCAGTATTTAAATAAAAGCACGTTTGGTTTTACCATTCGCTTGGGAAATCAATGATCCGAACTCATTCACAGTCGGCGTCGTTGACCTATAAAGAAATTCACTAGTCCGATAAAAATTAATAGTGGAAAATTAAATGAAATTAAAAGGCGTTTCTCCAATTGGAATTACTTTCAAGTGATTTGTTTCTTTTTGTCACGAATTTCCTAATTTGAGCGATTGCTTTGACTGTGTATAAATTTAACCTCACATTTAATTTTTGATAATTAATTTGTTAATAAAAAAATGACCATCCACACAATACGAAATTATATAGATAGCATGTAAAAATGTAAGATCACCCAGTTCATCTACCGGTATTATCATATTAATAAATATGACCAATATTTAACAACACAATATGAATAAAAAAAGATTATAAACGAGTCCGTGATGGCAGCACATCTCATACAATTATTCCGACCGCGGTTACTGGGTAAGGTTAATGAATTCTGTGCAAGCACTCTATGTGTATCATACTCATATAGGGTATCAGTATATATAAGCCAAATTGTAAAGCCTAGCTGCAATCCATTATCAATCCACAAATAAAGAGCTGGAGCATACACCATCACGCCTCCCCAATAAAGCTTACGTAATCAAGTATCCATGCATTTAACTGTTAATGATGAAGTTAAATAAATGAAATGAATTATCATCATCATCATCGACTCAGCCGGACAACGCCCACTGCTGGACATAGGCCTCCCCCCGGGAACTCCACAACGATCGGTCCTGCGCTGCCCTCAGCCAAAATTAATAAATTAAAAAAATAATAAAAAAAAAATTAAATGAATTATATCTTATGTAAATTATAATTTTTTTAATAATTAATAGGTACGGAAAGTGCTTGACAAGCGAAAGTTAGGTAAGAATGCAGCGAACCCTGCCCATCATGTGGAAAAAAGAGTATAATGGCATAGTACATGTTATATTATTCATACATACTTTATTATATATTAAAGTCGTAATCTATTATGGTCATTGAATAATTGGAAAAGTACCTTGCCGACGAGATGAAAAAATTAACTAAATTACTGCTCAATCTAGGGTATTGGTACAACCTACCTAAATTTTTCATATAAATCAATCGGAAGGGATACGCGAAGTTTTGGAAGAACTCAACTGCGATTGGACAATAGCATTACGGGTACCCACATTGTAAAAACAATTCATCAACCACACTTTAAATAAATAAATGTTATTCTAATATTATTTTGAATCATATGACAACCTTGCCAAAACAAGATTATAACTTGCCGTCTTAAATCAAAAGCCATGGATTATTGTACATTTTTACACCATTTTAACGTTTATATATTGTTCCGTACGATTCACCCCATAATATTGGTTGTAACACCGAAAATTTCTACAAATATACAAATATAAACTTAAACCTGAGGATTTATTAGGTACTTAAAAATATATAACAAATAGTATTCTATATAGGTTACTAAGTTCGCTAACCGACAATTGACTAAGGACCACAGTTAAAGAGAGAAGAGAAAACAGAATTATGAACTTCCGATATTCAATGGTTCAACTCATTCCGATATTGTTTAGTCCACGCCTTCGATTCGCAAACATAAAGCAAGAGAAAAGATAAAAGAAAAACAAATGGTAGCCGGCTTTGCATTTATTTTCCGTAAGAAAAAATATGATGAGCGTCCCGAAGGGAAAATGTCCAACAGAGAATTTGAACGAGAACAAACAGAATAGGTGCTTAAGCCTTTCAAATATTTCTGGGTACGAGAAAATGAGTTTTGATTAAAAATCGATTCGCTTCGAGTTTGCTTTACGCTGTAACAGTGTACTATGATGAACAATAGCTTTTTACGGTAACATTAATTTTGAAATGCCAGCGTGCTCTTATTTGTGTTTATAAATGTAACGATAATTTAAAATCGCTATATTAGTGAAATTGTTATACTGTTAAGGTAGTAAGTTTTACTGCTTTGAATCAGTAAAAAGTTGACCCTAGTTATGTTATGTTATCATGCACATTTTTGCACTTCATCCAGTTTTGAAATATTTAATAACAATATTTTTATAAATATAATGATAATAATAAACATTTACACACTCACA
>PDGT01000019.1:4606535-4646373 GCA_003671415.1 Megathymus violae | reverse complement strand
TATAACTAGGGCGATATTGGGATAGGCCCTAAACCCCTCCACTAAATTGCTTGGAGATAGACGGAGGGCTACCCTATAGGCCTCTTCAATCTACAGCAGCGATTCGTATATAGATATATACATATATCGTATAGAGATTCGCTTATGGCGACCATATAGCTTATGGCTTAGTTTGTATATATTTATTACGACGACGACTTCATAGCCCAGTTGCTAGTGACCCTGCCTGCCGAGCGAGGGGTCCCGGGTTTGATTCCCGGCCGGGGCAGACATTTATGTGACAGATAAATGTTTGTTCTCGGGTCGTGGGTGTTCGTGATGTTATATTTGTGTATGTCCATACCACCCGCAACACAGGGAATCCTAGTGCGGGGGTGTGAGTGTGTGAACGTTTTTATCTGTTAAGATGAGCTATGATTAATTTTAACGATGTCAAATTTTACAAAATTATTATTTGGATTCATACCTACTTGAAATTAGTATCTACTTGACATCCTATTAATTAAAACATAAAAATTTGATCAGTCTTGATTATACAATCTTGTAATATTAATGTATTGTATACAGTAAATTCGTAGTAGTTTTGATTATAAATATCTATAAATTAAAAATGTTTTAAGATTGATTCTTTTCCCTGCAATTAAATTTTTAGAACGTCCCAAGTATCAATTGAACTGGAAAAATGTACTATAAAACTTTGACTACTTGAAACTGATAATATTCAGATCAATTTCAGTTTCAAAATAAATATCGAACAAAGATTACTTCAGCAGCAGCAACCTATGTAAGTTTTCATCGTCACAACACATACAGTTCTACTGCTGGCTGATGAACCTCTTATAATGAAATTGTAAAGGCAAAAGTTCACCATGGTGGTTATTGTAGCTTGACGGATTTCATACATCTCCAAGAACATCATATAGAGCTCTCAGATATGCCTGTGTCCTTACATTTATGCACACGATTTTGGAAAATTACAAGCGAGTAACCTCACGAAAGTATAATTAAAGATGTTTGTGCACCGTCTGTTAGTACTACAGTAGCACGATGGAGTGCCTAATACTAGTACCAGAAGTAGTAGTACCACTCGTACTAGAAGATACTAGCCTACTACTAGTAGAAACTACTAGAATATCGCATACATTTTCTAGCTACATAATGACTACAGAGTAATGGCTTATATCATTTGTGGGAAAGCCATTCCATTATTATAATGGAAGCCTTCATTTCACTTGTCATCGGTCCAATGTTCTGTTCTAATATCCTGTTGCTCATTGTTACAGTGAGAGCTATTGTTTGGAGAGGCACCTGAGTTGACAGAGGTGCACGACTTTGGCAACTCCAAGAGGTAATTAATGATCGTTAATATAAACAAGAAGATTATGTCTAATTTTATGATACAATTGTTAGGCAAAAATGTTTTCAGTGAATGTCATGTTGTATTATAATATTGTTTTTGTTATCATAAATTAGTATAATAAATTATATTTATTACCATGAACATGCCTATTTTACAGTTTTACTTACTTTTAAGATTGTAGAATGAAGGATAATTTATTAGCAGAATACAATATTTATTTAAAAATTAAAACGTACAAATGCTAAAAAATAAGTTAAAATAAAATAATTATTTGAAATAAGTCTATGTAGTTATGCCAACTAGTGGCAAATATGTTAATTTATTGTTTAATCAAGTAAGTGTTCGTACAGATTCATTCTAAATTACCGAAAATACATGACATACCACAAAAGAAAAAACATATACCCATTTCATAATATACTTGTACTTGTGCAAGACAGGATCGAATCCAATGTACGATAGGTGAAGTAACAAACAATTAAACTACGGGATTTATTAAGTTATATTTCAATTACAAAATTACTTAATTCACTTCGGAATATATAAATCATTGGAAGGGTTAGTGGATGCAATATCTTTAGCCGGTTCCAGTGTTCTCGAACGACCTTCTTTCTGATTATATCTCTTACTGCAAATGATTAGATTTGCCTTCCTGCATTGGTGCTCTGGTCTTATATTATTAGGTATTCCATAAGTTAGGAAGTGTAGATTCTTAATACAGCAACAATGAATTCAAATATGTGGCAATAAACAAATTCGAAATTTAAGATTTTTTCAAAGTATAGCCACTGAAATTTTGTTTCGAAATTGGTTGTTAATTTGTTTTTGCTTTATTGTATTTTGCTGTTCATGATAATGAAAAAGTTCAAGGGTCGCGTCATATTCAAATATTAGTCCCGTCGTGACAAAAATGCTGCCGATGCAGCTTGAAGTGTGTTTTTGTGTCCAGTGTTTTTGGTCGCAACGTTTATATTCTGAAAATTTTTGATTGAATGAGCCCCAAGTCCTGTCCTGCTTTAAACATAAGTCGATGAAAAGATGAAGAGAACGAAGAAGAAGTGAAAACAATAAAGATTCAATATCATAACTACTGAGAGATAGAACATAGGACTGCTATTTTATAAGTAAATTAACGGCCCGCCCCGGCTTCGCACAGATGTACTTTATCAACAGTTTTCGCAGCGTATGCGATGAAAGAAATTTACAAAAAAAATTTTTACACCTTGGTTCACGTTACTGAATTTTTAGCAAGGATCCTTTATTTTTTCTAGTAATAAATATAGCCCATGTTACTCAGGGATAATGCAGTATTGTAATGGTGAAAATAAAAAAAAATGGTACAGTAGTTTTTGAGTTTATTCGTTACAAAGATACAAAGCTTTCCTCTTTATAATATTAGTAAAGATATCCAATATTATGTTTTACTCTTACTAAGTTAGTGCATTGGTGTGCTCTATCATTTTGGACTATATGTATATCTACTTTCAATTGGGTTAGTTGGCGGTAAAATATTAATTTAATAAGTATTTTTTGTTATGTAGAAAGGAAAAAAAATATTCATATATTAACCATGTTACTCATTTCAATAAAAAACAATGGTAAAGATAACATACTACATTGAAGCCCGCATTTAAGCATTTACCTATGTTTTCACTTTTCTAGTTCCGAATAACATTATTCAATATGAAACCATTTAATAGAAATTTAATAAAAATAAAAAGTATTAATAATAATAGTATTAGTATTAATAGTATTAATATTTTAATATACTACTGTTGTAGATATTTTTTTTGAAATTAGTAAAATTTATGAGAATAGAATGTACGGTATTCGGCATAAAGACTAATTTCTTAAAATGAAAATTATCCTAGATTTATAATATAAGTTACAAACTAGTATTATTTAAATTTAATTAATAGTTACCAAATGATACGTGCACAAATAGCCAGACATAGACATAGAGAATTCCTGATAGTCCATTAATTACATGTTATAAATTTGTAAATGAATAAGACTAATATTAATATAACATTTCGTTTCATTTCATTAAAACGAAAGGTGAAGAGAGAGCTATTTAAAGATTTGAATATTGCGTTCGCTTTTAGTCGAATATTAAGCTTAATAATTTTGATTAATTAGTAATGGAATGCACTAATGAAAGAAATATTTTACATGTAATCTTCACTGTTCCATGATGCAAAAGTTATAATTAATATTGACCATTGTCTATTCAAGCATTTAACATGGTTCATGAAATTAACACTTCATGATATGTGTAGTGATCGAACAAGTAGATTTATCTCTTCTGCATAACCTACGCCAATGTCAGCAAATATTATAGAAACATTTTTCAAAGTCATAATCAGGTGAGCAAAATGTTTGTAGCCGGTCGCTTGTATTTTTATGTCATATTAATTTTGAGTTTGTCTTTGTGTAAGTTTTTATATTTTTTTGTATGTTATATTTTTTTGTATTTCTTGCTCAAGTTAAAAATTGTTTGTTGTGCTAAACGGCAAAAATTTGTTACAGTTTTAAATGTTAAAGGTGATATTTTAAACACCAAGGAGAGACGAAAGCGGCACGTATTTCCATTTCTCGGTTATCTACATAGTTATCAAATTGGTCAACATTTAGCACTGGAATTACCTACTTTTGTTTTGCCACCAGTCATAATTATACCTATAAATCAACCGGAAAATGTAAATATTCAGGAAACTGGTATAGACAAAGGCTTTCAAGAAAATAATGACACTTTACAAATTTTTCTTCCTATTAAACTAACTTTAAACACTTTACTGGAAGACATAGATACTGATTTCAAATTTTCACCTGTAAATTGCACTTTACACGGTGATGTTACTGATGTTAATGAAACTTTTAGACAAATAAACATAGAAACAGGAAGTTCCACAGAAAATATACATGGAAAAGATAATACTACATCACCTACAGATAATTTTGAAAATGGTGAAATTGAGAATTTTAATATAATGAAACCAAATACATCAGTTATAGAGAGTCAAGGTTTTTATGCGGTTCCGGCATATGACGGTGAAAAGATTAACTCTTTGCAAATAACAACACCGTTTGCTGAAATGAGATTGGATTCTACCAGTAAAGCGGATGAAGGGAAAAATGTAACTTCCAAAACGAATAATATAGACATCCAAACCAATAAAACAGAAAACATTGAATCCGGATCATCAACAAATGTTTCATTTCAAATTATAACAGAAAATTATTATCCTGGTCCGAATACAAGATATTATAATCCACATTCGTTCTTGCGTAATGCAATGGTCCATCAATCCCCAATAAGGACAAACTCATATAGAGAAGAAGAAAAGGAATTACCTTTACCGCCATGGTACGATGATCGATGGCGCAGATTTTCCTCATTACGCAAAGTCGTATTGCCAGCGTCTGGGTTTAAGCCTCTCGCTGGTTTATACTATGATGGATTTCTCCACAAATCTTTGACAAAGAAGAGTGGATTTATTCCATTTGACAAATATTATGATTAGATTTATTTTATAAACGTGTAAAAGTAAATATGCACAATGACATTAATGATCACAAGCTGGTTACGTCATCAGTTCATAACATTAGAGCTCTTGAAAATACTTAAAACATACTATTTCTAACATAACATGAAGTCAATCTTTCTAATAATATTATTTATTCATTGCATTCATTCATATTATTTATTAATTTAATCCCTCCTAAATTTACCAAATAACAACTAGTACGAGAAAACCATTTTGACGTTCCATTCATTATTACCAGGTGTTATCGTTAAATGTATACTATTTTTATGGGGTGCCATTTCACTAGTACACACTCACAAATAAAAGAACAACAAGTCAACCTATTACTCTAGGGAATATTTGTGAGCACGAAAAAATTCAGTTCAAGCATAATGTTTTCCTTTCTTAATATAATTTCGGGTAAATATTTTTGGGTGCAGCATTCGCTTTAACCATTTTCAGAAAGTTCTGTCTAACGTTTTTCGAAATAAGGTAAAATATACATAACTCTTCAGATAGTAATGACCTATTGTCACACAAATGTGCGGGCGAAAAGAGTGCATGAAAATTGATTGTTAACGGGTTGTTATTTTATTTTTGATAAAATGGTTACGGTGATAATAAAAATAATAATATAAATGTATTTAGATAAACAACTCTCATATATTGAATTAATCTCTTAGAATACTAATAAACTACCACGGACTACGTTATACGAGTACCTTGAATCAATAAACGTAATAAAGTCAGGTGTCTACAAAAAAAACAGTGAAAATACCAAACTGATAGGACCTCTTCTTTATTGTTAGTTAGAAAGGTTATGTGACACATTGATAAGCGCTGTTTTTATTTAAAAAATAAAATGCTCATATTATACCCGAATCTCGACCAACCGTGTATATTTTATTAATGAATATTAAACTCGACATCTGGGTTTTAATACCCATAATAAATATAAAATAACCAATAACTCATAGTTGTTCCACTGCAGAGCTCGGTGATCTCCGAGTCCGAGTCTTTAAGTACCAGGATCACATGAAGGCGAGAGAATACCTAATGGTTGGTTCCATAGAAATAACACAAATTAATTTTAATTTCACTCTTTCCTATCAAAGATAAAATGTATATGGATATCTCATTCATACGAATAATTCTCTTCATAAACAAGCACCTCGAAATATGTTTTAGCAAGTTGTCATAGCAACAAAAATGAAAATTCTACTTTGCTTTAACTATTTTAGGAATGAAATTGTTATATTTTAATGATGGATTCGTATATAAAAATATATAAATATATTTTGGTTTAGTTTTGCAACTGCATCATATCACTATGTCCCCTGGATAATGCTTCATAAGTTTTGGTTTTCCTGATCAAGTAATATTGTGTATTGCATTATATAGTTATTTTCAAAGAGGTTTTTGGAATTTTAGCGCAAAAGAAAATAAAAGTCGATTAATTAATATTATCTTCTTTTTTTTATTTCTGTTCTTTTCTGTTCTGTCCTTATGATACCTAATAAGAAAATCTTAACAGAAAAATAATGTCACTTATGTCAGTATTATATGGTATGGGAACGAGATTTGGACTGTACCGATAAAAATAGAATTTGAACAGCTATATAGAAATAGGTACAATGTGCTTTAACTCTTTGCGAACTACCAGAGGAAGACAGCAGCTGTCGATGTACACTTCAGTCAGATGTCGTATCATTAACAAAAAAAGTTTATCTGTATGAAAATTTTGAAAATAATTATCCCACATTGCTGAACATACAATATACATATATATTGATGATTCAGCAACAGCACTCCTTAGTGATTCAGACTTAGGAGGTAATATTGAGATTAGTCGAAATAAACATGTATTTAGTAGTGTATTGAACAGATGTAGCCGCTTAAAACCAAATGCATCATCTGATCCTGTTCTTTAACAATATTTTGTAATACCGTACTTGATATGAAGAGACATTTTCAGTAATAATGGATTAATAAAAACCTTAAAAAAACCTACTCTTATTTAATTAAAACCTAGTTTATCTACCAACCGGCTGGGGGCTTGAGAGCCAATACTTTCTTTTTTACCTTCTTCTAATTTCCTGGCCGACAACGCATCAGTGATACCATTCGTTTTGCTGATGTCCACAGGCGACGGCGACCACATACCATCAGGTGGCTCATCTGCTCGTTTGTCGGCTATTAACATAAAAAAAAAACAACTTTCTATTTGGCTTGAAACGATTCTAAACATTTCAGTATGTAGTTTATTAATATTTTATTTAAAAACATTTTGGCATTTTAGTACGATTTTGTAGTTTTTTTTGAAGTTAATTTTTATTTAAAAACCTTTTAATCAAATTATGTGCGTATTAAATGAAATATAATTTGCTTCGAAGAAGAAAAACATTGTTAGGAGACCTGTATACTTGAGAGTCTTCGTAATGTTCTAAAAGTTGTGTAAAGTCTGTCAACTCGCACTAAGCGAGCGTAGCGGACCTTAAACGCTCGCCTTGTGTGCCCATCAGTGGAACAAATATGAGTTGTAATGATAAAAACTAATTATGTCTCTTTTTGATTCACTACTGCGCTCTTATTTTTTGTGCAATTAATTATATTTATTTTATTGCAAGAAGCCGGAATAGAACAGGAATCAGACACGCGACTTACATAGTGGTTTGAGAGCTTGAATTATTATTTGTTTACAGAAAATGTCATAATTAAATCTATTACACTTAGATCTTATTTATTGTGTAGTTAATATATTCTAGATTGAAACATCTCAGCAACCTAAATTAGTAGACTGGGCACATACTTTACTGGCGCAGACAGCAAGGATTGATCGTTTAAAAACGAGCAAATGTTTAATCTAAAAGTTTTGTGCTAAAATCAATCCCAAAATATGCGTGTGATGGAAGACTTTCAACAGAATTTCATGCTTTATTATATTAGAATGTTTTTGGGAAAATACACGAACGTTTATCATTCATACATTATTATAATCAGAATCAGAAACGCTCATAACTTGAAAATTGCGTCAAGTGCAACTTATCCTCCGAGTTAAGCAACTTCGCGCGGTCAGGTCGAGAATTTGTTGGATGGACACAAGTGAGAGAGTTTTATGAGTGCGTATGAATGAAGCGTTTGAAACATGAGTTTCGGAGTGCAGGTGAATCATATCATAAGGTTTTGAAAGTATACAAACTTTTAAAATTTACGTTGTCCATTGACCACTCCAAGTGAAGCAGCGTGGAGATGAAAAATGATGAAGCGAAACCGACATTTTTAATTACAAGGAAAGATTTTTGTTCTGCCGTGGGTTGGGATGGTTTAATTTAACCCATGTTAATAAAAAGTCGTGCATTAATAATTTTAATTTATTTGTACTATAATTTATAACTATGTAATTATAATAAATATAATTTTAGTCTGGGTGTTTTATCATTTAAATTATGGATTAACATAGATTATTTTTATGCCATGCAATGAATCTGTTCTCGTGGAATAGGACTTACAGTTTGGTATAGGATCTCTGTTGTGGGGCTGGTGAATGGTATTATAACTGCGTACTCACATTTACAACAATACGTTTTAATTTATGTTTGTATGGTATACGTTTTAATATGTTTATAATTCATATAGCTAGGAACCGGAAAATAGTAAAAATAAATTGAGGTAACTTGAAATTTATAAAATGTTTGAAAAATATTAGTAGTAATTGTTGTAATTATTAGTAGTAATAAATATAATTATTTCCGGCGAAGTTTCTGTTTATTATATATTTTCTGGAGTGAAGTGAGTGCATGTAATATTACTTATTCATAAAGTAATTGCCCATACTTGCTTCTCTTTGAAAAAATTCGAGCGAACATGTCCATTTCCTCGAAATTAAAAGTAGCTTCGGTTATGACCCATAAAATAAATTTCACACATGCTAAGAATCATTTAAATCCGATTAGTAGTTTGAGTTGTGCACCGTTAGACACGAATTACAAAAAAATATGTTTTGGCCTCTATGTCAGTAACAAAGTTTACCTACATTAAAATATCCGAAGTACATATTTGGAATCATTATAATTTTATGTCGCCCTAAGGTTGTTCTGGTTGAACAATTATATCTCTTAGTAGATATTAGTACTACGTAAAATCCATACTAATCTCTAAATAATATACTCGTACTATACTAACAGTATCATCAATCATATCAATCAATCATATCAATCATATCATATCAATCATACGTCAATTTTAAATATCTTATGTAGGTAATTTATACATACATATATAGCCTATGTCCACCCGAAATAACGCACCTTTCAAATGGTAAAGAAATTTTATAAATGCGAGCCATGGTTCTGGAGATTACCCTACGCATATACAAAAACTCACAAAATTCGTACTCTCTCTTATATTATTAGTACACATTATCGGGAACTGTACTAAGCTTCACTCGTGGTTCTGTGTCCTTATTTACACAACATCATTAAATTTTGGATCTTATATAATTAAGTTAGTTTTAACAAGATTATGATATCGTGATATCGCCTCTTTTACGTTCAAAAAGGGACTAACAACGTTATAATGTAATATCGTTATCTTAAATTATTAATTGACAAGAATCCAAAATTTTATAATTAAGATCGCCTTAAGAACTTAATCAATTCTGTCTTCACTGAGGACATTAGATGGTTTAAATATTCAAAGTTATTATTTGTTTTCGAAGTAGATCTTTTTTCATCCCGATCAATTGCTTCTTAGTGAGTACGGATTAGGTGGTGAATTGTGAGAATAATTACACAACTTGATTTACCGTTGGGTTAGGATTTATGCCATTATGTATACATGTGTATTATCAATGAAAATTAATTGAAATACAAATGTTATAGGATCAGGGTATTTCTCATCCGTCATATTTTTCTCAGAAAAAAGATTTCATTCAGTACTTTTTTTTCATTTTTCTACACAACTACATCTATCTATACTACTAAAATTCGAATAAGAGTTAAATTCAAAGGTTACTATGCTGGCCTACTGTGGCTTAATTCATTACGTTTTTATTCTCCTAAACCCGTGATATTTACTTTAAGCTTTTTACTTTTCTTCCGAAGTGTAATACTTTATCACGTGTTCGTCCAATTCTGTATTGAATTCTGAACTCCACTTTGACATTCGTTTCACGGCAATCGCACCTACATCGGGATGTCTGTTCAAAATCGGCTGCACACGATCACTGAGCTCGACAAATAGTGGTCCAGAATAAGATATCAGGCGGCGAAACTTCACGCATTGGCCCCTATTTAAAGGTTAATGTCTCGAGTCTCCCTTCCTGTCACCTGAATACTAATACCGTGTTTATAAGATGTTGCCACTCTAATTTAATATTCTACTCTGTACTTAGGCTTCGTTGTACTAAAAATGTATTTTCATGTTGTAAATAATGTTTTCGTTGCCGTATACACTACATACGCCAACGAATCACTATTCTTAATAAGTAACATTTTAGTTATAGTCAATTTCTACTTAGGTTAAATTATTTTAGTTACTTTTTATAAAATAATTGCAATAAATATGTAGTATATACTTTTATATCTCGCTAAATATCTTATATAAGAGAAACTTTTTCTCCCATATAGAACTAAAATTAATTTATTTATTTTTGAAAAAAACTGTACTAATATCAATTGTCGTCCACTACAAGGTGAAATAAACATAAAGGTTATTTGAAGTTGAATGCATGAATAAAAACTATTTTATTAACGATATTAAAATATACAAATAGAGGAGTGTAAACTAAAAGAAGAAATTTAATAATATGTCTTCCTATCAATATTAACAAAAAAGATGAATTACAATTTTAACAGTAGTCTTAGCAACATTTATGATTTAAACGACTTCATGGTGGAATATTTTCTAGTCTAGTGCTCATTACAGAATGATCCTATACAATTACGAAATCACAGGCATCAAATTATTATATTCTTATCGGTTTTTTCCTCTGTATTAACACTTATTGTGATTTGTAAATTGCGTACATAAATCAGTACTATAGTACAGATCCATCACAATGTACAGATACAGTACTATATAAGTTTATTTTTATATGGTGATCATAATAACATTTCTCACACCCTTCCAAGAACTGATGAAGGCTTCAGCTGTGTTTATGTGTATGTATGTATGTCGTATGCCGTCGTCGTCGTACACGTAACGTTGATTAATTTTAATTTATCGCGTGTGTACAATAACATCAGAACATTGATAAGTAAAGCAAATTAAATAAACAAAAATTTAGTTTATCGCATATATATGATAGTGCTGCTTCGAATAGTCACACAAAACCGTAAATTGGTGGACTAAAACTTATCCATTTATTACATTAGACAGATCAGTAGCACATTGTTATAATATAAAAACAAATAGATACGTCGGCCATAATATATCCTTGTCTGTCACTTTTTACAATGTCACGAGACTGCAACGAGACCCAGTTTCAAATTGTCAAATGTGTTCCGTTTCGCATTACGTAGTGATTGTAATTGACTGCATAGTGGAAGGTCTAGGAGGATGGTTTCACATGTTTGAGGTGGTGGGAGGCAGAGTGAAATTAATAAATCTCATTGAAGACGACCTACAAAAGGGTGAAACGCCGACGTTGTATTTGGTGTTTCTGGCGCATATGAACGCAGAGATCTTTCTGAAAATCCGCATTGTCCGGCTGAGTACTGAATCCCATACGTCGGTTCAAATACGTTCAAAATACTTCGGACGGAAGCCAGCCGGCGTACCCTGAGATGCCGACGCGAGCGGTTCTTGGAGTCAGTGGGTACACACCTGCGTGCTCTCAGCGCAATACTACCCAACTTCAGTGCCTGGCTGAAGAGGAGGAAACACGGCACCGACAGGATGACACAGATACTCATCGAACATGGCTGCTTCGGTAAGTATCTGAATCGAATAGGCAGGTAAGCAATAGCGCAGTGCCACCACTGCGGGGATGCCCAGGATTACGCGCAGCATACGCTCGAATACTGCCCAGTGTGGCAGTCACAGTGATGGACCCTGGTTCAAGCAGTAAGGCCAGTATCTATTGCTGGAGGCCGTTGTTAAGGCGATCGTCCGTTTCGGCTAAGCCTGTGATAGCGTGGTCGCCTTCTGCGACCGCGTCATGCTTACCAAGGAGGACGCCAAACGGATCAGGGAAAGCGCCGACCCCACTCGGAGAAGAAGGCGCAACGCTGGGCCTACATAACGAGCCCAGCCGCCGTGTTCCTGTAGTTCGGAACTACAACACGAGTTACGGTATCTCCTGTCTGTCGTAAGAGGCCACTAAGAGGGGCCTCTTCTGGGGTTGCGGGCGGTAAGAGTGGGAGTTCGAACCGTCCCGCTAGCGACCCCAGGAAGGACGATGGCAGTGTGGCAGCGTACCGTTGTTAAGACCGGATAGAGTTGGACGGGACAGCTTGTCTCTCCCGGGCAGAGCTCGACAGGGGCATCGCAATCAGAGAACTCCGGTTGCGTTCCATCGGAGATCCCGGAGTCCTCTACTTAGCGTTGAGGAAGATCATGAGGGGGTTTTAGTGTAGTAAAAATCCCACATAACGGCACGGTACCTTACTTAAACTTATCTAACTTTTGAGGATTTCTCCGTTCGAAAACAAAAAAAAGGTTGTATTTGTCCTATACACCCTTTTATTATATATAACATTATCATTATCATTTTTTGCCACATAATATTTAAAATTGTCGTTCACTGAGTTCATTACACAGGAATGTAACCTCGTTTATTTTCCGTCCATAAAACTATTCTTCATTTCCTCGCTTAAGTGTTTCAAAAGCTCAGCATTCTTCCCTTGTGCTAGGATTAAAACATTATTGAGTAAAATCGATGAGTTGGACTCGCTCAGCCTAGACTTAATTTCATTGTTTTAAATTCAAAGGATTCTGTAAAGTTACATCCTCAGTTTTGAAAAATTGTATACCGATAAAAACAGTTGTACTATAAAAATTAAGTTTAGTGATCAAGACTACATTTCAATAGGTCTTTGATTTCGTCATCAGAAGACTATGAAAAACTTAACCGTGGTCTTAATGATTCGCTTTAGCGACGGAACCAAGGGATAATACTGTAAGCCGGAGCGGTTACAGGCAAAGATTTTGGGGGTTATGTTATTAATTGGTTATGTTATTAATTAATCTATATCATGAATACTAAAATAATTTCAGTAAATTAGACTTAATTGATCAAAAAGCATATTAGATAGCATTTAAAGCTTTAAGCAGGAATATAATATATTTACTTTTCGTAAATTGCGAAATTTTGTAAGATTTGTCAATTTAACAGCTACGATTTGGAGTCATAACCATATGATTAGTTTTCAAGTAAAAATTTCCAGTTTTCTTTAAACCTGATAACGATTATAAATTAATTGGCATGATAATTTTATTATAATATCATCAATTATTATTTTATCTCTAAAAATTAATTTAATTTGAGTCTCCCGGGCTTCAGCGTTTAATTATCCGTTCTGATTAGAATATTTATATACACTGAGTAAACGTTCATTGAAAATTAATTTTAAATCATAGTTTTGGTATAGACTTATATATAATAAAGGAATTTTACTATACATAAAGAGTAGCGAGAGAAGAGGTAAAAAATGTATTTACATGGGTAGATGCAAGTGGTCATGTATGTACTCATGTACATATCAGCCACTGCAACGAATGGATATATAATGGAGCAATTATTTGATTTATTTTTAACTAATGAGACGCGGTTATTTGGTAAATGTACAAAACATATTTTTTACTTTTTTTTGGTTATTTTTATGCATGTTAAATCCCGGAAAATAAATAAAGATTGCTGAATAATTGATAGTAATTGATAAAGTATTATAATTATATTATTATTATCCTAACGTTATTTGCGGTTGATATATAAAATGTAAAAAAGTTACTACATAGGAAGCTTTAATGATGAAGATTTTTTTACTCAAATTAATTTATTTTGAAACCTGTCCAATATTGTTTTGAAGATAAATTATAAATGTGACTTAATGAGGTCTAGTGATGTTGACTACTTTGTTCGAATAATTTCTAATAACAATAATAATAATACTTTATTAAAACAGCTGTACATAGCCACGACTTATTTCATAGTGTACATCATAGCTGTCTGATGCTTGAACTAGGTACTAGCCTGTATTTCAGATATCAGCAATTCATCTCACGGCGCAGAGTATAATATAGTTATTTAAAAGATCTTTATTTATAAGATGTTTGTATGCGTCTGTGTGTTTATAAAATGGTTTTAATATACAACGTTCTATATTACAAGACGTTACTGAAGATAACATATCGCACCTTCAGAATTAAAGTGACTTAACTCAAAAATTGCAATTTATGGGATATGACGAAAAACGTTTTCAAAAATGTATGGTCTTTAGTGAATTTAAAGAGACTGATGTATGAGGTTTTCCCTTTTGCCCTTTTGTCATTCATAATTCGGGCTCTTTTTCACCGTGGGGTTTTAAAGTAGGCTTTTTTTAGTAAATTTATAGTAAAATCTGGAATTTCGGGAATTTTGAGTTAAGTCACTTTAATTCTAAAGGTACGATATGTACCACATAACATATGACAACCACAACCACAATTAAACTTCACCTCTAGATCCCAAGATATAGAATAAGCATTCAGTTGAACCTCTATCGGTTGAGATAAAACTCGTCGTTATGTAATTATAAAGCTTATCGGCTTTCCTTTCACATTAACTTTGATAACATCGATCGTTTACTTACGTTTTGATATCTTCCAATCTTTATTTCCATACACGTTGAATATCAAAGTAAAATATGAATAAAGTTACTTGTAATACCTATTATGTGTTGTTTAGAAATAAATGTTAGTAATTTCTATTGAGTGTAGTAATATTTTTGTGTAGTAAAAGCCAGTTGAGATAGCATTTGTAAGTTATCACTGTAAGTAGTTATAGTCTTATATGGACGTACTAACACAGAGATCTCCAATATCACGCTGACCGTTGAAAATAATTTTTTCATTTCATTAAAACCATGTCTTGGCGCCCTGGGTATACTTTGGCAAAATTCCCATTTAAAGGTCTGCATATTTGTTCCTTTTTACGATATTTAAATTATCTGATACGTTGGTCCATGTTATTAGCGAAATATCAATTAAATGTGTCATTTAATTTATAATAATATTAAACAAAACCATCATTTCTGTTCATCTATTTATTCAACCCATACTATATAAATGATACAATTATTTGGGAAATATCCTCCATAACGTTTATATGCTCAATTCTTATTTTAAAATACTTACATAAAAGTTAAACTCAAATCCCGTCAAACTGGTAAGAATGGATAAGTTTTTCACTACATAATATTATCAAGTATTTATGTCTCCCATTTTGATACGGTTTTTACTTATAGATATTCTGATTTACGAAAAAGATTTAGGCGTATATACATAAATAAGAAAAAATATAATACGCCTGATATAACTATTAACAACGCAACTACAATTAACAAACTAGTGAACAAGCAAAACGTTAAAACTGATAATAAATATTGATTGACATGGAATTAGGCGATAAATAAATTTCAGTTCAGTAGTTGGGTGATCTCTGTACAAACTTTATCTTCATTCGGTACCAGTCTTATTTGACTGGATTTGAAGTACGATTTGAGCAAAGCACTTTGCCGTTTCTACACGTATTACGTATAATCTTTTAATAACCATCTCTCTCTTCGTTTCAGAAACAATCCTTACGTTCACAGATATTATGTATATAATAAATTCAATTAGCATTCGATGTCACTCGATTTTTAAGGGCACTTTATATTTATTTTATGTTTACCCTCATACCCCTAGAACTTTTTCGTAAATCGCAACTATTGGTACAAATTGCGTAAAAATCCTTCAACAGCTTTTGATATTATGGCCTTCAGACAAGCGATTGAGACTACGTTTTAAATATGTTGTGATAATAGTAATACGAAAACGAGGGCGTATATTTGCAAGTATATTAACAGCCAAGCTACGGTCATGCTGGTCAACACTGAAAACCGGCTTAAAAATAGAGTGTGTTGGTGTGTGCATTTGTAAAAAAAATATTTTCTTTTTTCTTTCAGATGAGTCCTTATAAAGTTATATGAATATATACTTTTGTTACGTATCAATATGCAGGATAATATAAATATCGCTAAGCGAGTAACACGTAGAAACTGTGGAATGAAAATCTTGCTTAAATATTCTCGGGGGTATATTATTACATACATAAACTTCAACAAAGTGTACAAAAAGCTTTCTCATGGCTAGGAATTTTGCTATTAATCTGGAGTTTCTTATGTCTATGGGCGGCTATGACAACTTACGATTAGTAATTTATGTGATATTTCCCCTGTCGTAGTTGCTTTAAACAAAAAATAATACCCCCAATAAAATTACTAAGCAAAAACGTTACAAATGGATTAAAAGATTCGGTACGACACAATAAGTTCAAAAACAAAATGTTATCCGAATTTAATAATTGATCTTCTAGGTAATAAAATAACAATACCAGGGAGAATGGAAAAAAGAACCAGAGTGAAAATAACAGTTTGTAAAATTCATAAAACTGTATACAATATAAACAAAAACATTCGTGATAATAACAAATTATGACAACAAGCTGTGATTCCGCACAATATTTTTCGATAACTCAAGCACTCTACAAAGAAGGGCTTAAGGTTTACATATATTACCGTAATACCCTCCCAAACGACTTTAATACTCAGGAGTACGCACACATAAATCCTAACTTCGGTGCAAGAGTTATCTGAAGGAAACATGTTGAGTGTTACACTCCCCTACAAATAAATCATATGTAATACCACATTGAGGGTGGCTTGACGCCTCCGCTCAATAATCCGGTATCCTTGTGACGTATCTCAAACAGATTTCATTAGACACGGAAAATTCACATGGAAAAATATATTCCGAACTGTTGAGTTTTGCAACGATTAAGTATTTTCAGATTTAAATAGATTGTAAAAGTCTGAACTGAAATTTATTTATTTACTACTAGGCGTTCTAACTGCGTTCGAATTGAACAGTTATATTAATTTATACATAATACGGCTATGTCCATCAGGAATAATGTACCTTTGAAATGGTAAAAGATTTGTTCAAACAAAAGGACACCGGGGTTCCGTAGAGTGCCTTCCGCATATATACAAACTTACTAATACGCACTCTCTCTTTGTAATATTAGTATAGATAATCATATCTCGCAACTACGATATACATAATAGTGATGGGTGTCTGCACCGAATAAGAAATAAGTTATAATTTACGACGTCGGGCAAGTGCTGGTTTCCAGATTGCACATACCTTTGAGAACTTTATGTAGAACAGTTAGGTTAGCAATTTACTTTCGATTGTTTTCTTACCGCAATAAGAGACAATTTATTTCTGATGGTCGAACAACTTCGGAAATGTAAAACTAGGCATGGGATGGAATCTAAATAATCTGATAATCACTTGTATAATGAACTATTTCAAGTAAGAGATATAAGGTAAGTTATGGAAATATTATTAGATACATCATCATAGCCATAAATCACTATAAAATATGGTAATTCTTGAATGATTCATTAATTATGTTAGTGACGTCCCGGTATTAATAATGATTATGACAAAAAATAGTTTTATTTATTTCTTCCATACTGTATAATTTATTATTTATTAAACTTGGACTTAATACCAAAAGGCATTAGCTTCCAGACAACCGTTCGTTGTGAGAAAAAATTTGGTAGGTAGCCACAATAATTGTGTAAATATTTAATGATTATGTGACTATTACATCGCGGAATGAAGACTGAATGTGATGTGTGATCGCAATCACTCTTAAATTCAGCAGTGAAATGAAACTTTGCGCAATTAGACGTGATTATAATATTGTATATAAATAAATCATACTCGGTTTAGCGGTGAAATCGTCATAATAATCATTAAAATTACGTAGTAATAATATAGAGTTAAAGAATAACCTTACTCAAACTTTAACTAATCAAAATTGTTCGTTATCATGAATTTGTAAATCATTTAATAAAGAATCAAGATATTTTTACGTTCCTACGTACAAAGTGAATGACTTTCGACCTATAACATGAAAGTTAGACGCCATAGTAACTTTTAAATATATTAAGAATATTTAAAAAACACTCGTTACAAGTTACAGTCTCGTATGTAATAAATAACAGTAAAATCACAATCATTTACTGAGCCCAAGGAAACACGTATTAGCTACAGTTATGTGGCGCTTTGTCCATGAATAAAATCTTTACGGCTCCGCGAGAATTCCCTAACAATGATAACCGATATGAAGAGAAATACAATTTTTTTCCTTCATTCTGATCTTGTCTTACTTTTTTGTCCTCGTTACATTAAGGAGTTTTTACAAATGTCTGACGTTAAGAGGTCTAAGGATTTTTTTTTCGTTTTTAATTGAATATAATCTACATAAGAGGTAGATTAAGTACGTAGTATATTAAAAAAGAATTTTTTGAAAATTCTAGCGTATCTTTGTTATTGAAAAAAAGCCAAAATATTCGTCATATAAATGTCTTTTTTATTACTTTATCTAATATGACATCATACAGATAGAACTGAACTGAATTACTATGGTAACAGACATAAACAACTCATATTGTTTATCAGCATTCAAGACTCTGTTTATCTAGGAAAATTAATCTATTCCCACAGGATAGGAGGTAAATTTTAGTACGAAATTCTATTAAGAGATTAGTTTACATCTTCTTCTCTTCGTTATTGCAATATCTACCATTGCATTGAGCGCTAAACGATAAGAGGATGAAATGGGATGATGAGTTATTTGTATAGAGCTAAGGTTACCCATCGTATGTAGAATATGCAGAATAATAAGTTAAAATAAAAGTTCAAATAATGCACACAGGCGCACTATTTTACACAGAATATGGGATTATTATTAAAATATTGCAACAGTTGTTAGAAATAAAAAAGTAACAATTTTTTGGATATAATAATAAAGCATACCGATGTCGGGTTACAGTATTTCAAATATTGACGTTAGCACAAAACTTGTTTTAACTTCAGTATCGCATTCCAACGCCTTAGGAGTTTGTGAATATCTTATACAAAAATAATGGATGGGGACTGAAATTTTCGCTTCATATTTGTTTCTTTTCAATTACGAATACTTGTAGACATAGACATGAATTTCTGATGCAAAACAAATACTCAACTTGCCATTATCTCTTGTTTTTTTCTATTTTTACTAAAGTTATGCTCCAGATATAGTCCGTCATAGTGTCTTCACTTTAGCGGCACACTGTTGAAGTCGGATCTCATAATGAACTTGTGTGCCCGGAGCGGCCATCGTCACGCTGTTCAGCTGCAGGTTTTGCTGATCAACTAAGTGTCCGAAACTTGAATGCTCTCCGAATATTTCCGAAACAAAATATATTTTCCATTAGGGACCACACAATCGTCATATGACTTCGACTTCGCTATCCAAAACTTGGTGGATCACGTATAATTGAGACAAGCTGTTGGTCTATGCGCGCTTTTTACACACCTGAAATACATACGAAATCTATTATTAGAAATTTGCTAATGGTGAAATATGGAAAGCAATCAAAATAAGAACATGGAAATTGACATTGGTCTTCAACTATACCTTCTGAGTCATATTTGGACATATTTCTTCTTCATTCCATGTTCTCAAGGTCCGTTTCATTCGGCGACTTTTTCAATCAGTTGGTAAGGACCCAGCTAGCCGGGTCAATCTAGAATGTGCTAATAGATAATCGTCTATTTGGTATAAGTATGTGAGCGTTTATTTATCTAGTTTCTTTTTTTGGCAATATACATCCAAATTTACTGTGCATCAATACGGCGTGGACTCAAGGAATATGTTAATAATATCTTCATGCATGCGACGTAAGGGATGCCTAATCTCATCTGAATACATCATAACGAAGACAGGGAAATCGCATACTAAATGTATCAATTCGCAAGGCGGCCCTCCCGATATTTCACCGTCACTATTTTTGCCACAAGCAAACACCGTCCCTCGTAAGAACCTACTAATAATATTTGATATACCGCAAACGGTTACTAGCCGAGACTGATTTTAACGTCCTTTGTGAGATTGAACAGCGTGGTTATAACAAATCCAACTAACGAATTATGAATAAGATAGGTTTTGTGAGTCATTATTTTTACTACACATACTAACAGTTATTTATAAAAATTCAGCTGAGCATTTTGGTCTGTACATTTTTTAAAACGTTACTTTAAAATAACTTACGGTACGTCATTGGTGTGTAATTTTCAGTCATTCTTCTGTTGACTGTAAAATGGACATATAATGTATGTACCTATGTGTTTCTAGTACGCATGTGGTATAAAAAGATAATCTACGATGTTTTTAATCATATAAAATTAAAAACTAAAACATTTAACAAAACTTCTAGAGGCACGTTAAAGTGATCTAAAGAGTAATTTCTTAACGATGATTTGTTAAGATATTTGTAGATTGGTTATTAAAATGTAAATAGTGAGTTAAATTTATTTTAGCAACAAGTAAAATGAAGTGATTTCGAACTCACAATATTTATTTAGTTACAGGCTTAGCTCTCACTTTAAACACCGCTCGGGCCAGTCTGACGTTAGGTTAGGTTTTTTTGTAATGACAACACTCAAGGTTTTATTATTACTGATAGTAGCAATTTACTTACAATTTTTTTGTTTTAAAATGTTGATTGTAATGTAATGTTAATATTGTGAAATTGTAATTATTAATTCACATTCAATTGATATTCACATTATTATTTTTAAAATAGCTAATATTTATATTTTTAAAAATTAATATAGGAAGGAAATTAAGAGCGAGGTCAGCAAATTAATATTAAAACCAATTTAAATATAATAAAATTAAGCTAAATTAATAGTAAAGCTAAATCAGTAGCTTACAGTTTCCAAGTAATTTCGTTTATTATATATTTTGAAATAACTATGTACGGCTTAAATTAAGCCGGACATAATTTAATTAATATCTAACAAATAATGAACTTTATATTTTTATTTTCAGCTTACTATTAACAGATTAAATAAGACTAATGTAGTCTATGGAAGTAAGTACATAATTTTTATTATAACATTATGAAAACGTCCACACGCCTCGCATGATGTATTGGTCTTCCGGGTTTTCACGAAAATGTCAACTGTACTACATTAATTGATTTACTAGTAGGGTGACCCCCATTACACTGATTACTTCGCTACTATGAAACATTGTTTTGAATTATAAATTTAATATTTATATTTAAGGTAATTTATATATCATCCCAAATTTTAGAAATGACATTGGTTTAAAAATCATCTTTATATGTAAAATTCGAACTTAGGCTCTTGTGCAACAGACCTACATACATGTAACTGCTAACATTGTTCATTAGTAAACAAGTCTATAATTTGGACACCACTAATATTACAATTACATTTATCGGATAAATTTAAAGTATTTTTATTTCAAAATATGTTTATCCATTGCTACTAATGTTCACAACAAAGCAATTCAAGTTTAAACATGCTGGTTCTAGAAAATTTTACCCTGCGGCGGCAAATTTACAAAGTTTCATACAAATAGCTCTAGAAGGTACGAGTAAACAAGTTTAGTTTACTTCTCATTTCGACACTCTAAGGAGACGTACATACAAACTTCTTACGTCGTCTAATTAAGAAATAGCTTGGTTCATTCGTTTCAATTTCATTCATGGTATATTAGCTGTGGGAGCGAAGTTTTCCTATAAGAGTTGTCTCATTGTAAGAGAATAGCTGATACGAAGAAAATATGTCATTCAGAATATTTAGAAAAAGTAATTATTACATAATAATTACCTTTATAATTGTTAAACACATAAGATTAAAAGCTATTTTTTATGATAATAGCCCACAAACGAGCCATCTGATGGTAAGTGGTCACCGTTGCCCATGGATATCAGCAAGACCAAAGGTATCAATGATACGTTGCCGGCCAGAAAATGAGAAGAAGGTAAAAAAGAAAGTACTGGCTCTCAAGCCCCGAACCGGAACACAATGAGTGATTCGGCGGCTGACTCAAGCAGGAGGGTGGTAGCTAGCCAGGCAGGCTTCACGGAAAAATAATAATGCTAGTAATAATATTAATCACTTAATATTGATAATATAATCCTTACGCGAAGTCCCACCACCAAGCAGGCTGGTCGCCTGTTACGAACTTTATTCCGACAGTAGGAGATTGGGGGGAGCATTCTAGACCGCCCCAATACGGCCAGAATCTCTTGTTATGAATGCTAAATTTAAATTCAAAAAAGAAACGGCGAAGAAACTCCTCAATACATCTTATAAAACAACATATTTATGGCAAGTACAAAGTAAATTGTATTCTGCGCGAAACTGCTTTCAGGACTGTTATTTCTGGAGATTTGTTATTAATATAAATATTGTCATTAACATATTCGTACCATAATATCCTTTACCTATAAGCTGTGCTACAATGCGTCGCTTAAAAGTTCCAATAGGTATCACGTAACTACTCTGAAACCTTTGTGTAAAAACTAACTTCAAGCTCCACAAAAGAACGCTGAATCTTATGAAGGGGATATGAAGCCGTAACTTAATAATATCTATTTCTTGTTATACGATTGTGTGTATCACTTTTCTGCATGTACTAATTAGTAAGTAATTGTAATTCTTACTCCTCTACGATGTTTCAATGCCGATTGCTGGAGAGGAATGACATGCTGTTTATACATTAATAACTATTGTGTCAACAAAATAAATTGATTATTGTCGTTATATTTATAAAAGTAGTTATCTATTACGTTAAACCTACGAAATAAATTAGAGTAAACCTAAATATTATCTAAAAACTTATCAACTTATCAAATTACAATATAACTAATATTTTTATTACAGCTCCCGTAACATATAACCTATTATTGATGTTATCAAAAAAATATTTAAAAAATCCAAATATTGTCAAAAATTACTCTGTAAAAAGTAGAGTTACGTTATACATACGTTGCGGGGACATTACAAATACTATACATTCAATACTTTTCCCCTAAATTATTTCTGGCGTATGTTGCACCCTTCGATATTCAAAAGTCGTTTAATGTTATCTTTCGCCCCATCGGTGTACTGACGTAGGTAGTTTGACTTATCGTTTCCACGTGTTAGTGTACCGAACACTTACTACTAGTAGTTGATATTCAAAACATTTATAGGTACTTACACATAAAATTGAAATCTTCTTTTTTAATATTAAAAGGATAAAAAGAATCAAAAAGATTATTAAGATAATCAGATTAGAAAAAAATCAAATGTATTGTATAGTCCAAAGCTGGGAAACTCTTACCATTATATGCAGGCTTGAGGCCACAGGTCCCTCTTCTCTGGCATAGTCGGTAGTGCATTTGCCCGCTGAGAGACAGTGATATGTTCGATTGTTGCTAGGGTAAGCACTCGTTTCACAGATGAATGTTTCTCCTCAAAACATGCATCCTATTCGTTCGCATCGCAATGAATCCCCCAATACGAGGCTGTTAGTATGATCATTTACTTTTAATTTAGATGCAAATGGTAGTTTGTTCAAGATCAAGCTTTTTTCTTGTTGTTCCTTTCCCTGTTTCTTCTTCTCCTCGTTAAAACGTAATTTCAAAGTGATAGTTTAAATAAAATGAGATATCCAGTTTGGTTTTTTTTTTTTCTACATAGATTACCCGAGGTATCTAACATTGTTTAATGTGCTCTCTGATTAACATCGAAACTCATGACCGCGCTCGATGTTGCTTTACCGAACATTTACTTTTAAACTTTAAAACTTGTAGAGCTAAGAGAAGAGATGTTTACATGTTGTCTATTTACTGTAATCCAGATCTTTTTTTTGTTACGGTCGATCGAATTTAGAGCAAAACAAAAGACGACGTAGACCTTTGTTATTAAATTAATTTCGCATGGACGATCCCTTTGTCATATAAGTCAATAGTTTCTCCAAGTTTATGCGTTACTTTCATTCTAAATCTAATAATATACTGAGAAAATGGATCGCATTCTTTTACAAATAACTCTTTTATGGTTGAAGCCAAAGCATTTTTTATTGATATGGAAGTAGCAATGAGGCACG
Source organism: Megathymus violae (assembly GCA_003671415.1). Taxonomy (NCBI): domain Eukaryota; kingdom Metazoa; phylum Arthropoda; class Insecta; order Lepidoptera; family Hesperiidae; genus Megathymus; species Megathymus violae. The sequence continues at coordinate 4,622,276 of PDGT01000019.1, read as the reverse complement.
CAATTTATTTCGTGTTACAGAGTCTAATCTAAGTATGTCGGTATTGAACCTCACGTAGGAATTTCAAGAAAAATGGTTTCCAACTTCAGTTAGAAATACAATCATTTGAAGAAAGTAATTTTTGTATTGTTCTCACTAAGAAGTGACACGCAAAGTTTCATATTTTGTAAATACCTACATACATAGTACCCTAGAGTCTTATTTTAAGAAGTCAATACATTAACTGTTGTCTCACCATACTTTTTAATAATATTATGTACGTTGTTAAATACTCTCTTAGTTTTCTTAAGAAGAGTAATGTTTACAACATTAATACTAATAATACGTTTAAACTGATGAAATGAAATTTTCTACACGCATTACTAAATCATCTTCAAGATTTTATGAATATTCCAATTCCTAACAATATACTCTTATCAAAACGAATATTATACATGTTAAAAAATTTCTTATTAATGCAAGTAAATAAAGGAACAATATTTGTGAGTGGTTTTTTGAAAAAGTCAGTTTTACTATGACAAAAATCATTTTTTGTTACAATGTTATGCAATTTTATTGTTATTGCTTTTACCAAATTAATAAATATTCTGTGTTATTACTCGTTTGTGTGTCGTATTCTGGGATCAAAGGTTACTAAGCAACAGTCTTACCTTGCTATTCGAATCGTTAGCTAAATTTCACTGATGCAAACATGTTTGTGCGCGTAAATAAAATTTATATTTTACGTGACACGTGATTTAATTCAGACAATAGGCTATGTTGTACCGACTGTGTTATAAGCATATAATATAATATTGTTTCGCATATTGACTGACGACCTGAAGAAGACAGCGGGCATTCGCTGGATTCAGAGGGCTCAGGACCGATCAGAGTAGCGCAAGTTAGGGGAGGCCTATGTCCAGCAGTGGACCTCCAAAGGCTGATCGATGAATGGATGGACGGATCTTGAGATTGTACTGATAATAAAAAAAATATATGATATATGATTTTTTGGATTATTTTTTGTGTGGTTTTAGTGTTTTAGATTCAGAGAATATAGCATTTTATGAAAAGTCCATTTTTTATTTTAGCAGAGTTAAAATGGTTGCCACCCGCTGAGGTTTTTCGTTTGAAGTGTTTATTATAGGGTCAGTGATATTTATGTCCAAAGTATTTAATATATAATAGGCTCCTAAAGCATCGGTAACCGTTCCCCAAACACACCGTATACATAAAGGAAGCACATCTTATACAGTGTACTTATAAATAAATAATGTAACAGTGCTAAATAATAAAGATAACAACATGTTTAACGATTCAAGTAAGAAGTAAATTGATTATGAATGTAAGTCACCCAACGCTAATGCTATAACAATACGTAATATTAAAACCTAGGTAGGTTTTATGTAGTATAATTATATGCTACCTACCTATAAAAGTCTTAAAATAATAAATCTTTGCGAATATATAATAAATGAGTAGAACAAAAAAATTAAATGAAATAAAAAGGTTCAATTCAGTTGAAAAAATATATCTCTTTTGAAAAAATATAATGTTATAATATACATAAAAAATACCGGGATTACGAAACTTCTAAACAAAAGCTGTGATAGCGGTTAGCATGATTTGTCGGAAAAAAGGTAAAATCGAAGATTTTCGAACACAATCCCGGAAATTTCCATATCTAAATGGAAAACCAACCCCGCACAATCAATTTATCCTCCAATATCCTCCAGCGGTTTATACCACCTGTACAATAAATATTTATACTTCTCCCTTCTATTTGTACCGCTCACTTTGTTCTTGCGCGATGAAAAATGTTTCAAACAAATATAATTATTATAATGTACTTTTACAGTTTATGTTACGAATGTAGATTAAGATTGAAACTTTTGGAATAACAAATCATCTTAAGAAAGAAGACGGATCAAATAAGTACGAAAATAATTTTTTTTTGTGTATTGATCGTCATGATTAAAAATTAAGGTATTCGTATGAATTAAAGGGAACTTCATTTTGATTTTAATGATTGGAAATTATAAAGTAATACTTCCTAAAGTTATTGTATTTCTATTTTTTTAATTAATTGTGTATAATTTCTCGATATATATATTTTTTAAGCATATTACTTTGTTGCGTGTGGAAAGACAAAGCTTATTATTGCCGTTTTATGTTATGAAGAGTTTTCTTCAATTACTTTAAATAAAATTTAGACTTACTTAAATTTTCTTTGAAAGAATTCTCAATATTTTACGTCTTCCGTATTTGATATATACGAAAGTAAGTGTTAATTAAGTTACTCGACACTTAGTCCTATTTTACTATACGCTTAACGTGTAACAGTGAAAATAATCATACCCATAGAAAACTATATTTTTTACACCATTAGTTAATTTTTTTGACGCAATATTTCCATGAATCTTTGTACATTAAAAAAAGAGAAATCGTTTAAAAGGGAGCTTACCTTCTTTCAACTTGGAATTTAAATTAGATACATCTAAGGGTAATTTATACGAAGCGTTATAAACATGTGCCAAGTTTCCGACAGGAAACCGGGAGTAACTTTACGTCCACGCTGACGATCGTACATAGACAGAGAGTCGGCAATCCAGTCAATGGATTAGTTGGGATTTATAGAAATAACTACCAAATTCCATGAACTGTTTGTCACGATTAACAATTATCGTAACAAAAAGGTAAAAAGATGTGGTATGAGAGGTGGTGAGGGCTATAGTCCACCATGCAGGGAAAGTGGGAGTTGGTAAATCTTTGTACAAATTATGGAGAACCCTGTGAAAAATTAAAATTTTAAGATTCAAAGTGAAATCCGCTATGTGGGAGCCCGACGTTCTAACTACTAGGTGTTGATTGCTTTTATTAAAGTTTTAACATATTTTTTTTTTAATTTTAATAACTTAGAACTTGATTACAATCACACCTGATGGCAAGTGGAGATGTCGTAAAGCGTTTAAATTGCATTAAATGAAATACATTCACTCTTACTCTTGCCTTAAAGATGCCTTTATTATAAAAGGACAACAACAACAACGATGAAAGCAAGCAATACCAATAATATGTGTTTCATTACTAACATGTAAATTCTCTGCTTCTTCCTTGACTATCAATGCTTCTCAATAGTTATGAACACTCATGAGCAGAAGTGACCACATAATATTAGGTAGTTCGTTTACTAATTTGTTTGCTAAATTATAAATAAAATATTGGAAGTATGGTAAGTTTAGGTTTAAACTTAATAATAATGTATTTTTAATATAACGAGTACTCACGTTTATAGGGCTTTTAAAGATATTTCGATGCAACTACCTGGACCATGGTCAGGGAAAGACTGCATTCCCCGGGAGGAACTCTTGACAGGTAACACTAAACTTGATAAACACTGATGACAGATAAGCCTGTCAATTTTACGTCTTGTTTGTTTTGCGTTCTTAGGTTCTATATACACACGCCGTAACCATGATAAATATTGGTAACAGACACGAAAATCGTGAGTTTCAGTTAAAATGTGTAATGTCCGCGTTGATGTAAATTAAAAATTAAAAATAATGATCTAAGATTTTTGCAGTTCCATCGAAATATGCTACTAGATATTGCGTAAGGATACTTAGAACTGAAGTAAAATAAAATATTTCCTTGTGGGATTCGAAAGCTTTCTACTTTAGTTACTTTAAGAGTTGCAAGGCTATAAGCTCTTCGCACTCAATTTAACGTCAGATATTTATTGCGCCTTTAACGTGCGCCAAAACGTATTTTATTTTTGTTCAAACGTAGTATACCTGTGAGTATAGCTCATAATAAATCGCACGTTCGAATCCCCTTAGGTGTTGTTAATCGCTGTAATAATTTATCATATGGTGTAGGTGTTAGAGAATTAGCAAATAATCTATATATACTAGTTTAATAGATGTGCACATATCACGCAATAACTCCTGCAGAGATTCTTATGATTTTTAGGTTCATTTATAATTCTGGTCTTATGCTTTTTTCTGCCGATCTAAATATTTTGAATACCAAGTCCGTTTTTATTTCTAAAAAAAGTAGGAAGAATTTTTACTTGCCAACAGTTAATATAAGTGATTAAGTGTATTACAAGGAACACCTTTTGTTACCAGTTGTAGTTATATAAAATATATATAGTTTTTAATATTATTAATATTCATTCTTACTTTCGATGAAGCGAACGGATAGCAGCTATTTCTAAACAAATTAAGAAACGCTCGCAATCCACACTAGTAATGCGTTTTTCAATACCGATTATGGCACGAACACTCAAAACTAACATGATCAAATCCTGAGCATAACGATGTCCACAGGAATAAAATAATTGGGCTATGTGTAATGGCTTCAAAAAATTCTTAATGTTATTTATGCTAATTTTTTGTATTTTTTGTAATTTCTATTACAGTTATAATTTTGAAAGTTATCAAATAATATAAAGATTGGAGTACAACGTCATCTAAATATTTTGACCCGCAAAAGCTTTACTGAAGTGAATTTAAAATTCAATGTGTTGAAACATAGGACTATAAAGCAATTATCGCGCAAAAGTTTTAATATAGAACACCCTCTACGACTAAACTTGGCCTAATTACAAAGTTTCCTCACAAAACGTTCATAATTGTTTAGGTAAAACATTGAGTTTCTGTATTACTGTTTAAACCAAACAAAATTTTTTTTCGAAATTGTTATGGTTCTTGTTAATTGTTCTGTTTTATGAAGCTTATTATTCTCGAATTGTTTTTTTTTTTTGAAAATAATTATTTTTTGAAAATTTTTAAAACAATAGACAATCCAAAGGTTTCAAAATTAATCTATGGTTGAATCGTGTTTGAATTTCGAAATTTTCGAATATTTCATCGCTGTAATGCCCCATAATTGTTCAATTATTAGACACAGTATCCTCTCGAAGTAAAAAAGTATGAGGCTACATTAAAACTTATTGTGAGGAGATATGTGTCTAATATATAAAAATGAGACATCACAAACATAAACATAATATATAGCAACAATATCTAACACGGTCGAGCAACGAAGCAGGACCACTCGCTCGGCAGGCACTAACAATCGGTAGACTTCGCCCCTACTAGGTTACCATTAGCATCTACGAGTAATAGCACCCGGATAAATAATCTTCGTAAAATTATCTTTGTGTGAAATGTAGAATATTTGTTATTCCATTATGTCGAGTTATTCTCAGGTACAGAATAGAACATTCTTTTAATGACTACATATTTATTACATAACATAATATTTGGCTATTCTCTACGGCCCGGCCATGACCTAACCCTTGAACGACCTGTGTCTTGAGTTCGACTGCAGAGAACTCAAATGTATTAAGCATTATAGAACGAGGCACAACTCGCAGAACGACTAACGAGCACGGAAATACACGAACGGCAACGGCCGCCAGTTGAAAGAATCAAGTAAAATTTAGGAATGTTATGGATATGGAACTGGAATGGATACGGAATTGGAATGGATATTGATACGTGAATAATATTTTGCCGGTTTCAGTTACAACTACGGATATGTAATTATATCGGATTATCCGATTATTTTGGATAATTTTGGTTACGGATAATAGATAAATTAAGACTTGGAAAAAAAATAATTTATTTAGGTATTAAGTTTGACTTTATGTCCAGGTATTTTTTTTATGATAATAGCCGGCAAACGAGCAGACGAGCCACCTGATGGTGAGTGGTCACCGTCGCTCATGGACATCAGCAATACCAAAGGTATCACTGATGCGTTGTCGGCTAGGAAATAAGAAAAAGGTAAGAAAGAAAGTAGGTACTGGCTTCCAAGCCATTTTTTTTAATTAATAGCCTTAATTAGCCATATTAATTAGCCTTAAAAATTAAATAATAAAAACTGTTTAACATGAGAACGACGAGGCTAGTGTATCGGTTCGGCTGGCAAAAACCTGTTATAACGTGTTTAATTAAAACTCTGCTCATATCCGCAATTATCCAAAACTTTTTATCGGATTCGATTACGGTTTTGAATATATTTTTGTTTCGAATATCCGACAGTTTCAGTTACGGTTATTAAGCTTTATATCATCCCGAGTAAAATGTATCCATTGATTTATAACGTAGGTAGTTGTGTTATCGAGCAGCGTTTATTTAAAATAAAAATAAAAATAAAAATGATGAAGATAATGTACTAAAAGCTAAAAAATAATTCGGTGGTAGTTACCACTTATCACACCACTTTCCTCATCAAACTCGGGTATTGATAGTACGAAAAAATAAAATCATTATAACTAAAAAAAATTTACTTAATATATTTTCAAGTTCTTAATTTCTTCTAATTCTTAATTTAGTTATTCATAGTGTACTATCATTCTACTAGTCAAATTCTTTCATGTGATACCCATATTGAGGTGGTTGTGAAAAAATATGTAACCTACCATTTTGTTGGCGGCCATATTAGATTTTCATTTTTTTTCATAGTGAACTCTATTCTACTGGTCAAACTCTTTTATTTGGTACCCATATTGAGATAGTTGTGAAAAAAATGTAATCCGCCATTTTGTAGGGTCGGTCATCTTGGATTTACAATAATACTGAATGTATTAAATTGTATTGTCATCAGAACTAAAGGTGTGTATCAAATATCAACACAATTGGCAACAGGAAGGAGGTCAAATTTCAATTATTAAATTTGACCCAAACAGGCTAAATAAAACCGTTTAAAAATATATATACAACTGATCAAAATAATTAAGAATTGTTTTTGGTGTGATAACTATTTGTAACGTAAGCGATGCTAAACGTAGCTAGACAAGAACCTTTCTATTCATTGGTTAATATAAAGATAATTAATTGATTTACATATGTCATATTCATCCATATCATATTTAATAGTGGTTTTGAAAATTGTTTAAATTTTAGAGACATAACTTTTGCATTTAAACCATGACATTATTTCGGTCGTATTTCTACGTCGGGTTAACGCAAGCCGCAAGTGTTACCAGGTAAAGGAATTGAGAAACGATGAGGTTATTAATCCTCGGGGACACTGTAGTTAACTACGACCCACTTTATCTATATTTCTCGCGCCTCTAGCTCCCAGCTCGATTACAGTGGCCATTTATATTGTTATCGAGAAACCCAGATCTAGGCTTTCAGGTTATTACCCACCATTTTGGTATGTTTTCCAACTACCTACAATTTTATTGTGCATAAATACTTCACTATTTTGTGTAGGCTGAGGAATGCGTTGCTTATTCCTTTCCAAATTAATTAAGTACTAACCTTGAGTCGAGTCGCCAGCGTGATTGAGGCTTACTTTGCGTCGTTAAATTATAGTCACGTAATCTCACGAAAAATTAATCTTAAATCTAGGTCTTTAGAAAAATGGTCCTTTCACGAGTCGGTTGCGTATTGTGTGTCAAAAGCATTGTTTTATGAAAATTAAAAGAATCTTCCGAGAGAAAAATTATGCGCTTTGTTCCAGACCTCCATTCTATCTGGATCCAAAGTTTGTGCCAGTTTTATTTTATACGGCAGAAGGGGACATCTTTAAATTATAACACATTTACCGCTCCTCCGTGGCTTCGCTTGCGTTTTACAATGATATAATTATGATAGTGTACTTTATACTTTTTGTTGACAAATTAACAAGTAACAAATCGATTTTTTATTTAGTGGTACAAAATAAACTTATATGTGTTCAGTATTCAATGTAAATAAAAGCGTTTAAAATCTTTCGAAGAAATACTTTACTTACATTAGTTCCCGTGGTACATAACATATATGTATCAAAATATACTTAAACCATATGTAGTAAGTATAACATTCAATCTGTCTATTTATGTGACGTTATAATCTCAAATACTACTGCACGGATTTTCATGCGGTTTTCAGCAACAGATACAATAGATAAAATGTTTCACGAGCACGGCCTAGGTGTATGAAGTAGGCATAAAAAATTATAAAATGTCTGATAAAAGATGTATAAACAAGAGAGATAATTATTTTGAGTGCTGTTTTTATTCATAATTATAAAATCTCATTTTTAGAAGTAACGCGAGGACGGTTTATTAGATTATATATATAAATAAAGTTACATGCAGGTGAAGTAGCGCGCATAACTTGTCAAATTTCCTTTAAAACATGTAGATAAAACTTTAAATTATTGTCGACGCATTTGTTGGCATTGACAATTCAAAGGAGCGATGTTGCGGCCAAGAAAATTGCTTTCCACATCCTGACAACTTTCCTGTGGACACAGCTGATTTATCGGCGGAATTTAATCGGAATATTTCTGATACCGATACTACCATGATACAACCGTGTTGTTACCGACAAGTGCAGTCACAAATACAGTTCTGTTGGCACGCGTCCGAAGCGACTGTGACGCGGCGCCACTCGTGGCGCGACTGTACACGTCTTGAGCTGCGACTGCCTTAGAGACGCACTGTATCATTGAGATGAAAATGTTTATAGTCAAATGTGCACGGGACATTAAATCATATCTCAATATTGTAGTTAAAAATAAATAGTGTTTTCAACTGAAATTGAAACTATTCTTGAGTGGATGTAATATTTATGTATGTGAAAGGAGGAAGATGGATAGTGGAATGTAGCACAGTAGCAAAATTTTTTATCTATTTGACTAGTTACTGCCTTTCGAAGATCAACCGTGAATCTAAACTATTCTGGGAATTATATTTATAATTAAATGTACTAAATCTTCCGGTCAGTTTTTTTTTGTTGTTTATTAATTATTATCTTCAAAACGATATATATTATTGTATACTTACATCTCTTTACACTTCTCGTGCACTTTACCTTATCAATCTAGTTCTGAAGTCCCAATTTTAAGGCTGTCTAGAAGTAATGGCTACTTAGCGATGAGATCCTCTTTTTATCGTTTATATGATCTGTGTTACACAGTTTTATTATTATTAATAAGTATTATTTTGTTGGGCCAATTAATAAACAAATTTAACGAACTTACATCGTTGGCAACGCGATTGTAGTGCGTGTAACCTGACATCCCCGTAGCCCAGTTAATAGTGACCTTCATAGAGACATTTATGTAACAGAGAAATGTTTGTTCTCGGGTCGTTTTGTTTTTGATATCATTAGCGTACGTTCATACCATCCGTAGAACAAGGAATCCTGGTGCGGAAGTGTGAGTGTGTGAACATTCACGTTTATCCACGAGTACTGTTTTTATGTATGGTCGACGTTATAACCTACCATCATGCGTCATCATAGCACCAGATGTTAAGCAAACTAGAATTCTATAGGCCTTGTCTAAAGTGAAAACGCTGAAGTCGTGGGTTATTAGGCGTGACTGTACCCTGACCTTAGGCTTTGATAATTGGACAACTCGTAACGACCCTGGTTTCACTTTGCGAAAAGCTTGTCCATATGTAGATTAACAGTACGCAGCGTCCACTACAAAGAGGAATTAGTAGGAGGAAATGGTATAATAAAAGAAAGAACTTAAAATACTTGAAATAATAATCGAAGAAGCAAAAGGAACAAAAACGACCAGAGATGTAGCAGCTGTGTGAAGTACCTCACAAAACAATAATAACAAATCTACCCCCGGCTATCGGGAAAACGCATGCTACATATTTATGAAAATAATTTAAAGCACCGAGGATGGTATCGATGCGAGATAAATATCACGTCGGGGTCACCAATGTAATGACGTTGGTATAAACCATTACTGACTACGAATGGTCTAGTGAAGGAAAATAAAACAACTATTTTGGCCAGACCTCTCCTTTACTTGCGAAGCGAAGCGAGGGCGGATTACCATTATTAAATAACTAGCTGATACCCACGACTTTGTCTGCAGAGGAAAAATATAAAAAACACACATCACTGAAAATGTAGTGCTTATAAAAATCATTGTTTCTTAAAACTTAAAGAAGGAGAAAAAGATTACTTGAAAAAATACATGATAATATTCAAGGCTCCAAAATTATAATATCTGGTATACAAAACTTAAAAAAAAATCCCTACCAGTAATAGCGTCGAGACTGCCTTGTTAAAACTGCATTACAATGAAAGAATATCAGCTTGAATTCAGACAATATACTTAATTAGATATTTCGTGAGATTCCATACACCTACTGATAGGAAAAATGGACTGAACCACCGGTACAATACCGTATTCTAAAAGTAATTGCTTCAGGCTTAGATTATTATTACTTTATTACATATGCGGTATATACACTCGAGAGCAATAAACTGGAATCATTTCATTGCGGGTCGCTCAAGACTATTTTTTACAATTTCTACGCAATAAACTATGGAATGTGATAGGTATATAATTTGAAAGGTAATTTATATAAGTTTATAAGCTTGCGTTTCTTAGCTAATGAGATTGAGAAGCCTTGTTATAAATAAAGGACTTAAAACTTAAGTTGGACGGTCTAAGGATAATGGTCATTTAACTGCTAACCCAGTTTATTCCAGTCGACCCAAGTACACTAGTAAAACTTTTTTCAAGAATTGAGTTCAACGTTTCCTATTGGTATTTTAACTGCAGGAAAAATTGAGTTTATATGCTCTTTTACGTTTCCATATTGTGTAAATTTTCATTGTTAAACTCCTGAATTAAACTCAATTTAAAACATTCTTTATTTTTTATTTAAGTTACACTGTATTACAAACTAAAACGTTCACACCCCCGTCCTAGGATGCTCTATGGTGCATGTGGTATAGACGTGCAAAAATATGATCTCATAAATATATTTATCTGTGACATATCTACATATACCGGCCGGCAAGATCACTAACAACTGAACTACGCGGTCTGTATTATGTTATATAATATATATGTAATTCATTACATATACACTTGATATACATACCTTCCTCGATGCACCTTTATATAGAAACTCACAGAATTCGTGCTCTCTCTCTTTGTTATATTAATGTAGATATAGATTATGTGACATTCGTACGAAGAAGGAGAGTAAGGAGGGATTAGAGAAAGATTGATAGAAATTGAAGTATAACTTGAAACAACATTCAAAATTAATAATTTAGAGATCTAGCAGACTCAAATTGGGCTGCCTCCGTACATTGGCTTTCGCCGTGTTGGTCCGGACAGAAGATTAGTAAATTAGACATGCTTTTACTTTTTGTATAGGATGATGCAGTTCCAAATATACGGTTTCGTCTCGTGTATTGGTTTGAGGAACTTGTAGTGTACACATTAAACGCTTCCAAAACCGCTAACAGTTTTTTAAACGGTGGCGGTGTGATATATGCAAGCTTTGTGCTTGCAACGAAAACTGCGATTATAGGTATACATTCATTCAACCAAGCGTTTAAGCTTACCCTAAGTGCAAGTACCTCATTGCTCTGAACCAAGAATTAATCTTCAATGGATGCTGGTATTTACAGTAGCTACAAAGATATTATTCAACTTGACACTAAACTTAATTTATAGCACATTGCAGTATTGTTAAGCCACAGCTCTCTGAACTAGTGCTAGATTTACGCTCGGCGTTCAGATATTGAATACAGTTTTTCGTGATAAACTGGAGTTTCAATGTCATCTTAATGGCTGCAGTGAAATAGTGGACCGGGTGTGATGCATGGCCAGACTTCGATGTAGTCGGGATTTAATAGTAATGAACGAAACTGAAACTCAGTGTGCTCCGTAGGGTGTTTGATTTGTAACTATAATTGGGATAAAGGTTATGTATCTTCAAGATATTGGGTGAAATTTCTGAGTTTTCTTCATTATGAACCTTCTCGATATTTGTATATTTAAACATTGTAGGTAGAAATTTTATTGATTTCACAATATAAGAGGATATTTACTGATTTGCTGCAAGATTTCTCGGTATAGGTGGTAAAGGTTAAAGGATTTTTTTCGCACTGATGTCCTATAGAATGTACCTATATCCACTAATCATAACATTACTTTAAATATTACTTACAAAAATATTACTACAACCAGTAGCAATTAACTCGTAATTTGGAATTAACGATATTTAAAATAAAATTAATATCTGTTTACATACAACCTTTACATTGTGTCGTGTGAGAAACACGCACAATTACGCCCGTATATCTTATGAACAAAGACTCCACTATATGCAACTAGCCAACTAATCGTATCGTGTCGTTATACGTGTAGCTTTTCACGCAAACAACTTGGTATACAATATACACCAGAATCCCAGTGATGCCAAACCTATGTCATGGTACAAGCCTAAGAGTTTTTCTATTAGTGTGTACTATAATAGTTTACGACGTATGAATATTAAGTAATTGAGGCACAGACTGGGTGAAGATTCTGACATTTTATGTATGTACATATATATTTACATATATATCTAGAAATGGAACGCATCTGTAAGCGTTATTCAGATGTATGAAATGTTTTTATATTCACTGGAAAGCCGTCAAATGTATAACTGCAATTGCAAGCTTATTTACAATTTGTCCTAGGCAGAAGGGTTTCTTATATAACGCAACTGCTACATAAGTGGATAATATGTATTTAACTCCTATAACTGCACAATAATCCGTGGCCCGTTTAGCCCAACAAACTGTGTAATGTTCGCGCGCTAATTGCCATCGGGTGTTTCATTAAGCAGATTGTCGTTCGTATTAATACACTCATGTTGTTATAATTAAAATTTGCTCGGCTTTAATATAACAGCGTTTATTTTGTTGGATCATTATTAAAATGAACGACTTCTGTGTTGTTTACATATAACATAAATACGAGTTATATAATTATATTTACAAACTAGTAAACTGCCCTCGCTTCGCTTCAGAAAAACTACGCTTTACGCTTAGAAATAGCACCTGCATTGTTTTAGGACTGGGTTATCCTCGTTTTGTGAATTAGAAATACATATATTAGTTTGTATTTTATTTTATTTAAGGACGGATGAAATGAAACGAAGTTAATATTAGGTGATGCTTACTGCAATACATCAATGCAAACAATATCGAAATTCGTTAAGTCACTTCTGAAATTAGCGCCTATAGACACACATACAAACAGAAAAATGCACAAAAATTGTAACAACTATTATTGTAGTTTTAATTGCGTTAATAAAGGTACCTAATAACCGTTTTTCTCATATATACTTAATGTAATCAACTAAAATCACTTAAAATTTTTGTAGTTTTAATTGCGTCAATAAAGGTACCTAATAACCGTTTTTCGCATATATACTTAATGTAATTAACTAAAATCATTTAAAATTTTATTACATGTATAGGTAGATGTTCTAAATTCACCAAACATCCGTGGAGCAGTGTGGTGGAGTATGCTTAAAATCTACTAAATATGAGGAAGGACTAGTGCCCTACAGTGGACCAATGATTTGAAGTCATTATTATAATTAAATATTGTTTCATCGATTATTGTATATGGTTCAGCCAAAAGCTACTGTGTAGTGAAACTGTAGAGTTGAGGATTTGCTAATTTAGCTCCTCTGTTCTAATAATGCAAAAACACTGCACTTTACACAAGAGAATTAAGGTTATCAACCTATCTGCTTGTTTTCGGTGCACTATAGTACCTAATTCACCAAAGTTTTGATGCTGCACGGAAGCCAAACAGGGTAGTATTATCGGTGTTAAATAATCTTTTGTTTACGTAAGACAATACGATTCATCTTAAGCGATATCTATATTATATTTACACAATGTGGTATTAACTTTTTTATTACTCAAGTCAAAGAGGGCATAGTTGAAGTGGCTTAGCGAACTATGTTCAACGTCGTAGTTTATTAAATACTTCATGATAACCTTGTGAATGTGTTAAATGTCTAAAGCAATATTAATTTAGAATTGTTGAGACGTATGCGTTTGTTTTTTAATAATTCAAGTTTACATTTTTTAACAATATGCCAATATTTATAACTCATTTTTCCAGGTACAATGAACTCATGTTCTAATATAAAATTACTACTGTCACCAAAGCTGGCTTAGAGCTTGGTGGCGGACGTTGCACAACTTTGAGAATCGACGTCAACTCCGAGTCTAGGATATGTAAGATTCCTTACGATGTTTTACTTTACTGTATCGTTGGTACTTACTGAGATAAAGGTACTTCAGAAAGTCTAGTCTCAAGAGTCTTGAGCTTATTAAATCACACCCCGCCCTTAACAAATTTCAAATGTCCTCATTTAGCTGTACACTTGATGTGTATGGTATATAACCAAATGTTTAATGTATCCGCCACGGTGAAGCGCATACAAATTGTTCACACTATTAGCTATAACACAAATTTGATAGACGCGGCTAAAGACATTCGGGTCACTATTTGAGAATCCTTTTCCCCGATGAAATGAAATAATATTTTATTCGCAGTTGGTTTTTACAAACACTTTTCGAACGTCAAACTACGCCATCGCTTCAACAAATGCCTACTGTCTCGGAAGAAGAAGCGGCAAGAAACTCCCGAGGAGTTTTTTTTTCCTACTCACAGTTACAGAACGCACTTAAACTGGCTTAATATTAAACTCATGTCCAAGCAGATGGTTAACGGTCCTTCAAACTAAACTTTTAAGAAATATCTTAGAATTATTGTATATTTTTTTTGGAATAAATCATACAACATTTTGTTTATTTAATTTACTTTATTTAGAATTATTGACAAAAACTACGAAATTGTGGAAAGTAATTGGCGTAAAGCCAATGTTTTAATTAATGCAACATAATAGGAGTCGCATTGGCCTAAAAAAAGTTTTGTAACAAGAATTAAAGCGAATTAAAAAAGAAAAGTTACCAAATTGTACTCAAAAGATAAAATAAATTTAAATAAACTATTGTCTGTAAATGAAAAAATGTTTTAAATTGAATGCCAATTCTGAACGTTATTAATTTCGATATTGTTAGCAATGAATGCCTATATTTTTTAATCAATGTTTATTTTAATATTGTTTCATTTGCTGTGCCGAATGATACTAGTGAAAAGCAGTAGTAGACGTCGACCGCTCTCCGTCAAGTCCATTCTATATTTTCAAATTAAGTGCATATCAGAAATCAATTATCATTTGATTCGGTGAAGAAAAACATCGGTAGGTAACCAACATACTAGAGTTCTCCATAATGTTTCCAAAACTGTGTGAAATCTGTCTGAAGTCTACAATAAATGTAGTAGGAACATAAGCAAATTACTTTGCTACGTGTTGCACTTTGAAACACTTCAGTTGATTATCTAAGTATTCATTAACGAATGCCTTAAAGGAATTACTCAATTGGAGAGACACCATCTTGTTGCGTTGTTAGTTTGAAATGAGAGACCCAAGAGTTTCTATTTTTATTTATAATATGTAAAAGTTATATTTATTTAATAGAAAATGAATTTATACTGATGGAACTTAAATAATATTTGGTTTTCAAAATCTAAAATGAGGCGTTCCACTTTAGTCACTCAGACTTCTCCTTTTCCACTCATCAAAGTAGAAATACTTCAAAGACTGCAATTTAACTTAAGGATAACTACAGATGGGTTGCCGTGCCCGTCTTAAACCATATTTATATCCATATATTCCCGTATATGTACACCTTATAATATTACTATAGATGGAATATAAGCTCAATTACTACATTTATGAAAATCGAAAAAAAGTAATGACGTTATTATAGTGAGATAAACTTAAACTTACTTAAATGGATCTTAGTATTGAAAGAAAGAAAGAAGGAAAGAAAGAATAAAAGAAAGAAAGAATAAAAGAAAGAAAGAATAAAAGAAAGAAAGAATAAAAGAAAGAAAGAAAGAAGGAAAGAA